>CM034151.1:132005821-132249076 GCA_019776745.2 Taxus chinensis
GCAAATAAAATTCTCAACATCTAAAGTTACCTGGGAATGAAATCAAGGGGTAAAATGACAGCCAAAAAACTAGTTGATAAACCTCTGGTACAATCCAAGAGGGGAAAGGGTAAGGGAAAAGCAAAGAAGAAAGAAGAAGAAATCCCCTTGGATACCAATGAAGAATGGTACTCGGAAATGAAATACCCAGATGGGGTTTTGCTAGGGCAAGACTGGGAGTCCCACATCAAAAATATGACCATGATCGACTACAATCATCAGTCAAGTATAATCGTGAAGAAAATGGTGTTGGAGCTGGTGTGCCCCACAAAAAAATGAACACCTGATTGGATGCTAATCTACAATGACGTAGTCAAGGTGAAAATGAAGAAGGTAGGTCTTCTCTAGCTTTTTGAGTTTCCATACTTTGGGAAGCCCAAGCGCCTATACCAATGGTTAATGATGTGCATACATGAAGATTTATTCTGCTTCGCAGGGTGCAAAATGTGCATAACTCCCCAGTTAATATCACACTTTATAGGCCTAAGCTGTAAAGGGGATGTGATCATAGATGACCTCCAGGACAAGGAGGCAATCAAAGAAACCTTTTCATCTCAGGATTATAAGAAGGGATCAAGATACTATGATGTCTCAGATATCATTGATCCAGTGATGAAGATGGTCGTGCACCTTGTGTCCAAGCTGAATGGAAAAGAGAGGTGGACCCAAGTGAGCGAGCATTGGTTAAATGTCTGCAGGAATGTCATGGAAGGCAGCGTGTACAACATCTCCCAGTACATAGCAAATTAAATCATAAACAGCGCGGACAATGGATGAAAGATCTCGTTTGGAAACATTTTGTTAACAATTTTGTTCTCAAAAATCAAGGTGCCAGATGCATCCGATAAATTCATATGGGAGAATCCCGCTGAAGATCCCTCACCCATGGAAAGATTCCAGAAATACACATGTGATTCAATGATAGGGGTGCACAAGGCACACTTAAATAAATGGTACATGCACCTTAAGAATTCATTCGAGGGTAAATGGCAGATTCCTAAGCAACTCCCCGCAGTGACTGAAGCATAAGTAGAGTTCATGGTATACTAGCACTTCTGCATTGGTAGATTCATCTTGGTGGACGGTAGTTGGAGTCCCTTATGCAAACTCCCCTTCTCATTTACTGCCCAATTTTTCCAAGCAGGGGTAAACAGATACAAGGAATCAAAGAAATTAAATCTGGAGTTGTCCACCCTTGACAGAGAGTATAGGGAGATCAGAAAGAAGTTGGTCTATCCGAGGAAACATGCGTATGTTGAAAGGTATGTGTCACAGGACGTGCACATCGTAAGGTTGTTGACCTTACTGATTGTTAAGAGTGTCATTGCTAGGATCTACCTACGCATAAGGCAAAAATTTGAAAGGGGTGCATACGTGGAGAATGAGATATCCATTCCAGACGACCCCATTAGAAGAAAGAAGCCTGCGCCAAAGCGTAAGGAGAGGGAAGAAGAAGAAGAACAACAAAGAGTAATGGAGAGGCAGAATGTAGATACCACAGGGCTTAGTACCTACATCTGAAAGAAGAGGAGAATGGTGGTTAGGGAAAAGACCCTGGAGCCTACGAAGCCACCACCCCCCGAAGAACCTTCAGATGAAGAGAAGACAGCATCCTCGACTCTAGAGTTTTCTGCAAGGGGAGAAGAACAAGGGATAGGGGAACAAGGGTCTGAAGATACAAATGACTCAAATGCCTATATAGGTGAAAAGGATGATGATGGAGGAAAAGAGTTGGAGGTGGATCAAGAGCCGATTGATGACCATGTTTCGAAGGGAGAGGACGTAGAGGATAAAAATGATGCTTTCATCTTTGTAAGGAGGAAGGGTACCCAAAGGGAGGAAGGTGTGGAGAGTGAAGAGAGGAGTGAAGGGTCTAGTACCAAGGAGATAGATATGCCTAAGCTCACTCAGGAGGAGGTGAATGAGAAGGCAACAAAGGAGGTAGAGAAGATAATCAATACCTTGGTCGAAGAGGAGTTGGAGCGCAGCGCAGAGCTAGTGCTTGATGAATTCAAAGAAGAGCAGAGGGAGAAGAGTGTGGGTAGAAAAAAAGGCCTAACTCTTTTGGTAACTGTTCCCAAGGGAGTGCGCACAAGAAGTAAATGCATGGAAGTGGGAAGAACAATGATGGGTTACATTGATGACCCCAAAAACGTTTTGTGCGCACATTTCTAGAGTACCATGCCCACCAAGGAGCTCATTGCCATATATTCCTTTGATCCTAAGGGTGATTCCCACCAAGGAGCTCATTGCCATATATTCCTTTGATCCTAAGGGTGGATACTCGCAAAAAAGGAAGATGCTAGCATGGGCATTTGACTCCCACCTCTATGAGCCTAAGTTCGAGGTTAACCAAGGAGTGGTATTAACGTTTTCCAAAGGAAAGGGGGACAACCCCATTGTAAACACGCAAGAACTATCGAATGAGAAAATGTGTAACGTGCTCAACAAAATCTCCATGGAAATTAAGGTCAGGCTCTTCGGTAGCAATGACAGGGTTAAAGTCTTGAAGGACCTGTTAGAGGAGAGGAAGGAAGAATTAGTGAAGCTAACAAAGGACCTCATCCTTGAGAAATTAATTATCACTCAACTAAGAGGGATCTTTAGGAGGAAAAGGATAGGGTACGTAAAGTTTCCAAAAAGGTGGAGCTCATCTCCCAAGCTATTATCATGAAGCACGCAGACCTTAACCCTCCCATACAAAAGTATAGATCCTCCTTGGAGTGTCTAGAGGACTTGACTCAGATCCTCACCATGGAAAGGCATCCTTGGGCCTTGGAGTCAGCTGAGGAGGTAGATGTGCACTTAGAGAAGGAAGACAAGTTGAAGGTCATCGCACTCATGGCTGAATACAACATAGTGCTCGCTGATGTAAGAGAAGCTACACAAATTGTGGGGGTCACTTACGAACATTGTGCAGATCAAGACAAGGATGAGGCTGAGCTGAAGGACTTCAAGGAAAAGAATAAGGGAAATAGATCCGAGCGAGAAAGGACCATATCCAAAGTGGAAAAGAAATCTAAAGCTATTAAGAAGTAGTGAGTCTCAATCAAAACCCAGCTAAAAGAGCTCTACAAGGTCATCATGAGGAAGATGGATGCCCTGGAAGATCATGCTAAGGAACTAGAGAATATGGTGGAAACCATTACCACACAAGGGGAAGGGCTAACCTTTGACAAGGTGAGCACCTTGGTTGGCGATATCTACACTAAATTGAAGGATGAATTCAGTGCTTGGAGTACACTAGAGGCCAATCTACAGAAAAAAAATTCCCTTCTTCTTCTTTAGGCATTTTCCCCCCTATTCTTTTTCTCCTCCATTCTTTATTCTTTCCCTCCATTCTTTTCCAAGGCAAGACCTTGCATTTTTGTACTAGATTCTTTGAAAAGGTTCTCAAGGGCAGAGAACATGTGAAGTGTGGGGTAATGTTGGGACCCTATTGTAGCTAGCAAATCTTAAAGGCGCATAGTCATGCAAGGATAGAGGAATAACGCAAGTGAAGGCGCATAAGGTAGAGTTCAAAAAGCTTCTTGGATAACCAAGGACATGCACACCGTGCAAAGAACAATTCAAACCTAGCTGTTTCAGTAGAATCACAGCACCCCTAGATGTTGATCAGATTTCTAGTTTGATCATGCTAGCATCCAGTGTGACTGCACAACATGGAAACCTCTCTCCAATTGTGGGACTTGTGAAACTGAGAGAGGAATCTCCAGATTAGAGGCTGGTTCCTCAAACTCCTCTGATTTAGATCTATATTTGCACAACTACAGAGGTTCAAAACCTAATCCTACTCTAAATTGCAAGGAGACAGGGATAGAAGTGCAAAAATTGAAACTAACTAAAGATGGTGATGCACCAAAAGGAGTGGTGAATATTTTTGTCATACAAATAGACACAAACCAAATATTGCAACATAAAACAAACACAGGTTGATAAGATATAATTTATGATATGAAATGAAGCAAATAATACAAACAAAGGACTGAAACCCATTCACAGAGCTTACATTATCATTTCCAATGTCAAAACCACTGCATTACAACCTCAGAGAGGTAAAAACCCTGTTATAGTCTTTGAAGAGGTCTGATTCTTGCAACAATCACTTGCTGGAGGTGAAAGAAGAAGATTGCTATGCCAAAAATGTTCTCCCCCTTTAGAAATGAGCCAAATCTGGCTTTTACATTGCATGGGTCAAGCCTAGGAGAGAGAAAACATAAAAAACATGGGAACCCATTCCTCATTGACTGTAAATGAATTAAAATGGCATGGGGGACCTTACAAACCCATACCCTATCATTTTTGACCAAATTGGAGGAGAATGCGACCCATTTTGTATTGAATTTGGTCACTGAAATGTCACTTCTGGCCATGAACACGCATCAAAGCCGTTTCTTAACTTTCTCTCTCTAGACTGAACCAAAATTCAAGATTGACCCCAGAATCATGTAGAGAATTTTATAATATTTCCAATGATATGAAGAACGTGCAAATCGGAGCTCTGGATCGAAAGATATGGTGATCTGAAGATTTAGGACACAAAACAGGCGAAAATGGATTTTGAAATTTTTTCCCAAGCTTCGTCACCTGGATGACACGTGTCAGGCATTGATTGGATGAGTAATTCTCTCTCCTTCCCTTACCCGCAGGTTTTCCTTGAAATATTTGACTTTTTGTAAAAAATGGAAAATTTCCCCTTTTTTCCCCGCGCCCCCGCCACTTGGGACACGAGGCATGATCTGGTTGGAGGACATGGGCGCGGGGTCTTCCTTTACCTTTTAGTTTTTGGTAAAACTTTTTCCAAATTCTCTAATTCCTCCGTGAGCTCTGCACTCCCCTTCTCCTTAGGA
The DNA here is from genome assembly GCA_019776745.2 of Taxus chinensis. Lineage (NCBI taxonomy): Eukaryota > Viridiplantae > Streptophyta > Pinopsida > Cupressales > Taxaceae > Taxus > Taxus chinensis. Next base: position 132,010,711 of record CM034151.1, read on the forward strand.
CATGTGTCCTCTTTTTATTGGCTCAGGCCAACGCTTAAAAACTTGCCCTTTGAAATTTTTGGACGCTTTCCCTTGTGACACGTGGCATTTTCTGATTCGTCCTCGGGCCTGCCGGATTTTCACGTCCCTCACGTCCCTTTAGCCTGGTTGTCCCGAACTGTCTTGGACAAATTCCTCTGATCCACCCGATTCAGGCTCCCCTGTCCCTCTTTAAGGTGAAGACACGTGGCGTGATTTCATTGGCTCTCGGCTCCTTCGGCTCTCCGCGTCCCTTTGTCCCAACTGTCCCAGTGTGAAAGTTATCTATTTCAGCCAATCCGGGTGGTTCAAATCCTTCGCTTCCTCATGGCCCAAATGTCCCAGCCTATTCTGCACAACAGTTAGTCAATTTTTCTTTACCTTCGGTCGGTTCGCCCTTTCGCATCCCACACGTCCCGACGGCCCGGATGTCCCTTTGCTGCGCAGACCGCCTGACAGCCTTTCATCCGATTTGCGCCTCGACGTCCCAACTATACCAAGGGCCACCTGGACTAGGACTTAGCCATTTTTCATTATTTTTCCTGCCGCAAGCTTGTTTTTTTGCAACTTTTTCACCCGTTTTTAGAACTTGCTCTTTTATCCTTGGACAGGAGAGTTAGAAAAAAAAATCCAAGGGGACCCTAGAAACATGATTTTTTGCCTTAAATCAATCTATTTACCTGGGACACGTATTCTGATGCATGTTATCAAATTTACCCTGGGGGGTGAATTTTGGATAATAATTTAGCGACTCGGCGGGGTCATCTGCCTGCTAGATGGAAGATACCAGTTGCCTGAAGCAGTCTATTGGGCATGGAGTCATCAGATATTCTGTTTAGAACCCCAACTGACTCAGAATGTGTAAGGAGGAAGATGGAATATCACCTGATGGGAGTAAGGACTGCAAAACATCTCCATGGACAGCAAGTTGTGCCAAAGCACTTACGGAAAACAAAACAAACCTACAACAAAACAATGTGCACAAGCACTTGGAGGAATGAAAATCTAATCTAATATTTAAAAGGTAGTGAACTTCCCTCTAGAAGCAATGCTTGAGATAGATTCCATTGAATGGAATTTGCAGTTCTTCACCATCCAATGAGGCCAATTGGAAAGCATTTCTGTTCTTGCACTTCATGACCATGTATGGGCCACTCCAAATGGCATCAAATTTTGAATGCCTTCCTGGTTTTTCTCTATCCACATCCCATTTCAACACTAGATCTCCAACTTGAAAAGATCTATCCTTGGCCTTCTTATCAAAGGTCTTTTTGATCAAAGCTTGATCCTTTTCCATTACTTGGGATGCTTGATTTCTGATCTCTTGTAGTTCCATCAACTCTGCATACCTCACCTCCATGGGCTCAAACTCTAGCAACTCCAGCTGCTTCATGAGTTCCAATGTTGGCAACTCAAGTGACATGGGCAAGATTGCCTCTCTTCCATAGACAAGTTTGATTGGAGAGTTACCTGTGGATCTCTTGGGAGTTATCCTATCAGCCCATAAGGATGATTTCAGTTTGGTATGTCAAGACCTCTGATTCTCATCAAGAGTCCTCCTAATGATCCTCAACAAGTTCTTGTTTGTAGACTCGGCCTGGCCATTACCTTGAGGGTAATAGTTTGATGAAGTGCTTAGGTAGATACCGTTCTTGACAACCCACTTAGTCACCTTGGATCCAATGAATGCCAACGCATTATCAAATATTATTGTAGCAGGTACACCAAATCTGGCTGTTATCCCCTCATAAAAGTCTAAGATGCTAGACTCAGTTGCCTATTTGAGTGCTACTGCCTCTGTCCATTTTGTGAAGTAGTCTGTGGCTGTCAAAATCCATTTGTGCCCTTGGCTTGAATTGGGATTAATGACTCCAATGAAGTCCAAACCTCATTGCATGAATGGATGGTCAACTGAGATTGGATGTAATGGAAGGGCAGCAAGTCTCTCTTTTCCTGTGAAGAATGCACAATTCTTACACCTCTTGATCCATGCATAGCAATCACTGAAGACCTTAGGCCAATAATAACCATCCTTCATGATTTTTAGAGCTGTCACTCTTGGTGAAAAATGACCACCAGCTGGTCCACCATGAAAATCTTCCAACACCCTTTGGATCTGATTTGTGCTAATGCATCTCAGTAACACTCCATTCACATCTTTCTTGAACAAAACTCCATCAACAATGGCATACGGGACAACTTGCAATCTGAAGTGTCTCCTTCGGGTCTTGTTCATTTCTGGAGGGCATAGGCCTGTGCCTAGGAAGTGCATTATATCTTGGGTCCAGCAAGGAGTGGGGGCAGCATTATCTTCTTCTTGATTGCCACTTGGCTCATGCCTGTCCTGGACTGTCAAAACAACCTCTTCTTCATTGCATACTTCTTTTTGCTTACCCAAAACTAGCTACTCACACAATCCTTTCCCTCTTACCAACTTGGTGATCTTGATCTCAATGTCATACTCCATGACACGGGTGATCCAACCTGCCCTTTTCTCATTCAGATCCTTGTTGAGGAGGAAGTCCTTAACCCCAGCATGTGAGACCAACAACTAGACCTTGTTGTTTGAAACTAAATGCTTGAATTTCTTCAAGCTTCTTATAACTACAAGTACATGCTTCTCAATGAAAGAGTACCTCACCTCATAGTCATCTAGGCTCAGCTGAAGAAGGCAATTGGCTGCTCATCATTATCCTTGTTTTGCTGTACCAAAATGGCAGAAATAGTGTCATTACCTCCAAATGCATAGAGGATGAAATCCTTGGAGAAATCTGGGTTGATGAGAGTTGGTGCTTGAGAGATGGCTTCTTTGATTGCTTCAAAACTCTCCTTTCCTTCTGTTGTCCACTTGAAAGCCATTCTCTTCTTTAACATTTTGGTGATGGGCTTGACAAGGGCTACAAAATCTGGGACAAACCTCCAAATGAAGTTTATCCTTCCTAAGAAACTCTGAAGGGCTTTCTTGTGATTGGGCAATGGTAGTGCTCTTATGGCTTCAACCCTCTCTGGATCAATTGATAATCCTTCTTTGGAGAAAATATGGCCAAGGAGCTTTCCTTCATGTGTAAGAAAGATGCACTTCTTAGGATTCAAAGACACTCCAAATCTCCTACACCTTGTGAAGACTTGCCTCAAATGATATCATCAAGGTAAATCAGCACCACATTGTTAATCAAACCTTTAAATGCCATGTCCATTGCCCTTTGGAAGGTAGCACCAGCGTTGGACAGCCCCAATGGCATTTTCCTGTATGCAAAAGTTCCCCATTTGGTTGTGAAGGTTGTCTTGAACTGGTCCTCTTCCTTCACCATAATTTGATTGTAGCCTGAGTAGCCATCAAGTAGTGAAAATCTCTCGGAGCCAGCCACAACTTGCAAGTTTTTCTCCATGGAACGGAGTGGGTAATGGTCCTTGAGAGAGGCTCTATTCAAGTCTCTGAAGTCAACACACAATCTGATCTCTCCACTCTTCTTTCTGACTGGAACTAAGTTGGCAACCCAACTAGAATGTTTGATTGGGAATATGATCCTTGACTCAATCAGCTTGTCTAATTCTTTCCTCATGAGAGGCTCCTTGTGTGGATTGACTGGTCTTTGTTTCTACCTGACAGGCTTAGTATTTGGATCTAATTCAATGGTATGCTGAGCTAAGTTGGGATTGAAACCTTTCAAGTCTTCATAGCTCCAAGCAAACACGTCAGGGAACTCTTGGCACAACTGTATGAACTCATACCTTTCTTGTTCAATTGTCATCCTTCCAATTTGCAATGGTTTGTTCTCTTCTACCAAGATGGATACTGAATCCTCTCTCTTGACCTGAATGTTTTCTTTCTCCTTTCTAAACTGGTCATTGAGATTGAAAATGGACTCCAAGGTGATAAGTCCCTTGGGCAGCTTGTTAGTTCTCAGCTGTACTACTTGGTCACCATATTGTTGTTCCAATCTTTCTTAATTCTTAGCTGAGAACTCAGCTTCTTCTTACAAGAAATGGATGATTTGCTGGTCATTCTCAAACACTTGCCAACTGACATTGTTATCTGGCACTGAAGGCCTCACAATCACGTGGATGTTTAGTTGTACCTTGTCTTGTTGAATGCTTTCCACAATGTCAAAGGCTTGATTCTCTTTCCTAGGAATGGATTTGATGCCAAAACCCTCAAAATCCTCCATGAGGTCCCACACCCTATTCTTGTAGCACCTGAGTAGATCATTCTTGGCAGCATGTTGTCCCTTGACCTAATTTACAATCAATTCACTGTCACCAAAGACTTGCAAGTTCTTTATTCCTCTCTTTATTGCCCAATGCATCCCTTGCACCAAGGCTTCATGTTCAGCAGTGTTATTGGAGCATGCAAACTGAAATCTAAAAGCTGAATAGTACTTTACACCTTAAGGTGAAACAAGCATAGATCCACCTCCTGCACCTTGTCTACTCCTTGATCCATCAAAAGACAGCTGCCATACCTCATTGTCATCTTTGTGGTTTGGCTTGGTGATGCTAGGAATAGGTTGATTTTCTTCGTATATGCAATAGACCCCTAGCTCAGATTCTTCTATTTCTTGATAAGGGTCAAATGCATGTATCTTGTTTGTCCATTCATCAAGAGTTAGATCTGGGATGCTTCCAACCTTGGTGTCAGCTTCATCAGTGCTTGGGTGATCTTCTTGATCAAATGCTGAGCAATTGGCATTAATCTGACTTGGAGTGTAAGGCTCAATGTGGAAGTTTGCAATAGGTTCTGACCTGATTGTAGCCTTAGTTCCATACCTCGTTCTGAATAGCATGTGTGACCAGTCAGTAGACAAATACCCCCCAATCTTGGCTGTGAAGTCCCTTGACAAGCCTAGGGCAAAGAGTGGTGGAAGGTCTATGACTGATACATCTTGCAAAACAAAAACATTTGGACATGCATGCAAGGTAAGACTCAAGTTTCTAATCACTCCAACTGTTGCTACTGCTGTCCCATCTAGCTGCACCACTCCTTTGGATGTTGTTTCATACTGGAGCCCTAGCTGATCAGCTATCTATTTAGGTATTACTAAGCTACTTGCCCCGAAGTCTATCATGCAATTGTGCACTAACTGATTTCCAATGATCAATGAAACATAGAAAGGAGGGGGCTTCAACATTTTACCTTGCTATCCTCCATGATTTCCCTCAGGTTGGGCAGCATTTGTAAGTACCTTCTCTTGCATCTGAACTTGGTGATTCGAAGTTGGCCAGTCCTTCATGGCAACTTGCAGCAGATCTCTTTGGCCTGGGATGGATAGGGATTCCCACATTGATATATTGATGTTTGTCTTCTTCATCTGATCAATGATACTGAAAGGAGATGAAGTATCCCTCTGTTGTCCCTTGGTTTGAACATTCACTCCTTGCATGTGGGCAGCAACAGCTGGCATTTGAGTTGGCCTAGGGGCTGTCCTTGGCTGCCCTTGTGCATTTGAAATTGGATTCTATTTGCCAACCACTTGTGGAGCCATTGAAGGTTGTGGATTGGTTGGGGCTAATGGTTGTTCTTCACCCAAATTCCTCCTTTTTGACCTTGTGTTGGCTATAACACCTTCAGAAACTACCTGGTTCATGCCACAAAAATCCTCTGCTTGCCAATTTACCAATGTGGTGTCATTTGGGGCTGATTGCTGCTGGAATGTTTCTTGTTGTTGGTTGTTTCCTTGACTGCCCTCACCCTCCACACCAGTAGTTGTCACCATCAATGCTTGATTCAAAGCACCATTGAAGAACATGGATTTATTATGAGGCTCATTGCATGGAAAACACCAATCATACTCCTGAGCAATGTTGTTTTATGTTGGCACCAATGCCTTAGAGGCAGATATGGCATTTGGATTATAGGGCTGAAATGGTCTATTGGCAGGAATCCTTGTTTGATTCATATTTGTAGCTGGGTTAGGTGGCCTTTGTGGTTGGTATGGCTGCCTGTTAGGCTGAGCTTGGGGTTGATAAGAAGGTCTAAAACCTTGGGCTTGTTGCCTCTTGAGAGTGACCAACTCATTGCCTAGGTTTTGCAATTGCGTCATGACCTCTTGAAGCTCATTTGGGGCACTTGGAGATGAAGTAGAAGCTTCATTTGAACTCTGATTTCTAGGAGTGGGAGAAGGAACCAAATTAGGTGCTTGATTGGTGTTTGGACTCTCTAAACTTGGAAACAATGGCATGGGAGGTCTAGGGGCAAGTTTGCCAGCTTGGATCAAACAATTTTCAGCCCTAATGGCAATGCTATAAGCCATAGGGATAGTTATGCCTCCCATGGACTGAATCAACATAGAAATATTAGAATTTAAAGCTTTGAGATAGTAGAGAAAAGCATGTTCTGTTGTTGGCCTGACTGTCACTGGAATTCTCTCCCAAGTCTTTTGAAATCTAAAGTTGAAATCTGTCAGCTGCTCATTGGAAGCTCTCTTGATGGTTGTCAGCTGCTCTAAAAGAGACAAGTTGTCTCCCTTTTCTCCAAATTGCTCATGAAGTGCTATACACAGTTGATTCCAATTTGTGATAGAACCAGCTCCAAGGCTTCTAAACAATTGCAATGCTTTACCCTTGAATGAAGATGCTAGTAACTTGACAGCCACTTGCATCTCAGTGCTTTCATGAATTCCACAAAGGTTAGCAATATCTTTAACATGATCACCTGGAGTAGTCGGATTTTCTTCAGTGAAGTAAGGAATGTTCTTCAAGGCTGCAATAGGAATTGAATGTTGTGCATTGAGAGCAAGTGGGATGCTACCTGTGAAGTTGATGTAGGGGTTGTTTTGTGCCATTCTAATTGGTCTTAAAACCCTTGTTGACTGAATGAAAGTCCTACCAGGTGGAGGAGTTGAGAGGGTTAAGTTTGGTGGAGATGGAGACCTTTGAATCCTTCTTCCTCTTTGCCTTCTTCTTGGAGATAATTGCAGGTATTCAAACAGCACTTCTTCTTTTCCAACTCTTGACCTTGTGGTGACTCTTCTCATGAGTTTTTAGGCCAGCACTACTGAAACCAGTTGATTCTTCCCCTTGGAGTCACCAGATATGCAAATAATATCTCTTTTCAAGCAAGAAAATTGCAGCAGATGCACATCAACTTTGCTGCAGTAAAAATGAGACCTCTAGTGTCCCACCGGGTGTGCCAAAACTGTTTGAGCAGAATCACAACACCCCTGGATGTTGATCAGATTTCTAGTTTGATCATGCTAGCATCCAGTGTGATTGCACAACATGGAAACCTCTCTCCAAGTGTGGGACTTGTGAAACTGAGAGAGGAATCTCCAAATTAGAGGCTAGTTCCTCAAACTCCTCTGATTTAGATCTATATTTACACAACTACAGAGGTTCAAAACCTAATCCTACTCTAAATTGTAAGGAGACAGGGATAGAAGTGCAAAAATTGAAACTAAATAAATATGGTGATGCACCAAAAGGAGTGGTGAATATTTTTGTCATGCAAATAGACACAAACCAAAGATTGCAACATAAAACATGCACAGGCTGATAAGATATAATTTATGATCTGAAATGAAGCAAATAATACAAACAAAGGACTGAAACCCATTCAGAGAGCTTGCATTATCATTTCCAATGTCAAAACCACTACATTACAACCTCAGAGAGGTAAAAAACCTGTTACAGTCTTTGAAGAGGTCTGATTCTTGCAACAATCACTTGCTGGAGGTGAAAGAAGAAGATTGCTATACCAAAAATGTTCTCCCCCTTTAGAAATGAGCCAAATCTGGCTTTTACATTACATGGGTCGAGCCCAGGAGAGAGAAAACGTACAAAACGTGGGAATCCATTCCTCATTGACTGTAAATGCATTAAAATGGCATGGGGGACCTTACAAACCCATAACCTGTCATTTTTGACCAAATTGGAGGAGAATGCGACCCATTTTGTATTAAATTTGGTCGCTGAAATGTCACTTCTGGCCATGAACATGTGTCAGAGCCATTTCTTAACTTTCTCTCTCCATACTGAACCAAAATTCAAGATTGACTGTAGAATCATGTAGAGAATTTTATAAGCTTTCTAATGATATAAAGAACGTGCAAATCCGAGCTCTGGATCGAAAGATATGGCGATCTGAACATTTAGGGCAAAAAACAGGTGAAAATGGATATTGAAATTTTTTGCCGTGCTCCGCCACCTGGACGACAAGTGTCAGGCACTGATTGGATGAGTAATTCTCTCTCCTTCCCTTACCGGTGGGTTTTCCTTGAAATTTTTGACTTTTTGAGAAAAATGGAAAATTTCCTATTTTTTCCCCACGCTCCCACCACTTTGGACATGTGGCATGATCTGGTTGGAGGATAGGGGCGCGGGGTCATCCTTTACCTTTTAGTTTTTGTTCATAACTTTTTCCAAATTCTCTAATTCCTCCCCGAGCTCCACACTCCACTTCTCCTTAGGACAAGTGTCCTCTTTTTATTGGCTCGGGCCAACACTTCAAACCTTGCCCTTTGAAATTTTTGGACGCTTTCCCTTGTGACATGTGGCATTTCTTGATTCACCCTCGGGCTTGCTAGATTTTTACATCCCTCGCATCCCTTTGGCCCAGTTGTCCCGAACTGTCTGGGAAAAATTCCTCCGATCCACCTGATTCGGGCTTCCTTATCCCTCTTTAAGGCGAAGACACGTGGCGTGATTTGATTGGCTCTCAGCTCCTTCGGCTCTCTGCGTCCCATGCGTCCCTTTGTCCCAACTGTCCCAGTGTGAAAGTTCTCTATTTCGGCCGATCTGGGTGGTTCGCGTCCTTCACATCCTCACGGCCCAAATGTCCCAGCCTGTTCTGCACAACAATTAGTCAATTTTGCTTTACCTTCGGCCGGTTCACCCTTTCGCGTCCCGCGAGTCCTAACGACCCGGATGTCCCTTTGCTGCACAGACCGCCTGGCGGCCTTTCGCCTGATTCGCACCCTGACATCCCAACTGTACCAAGGGCCACTTGGACTTGGACTTAGCCATTTTTCATGACTTTTCATGCCCCAAGCTTTTTTTTTTGCAACTTTTTCACCCTTTTTTAGAACTTGCTCTTTTCTCCTTAGACAGGAGAGTTAGAAAAAAAAATCCAAGGGGACCCTAGAAACATGATTTTTTACCTTGAATCAATCTATTTTCCTGGGACATGTATTCTAATGCATGTTATCAAATTTACGCTGGGGGGTGAATTTTGGATAACACTAGCTGTTTTCGGCCTTTTGGGTAAGACACAAGAAGAATGTGTTCCATTTGGATAAGGCTCCATCTTGACGATAGGGTGTCCTGGAAGGAATATCCTTGCGATAGGAAGATCCAAAAAGTTAATCATGACATGGAGAGGCATGTGCCTTGGGTGACCCACACCTTGACACTTGGGGCCAGATATGAGGCTGCAGAGGAGTTTGTTAGAGCTCAGAGGCCTATTTATACACACGCCCTTGGTAAAGAATAGAGACAGAAGTGAGGTAGTGGAGCTCTATAGAATTACTGCGAGAACTATGGGATGAAAATGGGTAAAGGATTCTGGTAAGGATGTAATGGGGAAATGGGGAATATAATTTTTTTTTATCAGAATACATATATGGATCCAGATATTGCACATGACTATGGGTTGTCTCTCTCTGATACTTTGTAGCAAGACTATGAATAAATATGATAAGGTTACCATCATGTTTACATTAATATCTCCTTCTGTATTATCTACATGTTTTTACTTTTCTTTTGATTTTGTATAATCATCGACCTTACTTGAATGATTAAGTATATTTGTGGATTTACAACTTCTTGGTTCTATTATTCTTGTTGCGCACTTTGTTTCTGTTATGACTGAAGGGCTATAGAAGTCATCCTTAGCTCTATAGCTTCTTCAAATTTGTTAAATCACTAAGTCATAATCATGAACTATGCCTTCCACTAGAATGACATAAAAGAGAGACTTGGTTCCCTCTCGCGTGCCTCAGGTGAGCGCCCAGTGCCCACTGGGTGATAGGCCGATGTGCATGAGGTTCCCTTGTTCTTTGTGGGTGCCAAAATGACTACACATCCCCACACTTGTAACTTAAAACAATTCCACATGTCCTTCTTCAGGTTCAAATAAAGAATTTTTCCCTATCGCTTCATATTTGTTGAATAATGAATTACATACAATCGGGGCCAATTTGGTATTTTTTACAAATGTGACAAAAGTGAAAATTTTCACCAAAAATACCCATCGAAATGCATCTAACTAGAAATGACCATGTTTCCATGGATGTTTGGACAAAATTTGTCAAGGAAAACATGAATGTGGAAAAATAGAAGGAAGGGGAAATCCCAAATTCATGCATAAATTAGAAGTTCTTTCTCATGGATAGAGAAATGGAAAATAATATATGTACTCAATGTAACCTTCAACCAAAGGAAAGGACTGATCATGACCACCAAATGAACGAAAAATATTTCATGCATCAATATAGGGAGACAGAGAATACTTCAAACCATGCGTACTAAGAAATTTTGAACAAATGGGGCAAGATTAAATTGAGCACGAACATTGGCTATGACTCGGGGATGGGCACTCCCTACAAGTTTTGTAAGAACAATAGACAAAACCATGTGCCAAAAATCCATTGGGCAATGGATTCAAAAAAATCTAGCAGAGAAGAAAGCCAACAACCAAATCCCCAAAGACGAATTGAGAAACCAACAAAAATAGGTTACTAGGGACTAGGAAAAACTGAAATAGAAAAACACGGAAACGAAAAAAAAATAAAAGACTATACACTATACATTGATGCATGCCCTAATTTTGAGAAATTAGTAAAGAAAATGTTTCAAGTGCCTTCAATTATGGATATGACCATGCTAAGCAGTTCTAATACGTCTTTAACAACTGGTCATATGATTGTTTCTCTTTTCCATCCAAGTTTTATCCATCCACATTTTTTAGGATTATCCTTTGTGCCTAGGTCAAGTTTTTCAACATCTCTAGAGGCTGCATCAAACATCAAAGTCCCTAGAAAATCAACCTACTCAGGATATCTGCATTGATCAATTTCATACTCCTTGAAAACAACATAGCTTACAATGTTATCAACATCAATGTTTGTGTGCAATACTTCATAAGAAGCATTTTTAGGGTCCTCAATGAGATATAACATTTTATTTTCACCATATAACTTCACAAGGATACCCTTAATTGGTATGGTTGAATAACACATGTCCATTTGCACACTTCCACCCACACTAGCTGCCCACTTTCTGGATAATAACATTTCCCAATTAGCAGGACAATCCACAATTACTACATTCAAAGTTAAGTACTTTCCTGGATAAGCTGCAATTGCACTACAAAGCCTTTGACACATCCAAATACCGGCACCTCTCTTGAATGCATTGTAGTAGATTTCCCATAAGATGTTGTTACTTTGAAATTCAACTCATTCATGACCTCAAGAGGCATTGCATTACATGAAGCTCCTGAGTCAAACATGCATTTATGTAACAACCTATCTTTAATAATTAGAGTAGTTAAAAATGGATCCACATTCAGTTGATACTCAACCAAAGAAGTTACCAAATAAACCTTAGGAGTTTCACCCAATTCCTCCAATTCTTAGGGTTTTTCTAATTCTACAATGGTAGGAAGAACCTCTGCATTGTTCACATTTTTCACCTCGGTAACTTTTTCTTCTTTAAATCACAAATATTTGAATGCTCTTTTCCAATGCTCAGGGATTCTAAGTAATTCAACAATAGGAACAGTGACCTTGATTTGACTCAAGATTTGGGCTATGTCATAAGGAATATATTTTGGTAGGGCAGTGTTAGAAGAGAGATTCACAACTTCATCTGATAATATGGGATTCTTCATAGTCTGAGCATGGGGAGGAACACAATTTTTATTTGGGGAAATAAGGCCTTTACCAGATGCATCTTTTTTAGGGGTTTCCTTAGGGATATTGGTAAGCATTATAATTTTCTGTTTGGCCTGAGGTCCTACCCCTTTGACAACTTTTCTTCTTGTATTATATTCTTTTTTTTGGGCCACTACTGCATTCAATAACAACTATCTATCCTCTTTTGAAGGAATTCCTCCATCATAATTTTTAATCATTAAGGCCCTTAAGTACTCAAAATATTGTACCATATCAATTTCAAAAGTATGAGTGGGAGGAAGAGGTAATATTCGGTGAATACAATCTCAGAAATCAGCAGTAGTTCCAGCACTCATTAGTTCAATTGATGTTGCTCCCTGCCATGAACTTGTAGAGCAATCCATCATGCACACATCATCATCTATCTCATCATCATCAACTTCCTCAACTTATTTGTCTTCATCACATGGGGAATGGGGAAAGAAACATCTATCACACCACTCCATATCATGGACCTCTTCCACAGTAGCAACTATGGAAGCTAAAGGATCAAGCACCAATCTATTTTCCTAGGGTTAGGGTTGTCTATATCCTGATCCCACGGGCCCTTTACCCCTATCATCTGATCTATGATCACCTCTAGGATGATTTGTAAATATTTCTTGACCTTATGGCTTGTGCTAACCTTAGGAACCTTGTCCAATTCCCTTCTCTTCTCTAACTAGTTTATAGGATATTTCCTTAACATCTCCGACCAATGTGTTTACAACCTCTTCTAGATCCATAGACTTACTTGACTGAGGCTTCTCTAGATTTATCAGCTTGATACCTTCCCTTTTAGGAGGCTTACCAACTTCTTTGATATTGTTTTCAATCTGCAAAGCCATGGTGAAGGCTTGCCTCAAAGTTCCTAGGTTTTTGTCCCTTAAATAATAGGAAGCCTTTTTGTCAAAATCATCAGAATATTTTATTAAACAAGAAACATCACTTGGCCTCAGGATTACATGTAGTCTATTCAAGGTATTATTAAACCTAGTATTGAAGTCATGAAAAGATTCATTAGGATTCTTCTTAATATTCTAAAATTCAGAAAAAAGAAACCTGGGATATGTCTTATCCCCATATTGAAATCTAAAAGCATTTTTCATTTTTGTCCATGAATCTATTGAGTTATCTTGAAAAGACTTCTACTAGTCACATGCATCCTCCTCAAGAGTATGAATAAACAATTCAATCTCAAATTCTTCCATCATATTGACAAAAAAATTTAATTTTGATCACTATTATAACATTATTCCCTTGAAATTTAGGCAATCTATTTCTAACATCTTGTGGCACTATATTTGGATATCTAGCCATACTTCTAAAATCTATAGGACCAAAAGTATTCATAGAAAAAGGAGGTCTAGGTGGAGGCTGGACCATACTATTTTGAGGAGGTGATCTTACAGGAGATGCAAAATGATGAGGGATAAGGGGTATTTGGAACATAGGAGTATGATTTTAAAAATGAATGTCCTCTAAAGACTCTGTATCATGGAAAACCCTATCAACTTTGGAAAATATAGGAACAAACTGAGAAGCACACTTATTAGACACAAATAAAGGCCCCTCTCTAGTTGGAGAATTCAGATCTATATGAAAATTACCTTATTTAGAATCATTGAAAGAAGAATGCTAATCCTCAACCACAGGTTGATCACTTTTCACAATGGATAACTCTTTTCTTGATTCCTGATCTCCAACTATTTTCCAGACTATTTTTCCTTCTAAATTTGTCTTTCCTAGTTCTGGAAACAACTTTCTGGTAGGGTCTTTATTGAAGAAAGATCTTCTTCCTTCCTACTTTACAAATATTAGTGACAGATTTCACTTAATACAGGTTAAGGCACTGGTATTTATCAAAATTTAAATCAACACGGAGTCACCACTAAGGATTTTCACCTTAGTTGTGAAAATTCACTATAAATGACTTGTCAAATATCTACCAACACTTAATTCCCACAAAGCATAGAAAATTTGACCTTCCTCTACAAGTATTTATCACTGATGATATAAATTTAGTTGAATAACTACTAGAAACTGGAAATATTACACATAGAACTTGTAACTTCACACAATTCTTATAAATCTGAACACATGATGACATTTAAACAATGTATTTACACTTAGATCATGTAAGAAACATTACCAGGGAAAAATATAAAAATGCCTTTAAAGATCCTGGCAACGGTGTCATTCTGGTGTTATTGTCACACAAATAGGTCCCCGTTTTAAAATAATCCCCGGCAACGGTGCCATTGTGGTGTTGGTATCCAAATTGATTATCCCTTGGAAGCCAAGAAACATCACACATTTAACAAGATAAATTAGAGACAGATAAATCATAAGTCATTTTATGGCTAGGGAAGGGATTCAACTGGCTCTTTGTCACTCAGGCGTTGAAGAAATGGATAGCACCTTCATTAAGGATTTGATCTATCCTCACTACTTAAGTTTTTGTCTTTCAACAAGGGTGAGAGGACCTATTTTGTAACATTTGTTGGTGAAGGACATAAAGATATCCTTCTTTGCAAAATTTTTAGGGGAACCTTGAGAAAATATGATCAATACGGTGAAATTTAACTCTCACGACTTGTCTCTTCTAAAGAATGGAGATATTTTGTTAACAAGAATTATGTTACTAAAGTCACTTAAAACCCGCTTGCATCTGTATATTTTGGCTATAGAATTTGTTCATTTGTTGATACACAACATGTTGGTACATAAATTGATTCTCCCTCAGAAGGCTGAGTAGCATCACAGATTTGATAAGAAGCTTAGAGGCCAGCAGAGCAGATTGTGTGTCAGTTTGTAGCCCGGGAAGGAATGTAGCTTCCTCTTTGTCACACAGATGTGGAGAAATGGGTAGCACCCTCAAGAGGATTTGATCTATCCCCATTGCTTTATGGTTTTCCCTTTCAACGAGGGTGAGAGGACCCTGTTGTAGCCTATTGTTTATGGAGGAGATGGAGATGTCCTTTGTTGCATAGTTATTAGGAAGACCTTGAAGAAAACATGATCAATACATAAATATCTAACTCTCACGAGTTGTCACCCTAGATAATGGAGATATTTTATAAGCAAGGTTCAGGCTACTAAAGACAATGAAAACCATATTTCTTGTGTATGTTTTAGTAATAGAGATTATGGATTTGTACACAAACAGGACAAATAGGGGTAGTATGGGTATGATTGGTTGTTTTTAAATTAATTATTGGTGGGAGGTGAGGTAGAGATGAACTTGATTCACCAGATCCTTGAGAAATTTTACAAAAATGGAGAGCTTGAACAACATAATGCTTGAGGATAGCTAGGATTTTCCTTTAACTAGAATATGTGTTTAAATGGAGGCCCAGATCATCAATTTTCACACAAACTTCAACAATCCAAAATGAAGGCTCAAATTGGAAAAATTAACTAAACATTATCAACCTCTGTTTCATCACACCTAAGATACCCTCAAAGGCTAACAAACAATCTTATAGTCATGCTAGGAGTCACAGTTATTTTAAATTTGTTTATTTCACTATCAAATGAAAGATCTTCTAATAAATGAACTTACAAATGCCACTAAACTATCACAAGGATAAGATTTTGTGTGATTCACAAAGATTTCAATGTAAGATTGTAACGAGAACAATAAAACTACTTTTCAAACATTCAGAAATGAAGCAAACACAAATTTTGGCCAAAAATAATGCAGATTAACTCAATTTTGATTAAATTTATCAGTAGGGGAAAGTTTCTAGAACAATCTCAGAGCTTGTCAATGGTTGTACACTCGCAACCAACTTGACATGATCAAACTTAACACAAAGGAGATAAACATGTTTCTTCATATGGATTTTCAGAAGGACAGGTTCTATCAAGCTTTTCTCTTAGAAAAATCAGTCCTGACCTCTAACACCCCAACCATTTGCACAAAAAAATAATGCAATTTATAATACTTCATTTAAAACAGAGTTTCCCTCCCAAAACCAAAAACATTCAAAGCATCGTTGTGTGTTATGACCTTGACCGTGACTCCCAGAATCAAATTTACAAAAGGGTTATCAAGTGTGCAAAAGGAAAATCTCTCCAAATATTTCTAGCATTTAATTCTTCACCTGGTAAGTCATCCTTCATCTCACATGCCAACTACTTCCTCCTCCAATATATCAAATTTGGTTCTTTGAGTGCCAAGGAAGGAAAATGGAAAATTATATCAAAGTCAATGGTCAGATCACATCTTAATGGCAAAAGACGTTTTCATATTTTTTCTCACTAAACCAAGATATTATATTAATGTTCCTCTTCATTTGGCATGCAGGAGACTCCAAGAAATGATAAAAAACCTATAGGAATATGCATCCCCAGGAGATTTGGAGAAAAATGGCAAAAAATAAGATATAGACACAATTATCGTCTATATTTCTTTTGAATTTGCATCATCCACATGGGAGATCTGAGTTAAAGATGGGCCCAGGGGTTCTTTTTTATTTTTTACACCTTTTTGGAAAAAATACAAGATTTCTCAATTTTCTCCACCCCTCTACCTTTGAAAAATGGGCTTGACATGTTTCCCAATGTGGGTCCCAAAGGAACGGTGGCTAAATTATGCTATTTCATCTCTTTTTTTGAAAAAGGGAAAATTTTCCAATTTTTCCCCGTAGCTCCACCCTTGCGCTTCTAGTTTCTGATGTGGGTCCAAGTGGAACCACGCTTTCATTTACACTTTTAACTCCTTTCTCCACAAAAGGAAAGTTTTCTAAATTTCCCTCAAAAGTCTTCACCTCCACCATTAACTAGAGCAAACTATTTACTATTCTCTGTCAGGCCCGTAGGTCATTTTGATGATTTTAATCTTTTAAATAACAAGGGGAATCCAAGTTTCCCTCGATGGCCTGCCTCCCCTCCTCTTGACTTTTCAAACCACCACATGTCTCAATGGCACATCTTGAGATGGTCCCCAAAAGTAGAGTCCCTAAATGAGCACAAGCTCACCACGTGTCTCGAGCCATTTAGGAAGTTGTGGAAAAGTATGAGGAAGGAAGACCCAACTGAAACCTCCACATGTCTTTATGGCACAACTTCAAGAACCTTATAAGGCTTCAATATGATTTGGTGGTAGCGCGCTTCCATTTTAGAACCTTTATTCCATTTTTCCAAAAGGGTAAAGTATCCAACTTGCTTTTGAAGGCCCGCATATCCACTTTAAACTTTTCCACGTGTCCTTATGAGGGGTCAAAGTAAGACTTATTTGCTACCACTTTATATCTATTGAATAAATAATTAGATGTTATTGGGGCCGCAGGGCCAATTTGATATTTTTTACAAATGTGACCAAAGTGGAAAATTTCACCAAAAAGACTCACCGGGCCACATCAAATAAAAAATGAACATGTATACACCTTTGGGGAAAAAAATAAAAAATCTTCCCTGCCACTTAAATATTACTTTAATCAGAGCCTTGTGGGGCCACGAGGCGAGTTTAATTTTTTTCCAAAGTAGCCAAGAAGAACAATTTCATAAAACAAAACTAGCATGCCTCATCGAATTAGAAGAAGTCATGTAAGTACCAAAAGAACCAATCAGAATTGAGTGGAGCTATGGGAGCTAAATTTCCTTTTTGCCAAAAAACCAAAAAGTGACAAGTTAAAACATTTTACTACCATCCCCTTACCAACCAAAAGAATCCACGTGACCACCGAATGCTAAGTAATAATTTAATAGGAAAAAGATTCCTGTTAGACCGTCAAAAACACATAAATTCACCATTCATGCCCATAATCCAATTTTTTGCTAAGGATGAATTTTTTTGAAACAAAACGGACTGAATCATGATTCGAAGCATCTTTCAACCATGGATTTGGATTTTCAAAGGAATACAAATATAAATTAATCATTTTTGATCTTCCATAGTCAGGGGAAAATAGGAAAAAATGGTAGAGCCCGCGGATTTTGAAGAAATTAGGGAAAAAACAGGGAAAACTTAGAGACTTCTTCAAAAAAGGGCATGAAAATGGATTCTACAAACAAATCAAGGCATTCAAATGGAGGTAAAATCTTTAGAAGATCCACATTGAGAGATAAAACATTTCATAACACACAAATCAAAGGAAAATTATGGCACATGATGCGAGATTAAAACAAGCACCAACATCGGCTCCGACTTGAGGATGGGCACTCCCTACAAGTTCCACAAGAACAACTAGAAGACCAAGTTCCAAGAATAGACCATTGGGAAACATAGTCAAATAATATGCTAGCATAGCGGAACAACCTCAACCATCCTCAAAAAAATGAACCGAGAAACCAGCAAAACCAAGTCACCAAGGACCATAATGAGAAAAAACACAAAAAATAGAAAGCAACCAACAAGCTATACACTATATAAATGATTCCCACATTGATTCTGAGGAATCAATCTAGGAAATGTTTCAATTTCCTACCATTAACAGTTAATTCGAGTAATTCACCATCCAAATATTTCAAGAAGAAGGTATGCTCACCAATATGAATGTCAATGGAGTAAGGGACCATCCACGGTGCATAAAACTTACCATGCTTTCCCTTGTCTTCATGTCTGATACCCACAACAACACAAGATCTCCAATGTTGAAAGCTCTGGGAGTGACCTTCTTGTCAAATAAATTCTTCAAGTTTTCTCTGAACTTCACATGTTTTTTTTGAGATGCTCTCCTTTCTTCGTCAAGTTCAACAATCTAGTTAATGTGAGCCTCATACGGACTAACTTCTTGATCTTCTAGTTGTTGAATGAACTGATATGAGGATAGTTGCATATGCAGGGGTAGTAGAGCTTGAGTGCCATACACCAATTCAAATGGAATTTTTGTAGTGGTTCTTCTAATAATATTCAACAAATTTTTATTACTGGAATCATCTTGTCCATTTCCTTGGGGATTGTAATTAGAAGCATATGTCAAATTAATCCCATATTATTTTCACATTGCCACCAAATGTTTAGCTTTGAAGCTCATGGCATTGTCAGAAACAATATTAACTAGCAGTCCAAACCTACAGATGACATGGTTCAACATAAAATCCATGAAAATTTGGTGTTTTGCTCTTTTGGTGGGGATTTCCTCAACCCATTTGGTGAAGTAATTAGTAGCTACAAGAATCCACTTATGGCTAGCACTTGAAGGGTCTGTAATCTCACTAATGAAATCCATTCCCCATTTCTTGAATGGGGCTTCAATTGATACATGATGTAAATGTAGGGAGCCTAAAGCTTTCAGTGTTCTATAGAAGCGCTGACAACTCTCACGTTTTCTAACCAAAAGAGTTGTATCATTGAAGAGAGTTGGCCACCAATAACTAGCCATCAAGATATTGTGTGTTGTGACTCTTCCAAAAAAATGCCCCCCACAAAATCCTCCATGGAGATCAACAATTATCTTGGGGGATTCATCTTCATTAATGCACCTTAAGATAACTCCCTCAGGGTTCTTCCAAGCTAACCCATAATCAGTAATGACAGATTTCTAGGAAGCCAACTTAAGGGATATTTTCTGGTTCTTACTCAAATACTCATGGCAGTATCGATGTCTGAGATTAAAAATTACATCTTTGTACCACACAGAACTCATCAATTTTTCAAAAACATCTACCCTTCCTTCTTCTACCTCATTTACCTCAATAGTTTTCAAGTTTCTCTCAACCATAAGCTTAGCCAAGCCCAAACCTCTCACCAACATTTTGGTTTGGATATCCATGTCATATTCTTGCAAATTTTTCACCCATCTGCATATTTTTCTTGATACTTCCATCTCTGATAATATGTCTCTCACCATAGTGTGGGGAACATAAGAAACAATTTTAGAGCTCAAAAAATAAGGCCTAAAAACCTTCGTTTCTTTTACTAATGAAATTGCTTGTTTCTCCATAATAGTGTATTTCAGCTCAGCCCCCTGCAATGCCTTACTAAAAAAGGCAATTGGCCTCTCAGTCCTTTTATCATTTTTCTGCAAGAAGACAGGTGCAATAATGTTCTCTAGAGCAAAAGAAAACAATTGTAAATGCTCCTTATAATCTAGAGCTGCTAAAACAGGGGGATGCTTTAATGCCTCCTTGATCCCATTAGAAGCTTGAATGACATCCTCCTCCCATTTGATGACTTGGTCCTTCTTTAGCATGTCAGTGATTGCAATGGTCAACTCGGCAAAGTTTAATATGAATCTCCTAATAAATTTTATCTGCCTAAAGAAGGACTGAATCCCCTTCTTGGTTCTCAAAATTGGGACCTTGCTGATGACCACTACCCTTTTTGGATCAATCATTACCCCTTCTTGTGACAAAATGTGACCCAAAATTTTTCCTTTTGTACTCTGAAATGGAACTTCTTTGGATTGAGTGAAATTCCATATTCTCTACATCTTATCATCATTTTCTCCATGTGTTGTAATTGATCACCTCTCTTTCTGGAGAACACAGTTACATCATCTTAGTAGACAACAATAAAATCATTGATGTAACCAGCAAAAGCAACATCCATTGCTCTCTCAAAGGTTGCTCTAGCATTCATCAGTCTAAATAGAATCCTAACATATACATATGCTCCCCAAGGGGTGGTAAAGGTTGTCTTAATTATTTCTAATTCCTTTACAACAACTTGGTTATAACTATAGAAACCATCTAGGGTAGATAGCAGCTCAGAACTGGTCACTAAATACAACATGTTTTCCATGTTTGGTAAAGGATAATTATCCTTCATTGATGCTCTGTTTAGATTTCTAAATTCCACACATAGCTTGATGTCACCATTCTTCTTTCTAATTGGTACTAGGTTTACAACCCAATAATAATACCTTGTCGGCTGAATAATCCCTCCATCCCTCAGTTTCTTCAGTTCCTCTTTCATTTTAAGAGATAGAAGTGGATTGATTGGCCTCTTTTACTTTTTCTGCCTGAATGATTTTGCATTAGATTCCAATGGAATATCATGTTGAAACAGATCCTCTTTGTATGCCTTTAGTTTAGAATATAATTCTAAGCCATGCAATCTTGATATTTTTTTAGCGATTAAAAATAAGACTATTTTTCCTCCTTCCTGAGATTGCTTCCCAACCAGATCTACCTTGGTTTCTCCTTTTTTCCAAGGTCATGCTCATCAACATCCCTTAAGGCTGCTATGAATTTGTTAATAATGCTATCAACATTATAAAAATTGGATTCAAGAGAAACCAACCCTCTAGGAATTATATTAGTCTTTAGTTGGATGATGCCTTTGTAAAACAAGTTTTCTTTACCCTTTTCCACGCACACCATTGGCTCCCAATCAATACTTGGATCAGCAAAATCACCTTTGTTCTACAAAAATCTTTTGACTTGAGCATCATCATCAAAAACTTGCCAATGTTTAATGTTGGCAGGTATAGATGGCCTAGTTAACACCTCAACATCATATTCACAATATGGGGATATTGTACAATTATCAAACTAAGATCCCAATAGGGCAAGTTTTTCTACCAAATCATTGAACTTCCTATCATGATGCACAATATTGAATAATCAAACATCTCAATGAGATCCTAAACTGCATGCTTGTATTGTTTTATTCACTAATTTTTTGTGGCATAAAGTTTTCTGACTTGCTTTACAATTAATATTGAATCTCTTTTGATAATGATGTCTTTAACACGATATTTCCAAGAAATCCTCAAACCTAACAACAGTGCCTCATACTCAACAATGTTGTTAGTGCACTAAAAGTTGACTTTAAAGGAAAAGATAACTTCTTCATTTCCTGGAGAGATCATAACAACACCAACACCATTTCTAAACTTGGAGAAAGCTCCATCAAACAATAAATTCCAAGGAGAGTCTTCCTGTTCAAGACACTTGCATTCTTCAATCTTGTGCTCTTTTCCATCAATAGATCCTACAAAGTTATCAGCATCAACATTTTTGTACAATACTTCATAAGATGCATTATTGGGATCTTCAATAAGGTGCAACATCTTCTTTTCTCCATACAACCTGACAAGAATTCCCTCAATTGGGATGGTATCATAGGACATGTCCATTTGAACACTCCCACCAACACTTGTAACCCATTTTCTAAATAACAACATACCTTACTTGGCTCGGCAATCAACAATAACAACATCAAGCATCATGTTTTTAACTATGTAAGCTGCAAGTTTAACTGCAAGACCTTTCACACATCCAACTAGTGGCACTTCTCTAGATTCCATAGTAGTACACTTCCCATATGTTTTTGTTACTTTTATATCCAGCTCATTCATGACATCTAGAGGCATAACATTACATGATGCCCCTGAGTCAAACATATAATTGTGTAGAAATTTGTCTTTAATGATCAAAGTGGTCAAGAATGTATCCACATTTAGATGAGACTCCACCAAGAATGTCCACAAATAAACCTCGGGTGGTTAACCTAGTTCCTCCAACACTATTGGTGTCTCTAACTCTTGAATGAATAATGGAGTCTCCACAATGTTTATATTTCTACCTAGGGCAGTATTCTCCTATTTCAGCCCCAAATACTCAAAATCCTTTTTCTTGTGATGAGGAATCCTAAGAAACTAAAAAATTGGAACTGAGATCTTGATCTAACTCAATACTTGGGAAATATCATAAGGGATAGACTTTGGCAAGGCATAATTGGAAGGAAGGTTGACACACTCATTAGATGGCACATGATTTTTGACATCTTGGGCATGAGGAGGGGTATGAGTTTTATTTGGGATAGCAAGGCCCTTGGCAGATGCATAATTATTAGGAGCCTCTTTAGGAATATTTGAAAGAAATGGAGTTTTTGGCTTGGTCTGAGGCCTTATCCCTTTGAAAACCCTACTTCTTGTGTTATACTCCTTCCCTTGGGAAACAACAACATTCATCAACAACGTTATGTCCTCCTTCGATGGGATTCCTTGATCATCCTTCTTTATCAGTAAAGCTCTTAAATATTGAAAGTCATTATTAGGCAATTCAAAATCTTATAAAATATCTACTTCTAAAGTATGAGAGGGAGGAAGAATAGGTAGCCTGGTGGATGCAATCCAAAAAAATTAGTAGTAGTTCTAGCACTTATTACCCCAGATAAAGTTTCCCCCTTGTTGTGATCTTGTGGAGCAACCCATCATGTAGACATCATCATCATTATCTTCATCAACTTCTTGTTACTTGTTGATCTTCCTCACATGGAGCATGGGGGCATAAAACATCTATCACACCCAATCAATGACATATGTCTTCTCTAAAGCAACATCAACTCTGGAAGCTAAAGGATCAGGTACCATTCTATTATCCCTAGCTTAGAGACTGTGTATTTCCAAATCCAGCAAGTCCCCTTGCCTCTGTCATCAGATCTATGATCATTTCTATGGTGATTTGTAAACTTGTCTAGGCCTTATTGCTTGTACTGACCTTGTGAACTTTACCTCAACTCCTTTTTCTACCCTGAGCTAATTTGCATGATATTTCTTTGACAGCCCCTACCAAATTTTTCAATAACTTCTTCCAAATCAGCAGCCTTACTTGTTTGAGGCTTTTTTGGGTTAATTATTCTTATACACCCTCCCTTTTTGGAGGCTTTCCAATTGCCTTGATGTTATTCTTAGATTTATAGAGCCATAGTGAAGGCCTGCCTTAAATTAGTAGGGTTTTTTGTCCCTCAAGTAGTAAGTAAATTTTTTATCAAATGTATCTGAATATTTGATCAAACATGATTCATCACATCGCCTTAAGGCTAACAAGGAAATCTCCTCAAGTTCTTGTTAAACCTTGTGTAGAAATCATGTACTGACTCATTAGGATTCTTCTTGATGTTTTCAAATTCTGATAGAAGAAACCTAGGGTCAGTTCTATCACCATATTGTAATCTAAATGCATTGTTCATCTATGTCCAAGAATCAATGGAATTATCTGAGCAATTCTTTATACCAATCCCTTGCATCCTCTTCCAAATTATGGATAAATAATTTGATATATACATCTTCATGTTCAATCTCAAAGTCTTCCATCATATTGATAAAAATCTTTAGATGTTGATCACTAGTTATAATGTTGTTTCCTTGGAACTTTGGTAATCTATTTCTTACATCCTGGGGAACTGCATTTGGATAACTAGCCATTCTCTACTAAAATTTATAGGACCAAAGGTGTTTACAATCAAATAGAGGTTTGGGTGGGGAATGGGCCATGTTCTTTTGAGGAGGTGACCTAGGATGAGAATCAAACTGATAAGGGGAGTAGGGTCTTTTAAACACAAGAGAATAAATTTCCAAATGGATATCCCCTAAAGGCCTTGTTTCAAGGAAAACCCTATCAAATTTTGAAAAGACAGGAGCAGAATGAGAAGCAAACTTTTCAAATTCAAATGAAGTCCCCCTCTCCAGTTGGAGAATTCAATTCCACAAAGAGGCTACCTCATTCAGAAGAACTTGAATGACAGTCTTAAATGATAGGCCGATCACTTTCATCAATGGAGATCCCTTTTCTTGACTGCTGATTTCCAACAACTGTCTAGGATTTTCTTCCTTCTGAATTTGTTTTTCCTAGCTCTGGAAATAATGTCCTAGTAGGATCCCTAACAAAGAAATATATTCTTCCTTCCAGCTTTGCAAATATTAGTAACAAATCTCACTTGACAGAGGTTAAGACACTGGTACTCATCAAGAATCATATCAACAGGGATTCCCCACTAAGGATTTTCACCTTAGTTGTGAAAATGCAACTAAAATATGATCTGTCAAATGTCCTATCAATACTAGAAACTAGAAATGGAATGATCTGATTTTCTTTACCCAGATTTATCAATGAAAGCTAGTGCACTAGGTGTAGAAACTGAAAGAATTACACACAACACTTGCAACTTTGAATACTTCTTACAGGCCCGAACACAAGATTCTTTTTGAAAACAATGTATTAGCACTTCAGAGGATATAAGGCAGTTATTTACCAAGTTCTAAATCTGAAGTGTAATATTTCACTATGTCCCTAGAAACGACACCAATCAGGTATTGGTACCCAAATTGATTCTCCTTAAGAAGGTTGAGAAACATCACAAGTTAGGACAGGAAGCTTAGATTAAAGTAGAGCACATACTGTGTTTGTTTTGTAGCCAGGGATAGGAATGCAACTTGCTCCTTATAACTGAGATGTGGAGAAATGGGTAGCACCTTTAAGAGGATTTGACCTGTCCTCACTACTTCACAATTTTTCCTTTCAACCAAGGGTGAGGAGGACACTTTTGTAGCTTGTTTTTCTTTTTAGGAGATGGAGATATCATTCCTAGTGAGAGCTATTAAGAAGAACTTGGAGAAAATATGATCAATGCAACAAAACCTAACTCTCATGATTTGTCACTCTAAATAATGGAGATATTTTCTAAGAAAGGTTTAGGCCACTAAAGACAATGAAAACCTGATTGTTTCTGCATGTTTTGGTAGTTAAGAGATTATGCATTTATATACACACATGACAAACATGGGTAGTATGGGTATGATTGGTTGTTTTTTTTTAAATGAATTTTTGGTGGGAGGTGAGGCAAATATGAACTTGATTCACTAGATCTCTTGAGAACTTTTAAAAAAATGGAGAGATTGAACAACATAATGCTTCAGGATAGCTAGGATGTTCCTTTAACTAGAATATGTGCTTCAATGGAGGCCCAGATCAACACTTTTCACACAAACTTCAAGGATCCAAAATGAAGGCTCAAATTGGAAAACTTAACTAAACATTATCAACCTCTATTTCATCATGCCTAAGATACCCTCAATGGCTAACAAACAATCTTATAGTCATGCTAGGGAGTCACAATGATTTTAATTTGTTTATTTCACTATCAAATGAAATCTCTTCTGATAAATGAAATTGCAAATGCCACCAAACTATCACAAGGATAAGATCTTGTGTGATTCACAAAGATTTCAATGTAAGATTGCAACGGGAACAAGAAAACTACTTGCAAACATTCAAAAATGAAGCAAACACAAATTTTTCCCAAAAATAATGCAGATTAACTCAATTTTGATTAAATTTATCAGCAGGGGAAAGTTTCTAGAACAATCTTAGAGCTTTTCAATGGTTGTACACTCGTAACCACCTTGACATGATCAAATTTAACACAAAGGAGATAAACAGGTTTCTTCAGATGGTTTCTCAGAGGGACGGGTTCTATCAAGCTTATCTCTTAGAAAAATCAGTCTCAGACCTCTAACACTCCAACCATTTGCACGACAAATTCATGCAAATTTATAATACTTCATTTACAACAGAGTTTTTCCCCCAAAAAATGTAGAAACATTCAAAGTACCATTGTGTGTTACGACCTTGACCATGACTCCCAGAATCAGAATCTGACAAAAAGGTTGTCAGGTGCTGCAAAAGGAAAATCTCTCCAAATATTTCCAACATTCAATTCTTCACCTAGTAATTTCTTTTCCTCATCTCACGCCCCAACTACTTCCTCCTCCAATCTGTCAAATCTTGGTTCTTTGTGTGCCTGTGAAGGAATTGGAAAAATTGGAAAATCAGATCGAAGTCAATGAAGCTAGATCACATCTTAATGGAAAAAGACATTTTCATTTTTAATGGTTTTTCCCACCAAACCAAGATATCAGATTAATGTTCCTTCTTCATTTGGCGTGCAAGAAACTCCAAGAAATGATTTAAAAAACCTAAGAATACGCATCCCCAGAAGCTTTGGAGAATAATGGCAGAAAATCAGATACAAATGCACAGTTTCATGTTGATCTTGTCTTTTGAATTTGGACCATCCACGTGGGAGATCCAAGTTTAAGAAAGGCTGCGGGGTTTCTTTTTTACTTTTACACCTTTTTCGATAAAAATGCAAAATTTCTACAATTTTCTCCGCCCCTCCGCCTTTGAAAAATGGGCTTGACACATGTCCTAATGTGGGTCCCAAAGGAACCGCAGTCTAAATTATGCTATTTCACCTCTTTTTTGGAAAAGGGAAATTTTTCCAAGTTTTCCCCATGCAGCTCTCCACCTTTGCGCTTCTAGGTTTCTGATGTGGGTCCCAGCAGAACCATGCTTCCTTTTACACTTTTAACTCCTTTCTCCCAAAAGGATAATTTTCCAAATTTCCCCCAAGAGTTCGCACGTCTACCATTGACTGGAGCAAAATTTTGACTATTCTCTGTCAAGCCTGCGGGTCATTTTGATGATTTTAATCTTTTAAATAACAAGGGGAAAAAAAATCCAAGTTTCCCCTGATGGTCCACCTCCCACCCCTCTTGACTTTTCAAACCGCCATGACGTCTCAATCGGGGTGGGCCATCTTTGATATGGTCCCCTAATCCTTAAGACCTTAAAAGCATTAGTTTCAACATGTCTGATGAAGTCCGTTTGAAAAGTCCAACCAAGGAAGAGGCCAGGCGAAACCTTCCTGTTGATAAGGATGTAAATTTGACCGGAAGAACCTTGTCAAGGCTTCAATATGCATTCCAAAAGGGCACGCTTCCATTTTGAACCTTTAGATCCATTTTTTCCAAGGGACAGAGAATTCAGAACTTGCTTCTGAAAGGCCCACATCTCTGAGCTTTTAACTTTTCCACATGTCCTTCTGCGGGGTCAAAGTAAGACTTTTTTCCTAACCGCTTCATATCTGTTGAATAACCAATTAGATGTTATTAGGGCTACGGGGCCAATTTTTTTTTTTTTTACAAATGTGACCAACGTGAGACCCAAATTAAGAGCCCTGTCCAGATGCCGTAGACAAATGAGGAAAGAATTTTGAACATCTATACATCCTTCAGTCCAAGAAAGGACTGACTATGACACTTAAATTTATCTTTAATCAGAGAATTGGCAGGCACAATACGGGCGAGATAAAACTTTTTGACAAGTAGCCACAAATATGATAGAAGTTCAATAAAACAAACCCACTGTGGCGAATCCAATTTGAAGAAGCCACATAAGTACCACAGAATAACCAATGGCAAAATTGAAGCTAGAGCTACGAGACCAAAATTTTCTTTTTGCCAAAAAAACGGTCGAGAAATTGAAAACTCTTAAAACATTAGTCTCTCCATCCCTTGAGAAACCAAAAGAAGCCACCGTGACCCTTTGAATGCTGGCAGGAATAATTTGGAAGAAAAAGACACCCGAATCGGACCGTCAAAAATAGTCTGAAATTCACCATTCATGCCCAGAATTTGATTTTTCAGCTAAGGATGAATTTTTTTGAAACAAAACTCAAGTGAATCATGGTTCTAAGCATCTTTTAACCATGTATTTGGAAATTTTCAAAGGCATAATAAATATAAATTTGATCATTCTCTGAGCTTCCATGGCATCGGGGAAAAAATAGGAAAAAAAATGTTCAGAGCCATCAGATTTTTGAAGAAATTAGGGCATAAAAACAGGGAAAACTCGGAGACTTCTTCAGGAAAACAGGGCATGACAATGGATTCTACAAAAACTTGTCAAGGCATTCAAATGGAGGTAATAGCTTCATAACATCCACATTGGTAGATATAATATCTCATAACACATGGAAACACACAAAAAGCGACGTCTATTGGTCTGAGATCTAAAATGAGCACCAAGACAGCACAAACAAGGGTATTGTCATGGTAAGATTCCTGGTTATTTGGATGTCTACTGGAATGCACGGTAAGTGAGAATGTCTGAAGTTGCTGGTCACCAGATCTTTGAAATGATAGGTCTAAAAAAATTGGATACCCTAACAGATTTCAATGCATCGGAATAGGACCTTTAATATTCCTTCAACCAGAAAGTGTGCATTCCATGACAGGCCCATACCTCTGCATGGTTTCAAAAAATCTTTAACAATTCAACACAAAGGGTATGAGCTAAAGGCATGAATTACATATATTTAAAACAATTGGTCCATCAGTGCTTAAGATACAGTGTGTGGCTTACAATGGGAGTGTGATTGGGTGGACGCGAGGGCTGTAGGGGTGAGGGGGGATGATTTTAAATTGTTGATTTCAATTAAACCAAATATAAATAAAAATCGTAAGGTCTCCTAAGTGAAATAGACTAGATGCCAAGTAATGCTAACAAATGGATTATATTCTTGTGTGATTCAGAGAGATTTTAATGTAAGATTGTAGCAGGAACAAGAACAAACTATTTGAAATACATTCGTTAAAATAAAATCACACATAATTTTGCCCAATTTCAATATAGGATTAGAATTGAGATCTAAAAAAGATGCATGCAGTAGAAGTAAATAGTTTCTTGAAGGAATCTAATATGCTTGTCACATGGATGCTCACAAGTTAGCAATCATCTTGATGTAATTGCAATCTAAAACACATATGTAATTAACAGGTTTCTAGAGATGGTCATATCGGGAACATGGACACTCTCAAATTTTCTCATAAAACTTATGTAACCCCCAATAATGATGCAAGATGTTTTAGTCATTGCAACTTATACATTTCATTTGCTCAAGAATCCAAAATTTTCCTCCTATAAATTTTATGAATATTCGAGTAATCTTTTTCTTGATTGATATATTTGTATCGGAAAGTAATGTTTAACATTAATTTACTTGGTCCAAAGATGCTCCTTGTCAGAACTGTGGTACTAATCCATGTTCCACAGATATCTAGAAAAATGACTAGGATTCCTCTGCCATAACTATTAAATTGATATATTTTTGCAATAGATCAAACTTTTATTCTGTTGTGCAATGAGGAATTCCCTTGTTGATCATTCTTAAAGTGAAATCCATAAGTAAGGTTACTAATGTGATTTATTACATCATCCTCTATACATTCCGGTTTTTCACTCTCATGTAAAGACACCTTGAGAATTATTGAGGTTGTCTGTCGCATGGATAGCTTCATTCGTGCCTCTCAATACCAAATGACAAGTGCTTAATATCTGGATGCATGTATTCGTACTTACATAATAGTAAAAAGAGTAAAAAACTAATATCGATTATATAAAATATTTGCATAGTTTGTGTATAGTCGATCTAGTATAATCATGAAGAGCTAGCAGATATCTCATACTTAGCCTATCATATTGGCATAGTCTATAGAAGGTGAAGTCTATAGGTAGGTTCCCATAATTACATGAAAACTCCTCTACGTTTCCTCGGCACATTGCAATATTCTTCAAGTCGGTAAGGAGCTAGTGGAACCCTCCACATGTCTCACTGACTCACTTTTGATATGGTGTCCAGACAAGCAGAGACCCTAATCCAGTGGAGATGCTCACCATGTACCTCAACCTAGCTTAGTTGTTGGAATAATTCATGGACCAGTGAGAAGGTGCAACAGTAGACCTCTAGGTCCCAGACACTTTCTCTTAGCTGTTGAGATCATTTGAAGCAAGGGTACACTTAGTGGAGACTTGCCCAAAAATGGACTCCTTAGTGTGCGATCTCGCAAAAATAAATATTATTGGCGTGAGATCACCCAAACGGGCGCATGCCCTCCACATGACAACGGGCTTATATGACATTTTTTTCTATCCTTCTACACTCTTTTAAATTAGAGCTAGCAGAAACCTCTACCTTTACTCCATAATTCTAACTCCAATTTTACATACCTTTGCATAATTTACACATATTTTTCATAAAATAATTTGCAGTACTCTTTCGTTCCTCTTTTGCAGGTTCGTCCTTAATACAAAACAAGACATCAACATATAATAAGAAATAAAAGTACTAAGTATGGAAAGAGTGAGCAGATGCAACGCATCCATGTTGTACCCTAGGGTGCACTTTCCTGGTATGCTAGTCTCCACTCTTCAGTCTCTCCCACTATAGCATGGTCAATGCACATGTACATTAGGTCCAAGAAAGTTGGACTGGAAACTTAAAAAGTCTAGGTACTAAAGAGGTAGCCATTTCTAAGCCTATCCTAAAAGTATACTTGGCGCAATTTACATGAGGTCAAACTAAGCAAGAAAATTAGTGGTTGATAACTAGTGCTTTGGCCCTCCTTTCTGTGTTCAAGACTTGACTTGAAGCAGTCTTGAGAGTCTCAAAATGCACACTGGCAACCCAGCCTCTTTGCTTCACAATCTTGAATGTGGGTCCTGACGGAATTGCGAATCATTTCATGGCTTTGGACACCACCGTACAAGCAAGGAAAATAGTCTGCTAAATGCACTTCTGATCCGCCTCCCCGGGTATAACTTGAAACCCTTTTCTATTTTACTCGCTTTTTCGAGGTCATATTTTGTATTTTGATCATATTTTTCACTTATGGGTTAGCCTTCCATTTGTCGAAGTACACCAATTCAGATACAATCGGGAATCATATAAATACAATTAGATATGTTTTTACAAATGAGGGACCAAGATTTAAGCATTACTAGTTATCACCATAATATTACCATTCAAAAGCCGCACCTAACAAGCAATTACCATGTCATCCATCTAGCATCCTTGGGACAAGGGAATTTGACAAGGACTAACATGACTCGTACAAACAAAACATAGGAAGGGTATGTTCATTTTATTCCATGCCACACATTACAAATTGCATTGCTACATTCTAGCTACAACACCCCGTATTAAGTAGCAACTTGCACAAGGGAATCCTATGGAATCAATGTGACCTACGACACACTCACGAAAGGAATGATCATCGAGTCACCAGATGTAGTGAAAACTCTTGGTTATAAGCATCACTCTCGGCGTGAACAATGGGGTTACTTCTAACTCCTGTGGACTAAGAATTTTTCTATTTAGATTTGATGTGGTTTGATGGGCTTGTGTAGGAGACAATTATATTTTTCATGTTACAAGTACTTGTCTCTGGATCATGACATGTCAATACATCCTGGGAATATCAATGAGGTGTATAAGAAGACCTGTGGCGACTCTTACAAAATAGTCGGAATTACAATATCTAAGAAAACACATTTGCCTAGATCATGGAAACCCAGTAGGAGTCTATGGGGTGCCCATGTCACTCCTACAGGTGCTTCTAGTGACGGGAATCCATGTATAGCATTATGAACTGTTAGTTACATAGCCTTATATGGAGAATGTACTGAAGCATCTTCCCAGTGTATTAAACACTTTTCCTAGTCCATACCACATGTCTAGATCGAGCATAGATCGGACTAATTCCTCTTATCTCATCTCTCATTTGCTTAAAGGTATTCATATATCAAATGCTTATCTTTCTAGTGTCAATTACTGTACTTTATTATTTATACATCAGTCACTATGTAATACTTATAGTTTACTTCGAATTAAAACAAGATCAATAAGGAAAATGGAGATTTTTCATATATGGTAATATACAATGTATTTTTCAATTAAAAACTTTTACTAGGAGGGTGTTATAATTATAGAACATTTGATGTATATTTTGAAATAAAAGTTATATTCATTATTCTATGAGTGCACATGATAGGTTGTAACTTGAAATATTCAGTCCCCCATTGTTCGAAAAGGTATTTTTACATTTTTTCTATATAGATAATCATATTCTCTAGGTGGATTCAACTATGTCTCATTTAATGCCTAATTTAGAGTAGTGTCTAAAATGCACATAGTGTAGGGAATTGATGTTCGTCCCAAAGAATCAAAATTTTTATAGTTAAATTTATAAAATATAATTATGCAATTCTATAATTAACTAAACTTAATAAAAGATGTTTTAAAATATTTTTAACTATCATTATAATGAATAAAGTTACAAAATAAGTTACATTTCAATCACAAATGAAGTTTTAATTAAGTCAAAATTATAGATATATTTTTTTCACAATTGAAGCGAAGCCAATGTTCCAACTAAAGTAAAACTATAATTATAGATAATAAACGTCATATTTATTTCCCAATCGAAGCCAAGCCACTCTTGAACTAAAGTAAAACTATAGTTATAGATAATACACGTTTTAATTCACAATTGTAGTGTGAGTAAAAAACCAATTATGGTTGAAGTTTGTGTGGAATGTTAAGTCACACTTATCCTATTCAAAGTACACAAGAAATTAAAATGTTTTTTTATTATTTAAACAATCATTTATACCGACCGGATAGTTTATGGAGTCGGTTACCAGATTCGCATTACTGTTTCGAATGTATTTATTCATCCCCTCACTTTATGTAAAGTATTTAACATTTTTTCACTCTCCTGAGTTGCTAACAGTGGTATCAGAGCACCATTTTTCTCGACCTGTTTTGTCTTGGCGTCAACAGCTGAGTGGTGGAAAACATTGAGACCTGTAAGCTATAAAGAGCGGACTGTGACTGCACTTACAAATCCGATTTGTTGGCATAAGAGACAACAGGAAGAGGTTTGGCTTTGAAACTTATTTCTGCGTGGATAAACATTTATACACCTTATGTATTTTCTAATAACTCATCCACGACGATCTGGAAGATTATACATTGCAAAAATGAATTGATGAGAGGACAGTGACAAAGCTTGAGCGGAAGGGACAAAAAATGCTTGAGCTGCGTTTGGAGCATGTCGTGAAAGGATACGGTTCAAATTTGTGTGAAGATGTGCTCTGAGAGGACCAACGCACGCTAAAGATGTTTCCCCTGGTGCCCTCACAGACATAGCCTATCCGTTGAGAAGGAAATTGAACTCAACCATCATTCACGCACCTGGAACAATCTGTTAGTAGAAGGAACTTCTTCTTTTATCAGCGCTAAGTTCTGAAATAAAGAGGCTATGCCCTTGCTTGTTGTAGACTCTTTGAGGAAGAAACATATGCGTGGAGGAACTGATAGCCAACTTGGCATTTATCCACTGTAGTAGATGGAGACACGATGACAGACGTGTGCGTGTAGGAGATGATGAGATGTGTAGAAGTGTGTTGAATCAAATCTGAACAAATCAAGATCAAACCCCATCATTCATTCATCAAATTTTATATAAAGCTATCAAAGATGAGCGCAAACAACCAGCCTATGATCCTGTGCAACAATTTGAGAGCATGACAATCCTGCCCAGAGATGTTAGCAACACTATAGAGATGTGCAACATTTGAGAGAGTCGAAGTCATGTCCACAAGGGCGTCGTTATCTACTCCTCACTAGTCGCTAAAACTTGTAATTTGAGGACATAATGGATTGAGCCTTGTTCAACATAGAGAAAAATAAGAGTCATTTCAAGCTTGTAGAAGGCCATGATGCAAATGACGAACGTGAGATCAACTGCCATCAGGCATGTATGTGCCGCACCGCATGAGCATTCGAGCTCACTTCTTCATTTGCATTTAGTTTACAAATGATGGCACATCTGACATAGAGGTTCGAAGAAACCCAAACGACATCCTTATCACAAAAAGAAGATAGGACACAACACGATGTAACAAGATGATGAATCCTGAAAATATAATGATGATTTGGGGATACATTTGTGCAAACAGTGTATGTGTATTAAGGAGGGAATGTCAGAATAACATTAATACATTGTATTTTACAATCGGTTATACCGACCTGACAGTTTATGGAGTCAATTACTAGATATGAATAACTATTTCACATGTATTTATACATCCCGTCACTTATGTAATGTATTAAGAAAAATTGCACTCTCTTGCGTTGCGAACAAACTAAAATCATGAATTACGTTTCAAATAGCATTTCCTCTTAAGTCGGGATAATATTTTCATATCCATTGCCCCAACATATTGGTAACATCACCTATGGGTTACATTAGGTTTGGACATTGGGGTAAAATATATGGGTACATTAGGCTCAATTAAGTATGATGTTTAATTTATCTCATTGAAAGTCACAATTTATTACATTGTTAAGTCATTTGTGTGACTTTATATTTGACTTTAGGGTAGTTAGTTGGAATTTGATAAAAGTATATATTTTGAATTAATAAAAACTTAAAGATGACTAATAAATGAATTATTGTGTGACTTACTTTTCTAAGAAAAATTGTAGCATATACACTTAAGACGTCAATGTAAAAAGTGGTGTTTAAAATATACCTTGAAAATGTTTTGAGATATCACTTAAATAATTATTGAAAAATTTAATGCTCACAAATAATAGTTTGCCTGCAAAATTTGCAATCTTTTCCTAAAATGTCATTTTCGTGACTACTTTGAAAAAATAGTTTTAGAAAAAATATACCTTTTCATTTTATCTTTTCATGTTGTTTCCATGACTACTTCTAGAGAACAAGAAATTTTACCTTTTCATTTTGTTGGTAGTATGACCTCTATGGTATTTTTTGTTTTGTGAGAGATCTTGGTTGAGATCTCACTAGAATGATTGCTTCGATTTTTATTTTGACATGTTCACTAGTTATAATGTGTAAAAACATTATTTAAAATTTTCACTTAAGCGACTATTCCATTGGTTTAAAAGCAACACCATTTAGAGTCGTTTGTTGTCCATGTGTTATTGGTTTGGAAGATAACTTCTAAAAAGTCTTTCTACCAAAAGAGGTGGTAGAAAAAATCTAGCTTCTTTAACATCTAATGTGTAGTGTGGTAAGTGGGAGATCCTACCAAGTTTGTTGGAAATGGATAATTTCTCTCCGCATGCATTTCTATTATTAGAAAACAACAACTTTCTTTTACATGCATAGTTTTTAATATTAATTAAATAAAATAATTTGCTATATTCCTATATTTAGGAAAATAAATTAAAAATAAAATTTATTTTTTTAGATGTGGTTTGCATGTTCTTTTTAGAGTTGTGCATCATTATTTTTAGGAGAAAGCTTTCATATATTAATAAGCAATTGTAATTGTTGTGATCATATACACACATCAGATTGTAATGAGCTGAAGCTATGATAGAAGAAGAGGAAATAAAATTGTGCACAACAGTGTTGGTTGATGTCTAATTTTTTTTTTGAATTTTGCAATTCCTTTAATTTGGTATCAGATTGTTTTTTTAGTAGGATTTAAATTGAAAACAATTTAGATGGCTTCCACATCATAATCATCTCTTTTGGGTCTATAGACACCTGAGTTTACAGGAAAGAATTACGAGTATGGGTCCTTAACCATGAAGGTGCTATTCTGATCCCAAGATGGGTGCAAAATTGTATAGAATGGACACATAAACCCCATAGATGAAGCATCATATAATGCAACCTCATAGGAAGACAAAGATACTTTCAAGGAATTAAGAAATATAGATGAAAAATATCTTTACTTTATTCATCAAGCCATGCATGAAATACAATTATTACTAGAGTGGCAGAATCTAGTCAACCACAAATAGTACACGACACTCGCAAAGTTACGTAACAAAGTGAGGAGAAAGTAAAAACCTCCAATCTACAAATACTTTGAAGAGATTTTGAAAATATGTCAATAAAAGATTTAGATTCTGTAGAGTCATTCTTTACTTTTGTAGCTAGTTTACTCAATCAAATTAAATCCCATGGTAAAACTATTGAAGATAGAAGGATTATTGAAAAGTTATAATTTTTCCTACAAAATTTGATCCTTCAGTGTTTTATATTGAGGAAACGAAGGATCTAAGTCATTTTTTAATTAATCATTTGTCTACATCTGATAGAAAAAAGAAATGTAAAACTATTTGAATGAGTTTATTCATAATGAAGTGTGTACAAATAAAGGAGAGAATGCAGTTAGGAGGTAACCACCTGTAATGGATAGATCAGTTATATATAACCAAACTAAACAATGTATTAATTATATAAAAATTCCCCACTTAATACATTTTTTTTTGCAAATATACCCCCAAATCATCATCATCATCTTCTAATTAATCATCTTCTTATGTCACGAAATTTCTTATTTGCTTCTTGTAGAAAGGAATTTTTATAAATTATTCGAATCTCTGTGACAAATGTGCTCTCATTTGTAAAAAAACATGGATGAAGAAGTTAGCTCAGATTATCATGTGGTGTGACATGGATGTGTCTGATGGCATTTAATCTTGCATTGGTCATCTACATCTTAGTATTCTACAAGCTTGACAACACTCTTATCTGTCTGGACCTCGACAAGACTTAATCCATTATGTCCTTGATCTGCATGTTTTGGAGACTAGAGAGGAATAAATACCGGTTCTCTCTTGGGCTTGACTTCGGATCTTGCAAATTTTTCATGTCTTTGTGGTTGCTTGTAATGTTGCTAACATCTATGGGCATGACTTTCATACTCTTATACTATTATATGAGATCATAATTTGGTTGTTTGCATTCATCTTTGATAGCTTTATAGAAAATTTGATGAAAAATGTTTGGATTTTAAATTGAGTTGTTCTAATTAAATTCAATCAATTTCCACAAATCTCCTGATCTTCTGTATGCTATGCATAGGTCTAGTTTTCTCACCAATGTCATCCTTGTCTAGATGTTGGTTTCAAAGTGGAACATGCTTCAATCATTAAGTCATTTCCTAATGTTTTTCCATAGGTGTTTGGGTATTTCTCTTTCCACACAACGCTTGGCATTAAATTATCCTCCTCTAGATCATTTTGGTTGTCTTGGGACAGTTCGTTATCTACTGCCTTATGAAAGAGATTGGGGATCAACATTTACATCTGCATCTTTAGATTCATCTGACTCACATGGCTACTGTAACACACCCTCTTTAGAGTAAAAAGTTTCCTCTCTATATATAGTAGAGAACTTCACCTTCACTTCTTGTCCTTTCACACAACACAATCTCAATCTCAATAGGAATTAGTAAAAAGAATCCAGTTATCAATTGCACATGACTGGAGGTTCTCTTTACAGGCCTTTCTTCTATAAAGAAATCATATCAATAACCTCCTGGGAAGTCTCTCGGGAAACACCATTTCCCCAAGATCGAGTCATCCCCATAGGAGAGGTGTGTGATGGCCACATTTGTTTTACTATGGATGTTGAATTTTCTGACCCTGCACATGAGGATATCCCTAAACAGTTCCAAGATGCGGGGCCTTTCTATGAGTAGGAAACCAACATTGAACTATGCCATCATGGACCATTCAAATTATGTGCGACGGGTCATCCTCGTGGGGGCTAAAGGTTCTTGGTGCTAGAGAATGAAAAAAAGGAGCATGGATGTTGAAGATGAAGGGCCATTGCAACTAGAATACCATGAAATTTGTAACCATCCACAAAAAACTCATCCTCTCTAATACCAATGATGGAACAAAGAAATGTAAAATTGTTTTAATTGTTTTATTTCCAATTAAATGCGTATAAATACATGAGAAAATGTGGTTAAAATGTAACCACATGTAACTTATAGGTTTATTACATATAACCAAACTAAACAATGTATTAATTATGCCAACAACATCACTAATAAATCATGAATAGATCACATGCAGTTGTAGATAAAAAAATATCATCACTCAAATCAAAAAATTGTGGAAGAGGAAGAGGATGGTTCAATTCTAAAGGTAAAGGATGAATTTCATCTAGAGGACACAACATCTATCCATACAACTCAAGTTAAAGAGGACATAGTCAAGAACAAAATCATAATTATTTTTCTTGTAAGAGACAGGATGAGTCACATGTGCAATGTAACTATTGAAAGGGATATGGACACTATGCTTATGATTGCTTGAAGAATCAGTATGATCAGAATAAGAATAATTACAATTAGTTAGGGATCTCTACTCCAAGCTCCATGTTTACTAGATGCATAAAGATTGCTGAAACAATAACCTTATTCATCACCTATTGAATGTAATCTATCACAAGAGAGTCAATGTGATGTATGGTATTTGATTTCTTATTGCAGTAATCACATGTAAGATAACTTAGACTTATGTTCCAATTTGGACGAGTCAATAAAGATATATGTTACCCTTAGTAAGAATAATACATAATCTGTAAACTTTGTAGGAACAATAAACATAATAACAAAAAGGGGGAGAAAAATATTGTGCATGATGTTTGTTATTTTGTACGTTTTAAGTATAATCTTATGGGAATATGTAAACTGGTATAAAAATCATATAAATTTTACATTGAACATGAAAAAAAAAAAAGATTTTTTCCTTTGAAGATTAGACTACCCAAGTCCAGAGCTCAATCTGGAGCTCAAGACACATCCATAGCTCATACTACAAATCCGTCTCAAGGTCAGTATGGAGATAAATAAATTTAATTAGATTTTTAGTTAGTTATGGCAGATGAATTGTGGCTATGGAATATCACATTTGGTTATTTAAATTTTTTGGTATTAATTTTCTACACATGAAAACTATGGTCAAATGTTTTCCTTTAATTTAGAATCCACATGGATTTTTTCAATGTTATATTTTGGGGAAGAAACATAGTGAGTCCTTACCAGTTGGAAAAATAGCTAGAGCAAGTGCACAACTTGAAAGTGTTCATTCATATGTATGTGGAGATATGGAAACAACTTATATTGGAGATTTATAATATTTAATGAAATTTATTGATAACTATACGAGGAAGACATGGCTATAATTTTTGAGACACAAATAAAATGCTTTTGATATATTTTGGTAGTTCAAGGTATTAGTGGAAATGATAACTAGAAAGTACATCAAAGTTCTAAAGATAGGTAGAGGAGGTAAGAATGATTCCAAAGTTGTTCCAAATTTTTGCAAATATCATGTTATCCACAAGCAGTTTACAAACAACTACATACCACAATAGAATGGTGTAGCAAAGAGGAAGAATATAACCATAATGGAGATGGAATGAAGTATGATGAAAGAAAAAATTCTTCCAAATGACTATTGGGAAGAAGTAGTAATAACTATTGTTTACATTTTAAACATTTGTCTAACAAAAATGTTCATCAATAGGGTTGGATTCACATGAAACACATACTTTCTCATTTTATAATTGTTTGTTATGTGGCATACACACATGTACCTAATGAGATAAGGAAGAAGTTAGAAAAAAAAGGGTTAAAAGTGCATGTTTTTTTAATATTTAAAGAATACAAAAACTTTCTAATTGTTATATCTAGTCATTACAAAATTTATAATTAGTAGATTTGTATAATTTTTGTAAACTGAGGCATGGGATAAAAGTATTCGGAGAATAGTAAACATAACATCAACTCTTGCTCATGATAATATTGCATATGAAACTATAAAATAAAAGGTATTATTTCTTATTCAAATCTTGGACATGCATCGCAAGTTGTAGCATAAGATACACCTCTATCTACAGCTAGGAGATATGCAAGATTCTAGTAATCTACAACCATGCAAAATACACCACAAATATCACTAGAAGAAAATCCTTTAGTAAAAAATAGTCCATCATCTGATAACACTTTGTATCAAAACACAAGGATTCGTTAGTGATGTTGATAATGTTGATACAAAAAAATCTATTTAAGTTTTTGCATTGTTTTCTCAAGTTACAAATCTAGTTTATTTTTAAGAGGCTCTAAATATTGAAGTTTGGGCTCAAGCCATGGATGATGAGATAGATTGCATAGATAATAATCAGATGTGGGAATTGGTAGATTTTCCTGAAGGAATGGATGTCATAGGAGTCAAGTGGGTCTACAAGATCAAGTACATTGTTGATGATATAGAAAAATAAAGCACTTGGATAGTTGCAAGATTTTTTTCATAGCAATATGGATTAGATTACAAAGAAAATTTTTCACTAGTAGCACGTTTGGACATGACAAGAATGGTTGTAGAAATTTCATCTCAAAAAATTGTCCTATATATCAAATTGATGTAAAATCAACATTCTTAAGTAGTTTTCTTGAAGAGCAAATTTATTTAAATCATCCATAAGGTAACGAGATTCAACATCATGAAGGAAAGGTGTATTAATTGATAAAAGAGCTCTATGGTCTCAAGAAAGTGCCTAGAGCATGGTACAATAGGATTGATTCTTATTTTATTATGAATAGTTTTCGTAGGGGCAGAAATGAGCCTAATTTATACATCAAGATAAATAGACAAGATAATATTTTCATTATTTTTTTATATGTGGATGAGTTAATCATTACTAGAAACCTATCTACAAATTCATTCAAATCATCCATGAAGAAAGAATTGGAGATGACATATTTAGGTCTCATGTACTATTTTTTAGGCATTCAAGTTCAACAATTAGAAGTTGTAGTTTTCTCTTTCACATGAAAAGTATGCTAATGATATTTTGAAGAGATTTAACATGTCGAATTACAATCCAGCACCAACATTAGTTGCAGTAGTTTTGAAGTTAAGAAAAGAAAATAGCGGATCATTTTTCGATGTAGCATTATTGAAAAGGTTGGTTCAAAGTATAACTTATTTGATGGACACAAGCATGATATTATGTTTTCTGTGAGCCTCATATCAAAGTTCATGGAATCTCCAACACATTCACATTGGCAAGATGGAAAAAGAATTTTGAGGTATGCATGTGGAACTAAGAATAATGAAATTTTGTATTCAACATCAGATAATTTCAAACTCATATTTTATACAAATAATTATGGTACCGAAAGTATAGATGGTAAGGAAAGCACATCCAGCTATGTGCTCAATTTAAAACAGGAGTATTTTCATGTGCATTAAAGAAGTAGCCCATAGTCACTCTTTCTTGAGTAGAAGCGGAGTATGTAGCAGCCACAAGAGGATCATATCAAAATGTTGGGATGATGAGAATATTAAAATATTTGAGACATAATCAACAAGAGGTTAATAGATTTTTTGGAAAAAACAATCCACAATAGAATTGTGTAAAAATCATGTTTTTTCATAGCTAGATCAAGCATATAGACATTTCGTATCATTTCATTAGGGAGTTGGTTAACAAAAGATAAATTTATCATAAATTTTATTGATCTGGAGATCATTTTCTTGATATCTTTACGAAGGCTTTAGGAAATGAATTTTTAGAGTATTTTAGAATTTGTTTGGGATTTTCTAATAAAAC
Source organism: Taxus chinensis (assembly GCA_019776745.2). Taxonomy (NCBI): domain Eukaryota; kingdom Viridiplantae; phylum Streptophyta; class Pinopsida; order Cupressales; family Taxaceae; genus Taxus; species Taxus chinensis. The sequence goes on from CM034151.1 coordinate 132,052,364, forward strand.
ATATATTAGATCCAGAAATGTATACTAAGCTCCAGAATAATAAAATTTTTAAGGTCAAAATTAGTGGGGGTGCTTGAAATATAAAGTTTCTCCTGTATTAGTAACAAATGGAAACCTTATTTTGCATGCATCTAGTTTTTGCTTTAATTAAATAAAATAGTTTTCATTATTCCTATTCTTAAGAAAATTAATCAAAAATATATTTTTATTTTTATATGTGTTTTGCATATTCTTTTTAGAGTTATGCATCGTTATTTTAGGAGAAATATTTCTTATATTAAGAACCAATGGTAATTGGTGTGATCATATACATAAATCAGATTGTAATGATTTGAAGCTCTAACAGAAAAAGAGGAAATAAAATTATCCACAACAATTTTGGTTGATGTTTTAAAATTATGTTTTTTAATTTTGTAATTCCTTTATTTTTTATTTATTTTTCGCTAGTTTTATTTGATAATTTCTACAAAGTCCTTGGGTAGGGGAGTCCACATGGGCACTTTATAAGCATGAGGGTTGACCATTACATTGCAATGCGGACTTTCACTTCGATGGAATGAAAGTTCCTTTACAAAAAGGATTAGGTAAATCATTGAAAATAAACGATTCAATAACAACGTGATTGAGTTAGGAATTTGGTAAATGTTGGGAATGGAAACTTGCTATGGAAAGATATTTTACTTATGATGAGGTATATGTCAAATATGTTTGCAACACATTTCGACATAATTCCCCTATAGAGATTACTTGTAAACATTTCACTTTGCATTTTAAATGAAAACTTGCGATTTTAGATCATTTTAACCTTGGAAATGAGCCTTTTCAATGGGATTTTTGTTAAAAATAGCATATGAACTATTTTCAAAATAAACTCAAGAGTAACATTTATGTATGGGATATGATTTCTTACTCTTCCTTCAGAAATATTGGAGCTTGAAGTTCTTTTAGGCGTGGAAAGATCAATTGGTGTTCTAATAGCCGTGGACCCAGCTACAAAAGCATGCTCAAGACTAATCTTTGCAAGGATGTGTGTTAACGTGCTGGAGGGGTATAAAATACAAGGAAAAATATTTTCTAATAACTCAATAGATCAGTGTGAATAGGATATTGTTGTTGAAACATCACAAGTCATATGTGAAAAGTGTCGGTATGTGGGACAAGATGCCATATTGTGCTGCAGGGGATCCCAGACAGTAATTACCAGAGGTGAGGCCTCATGCATTCCAGCGACCCAATTTGAGTATATCATGTCCATGGATGAGATAAGGGAGGAGGAAGATTCATTGATGGACATAGGCGAATGCTTACTTGTATAAGCCAACAGTTTGGACACACAGATTCGAGATGGTAACAGGGAGGATAACGAGGAGGTCATTATTAGTCTGTAGAAACGAGAGGGGTTCCCATTCCACATGGTTGAATCTACAAGAAAGATTGGATGAAAGGAACCCAACTAATTTCAAATTTCAAATCCTTTAGTGCCAAAAAAGAAACTGAATCCGATGATTGGTATCAACACGAGGGATTTGGGGGATTTGGTCAGGGAATTCAAAAATGAGCGGGAGAATCTTAGTTCAAGTTCAAATGTGGAGGATCATGTGCTAGAATTTCCCAATGCGGTCGGGAATAGACACAGGGTTGAGAGTCCCATTATTGAGCAACCACCGCAGGGAGACTTATAAGCTAAATTAGAAGTAGTTATTATAACCAATGGAGATAGTAAGGATTATTTTATGCCCTCCTCTAAGTTTGACGAAAGTTTATCTAAGATACAACACAAAAAACATATTCCTAAGACTAATCGTATTTTGTGAATCTATCCTTCAACGACTACTATTGGCTAGTCTTATTGATTTTTTGAGGGCCCGACTGGGATTGATGACTGGAATTATGACCATCATCAAAATTCACCCCTATCTTAAACTTTCGGCCCACATTGCTTCTTCATTTGTTGTTTTTGCTCTTATAGAAACCACTCGTCTTCGACACTTATTATATTTTTATTTCGATTACATTTGACTATAGACCTGGATATTCTTATATCATTTTGGTTTAGCATGATATTACATGATGGATATATTCTAACTATTGATATATTGTGATTCATAGTATGATCTCTGTGGATTCTTAGAGGCATAAAAAAACATTTTATATTTATTATGATGATGTTTTGTTAGCATATATATTACTAACATTCATAATTCTCATCATGTTGACTATGATTTAGCATTTGAACTAATCTCGTGTTCTTGTTGATATTGATGAAATAGTAAAATTAAGATGTTGTTGAAATTTTAGACAAATGATAGCATTTTTAGTAGAGATGATTATTTAGTTATATAAGGATGTTTATTAATTGATGTGTGTATATTTTATCTTTAATGTATTTGATGTAGCCATGAGGCCAAAGGGGTATTGTGTGGTTTTGCTAGTAATTATATCAAACCAATGAAAATGGGGTTAGGAGACCAAGCACATCGAAATACTCGATGGATACAACTATGGCTACCATGGAAACTTGTGTAATGTGTTGTGCTTTGTTATTAGTTTGGTAGGGGGTCCCCATGGGGGTATGACCTCCAATTGTGACCATGGGCCTTGTGTGTAATTCTTTCCTTTTTTTTTTTTAATTTAATTGTGGGGTATGTGATTTAATTTGTGAGGTAATTCATTTTTTATCATTTTTTATTAATTTTCCTTAATTAAGTGGGCTAACCATATTTATTTAGTTAATCAGGGATGTGACAAAGGGGCCATTTATTAGAGTAGTTGGTCCTTTAGACCTTGTGATTTAAGATGAGTGTATGTGACTTTGAGTGTTGTACACCGTACCTTACTTGGGATAAGCTAAGCTTTTCCCACACCTCTTAATTTCATATACCAACCCTACCTATGGATTGGGGGGTAAATATTAGATCCCATTATATGTTTTGTAATGCAAAAAGTGACATTTATTGCAATTTTCTTATATGGATTTTAAATTATGTCCTTAGGGGGTGTGGGTTTGAGTTGAGTGTGTAAGACGCTTGTCATTTATCTCAACCACCAATTCATTGTACCATGGGGATGAGGTTTGACTTGTGATGTGGCATCCTACATAGAGCCACCTCACCCTCCTCTTCTCTTTTTCTATATATGGAATTTTATTTGTTTGTTTGGGGGTTACTTCATTTTACTGTGGACTTATATTTTTGAAGTTGGAGAGTTTTTGGAATGCTTGTAGAAGTCTTGGAGCTTTTTGGAGTTGGATTGAAGTTAAAGGAGCTTGGAGTGTTATTATTTGATAAAGTTTTTACTATGGAAAGGTAAGAGCTACACTATTTTTACTTGTTTATTTTTATATGTGTGTATTGCATGTATGTGAATGGTTTTTGTGCTAGTTGGGTACTTTGGTAGAATGCCTAAGTATGGTGTAGGAGAGCTTAATGGGAATTTTCTATTGTGGGGAGGTATAAAAGTTTATTTCATGTTTTTGGAGGGAGTTGGGTTGGGTGCCCCACCTTTGATAAGAAAATGCTTGCATTTCTTACGTGGTTATTTTGAGGGAGACATAAGAGATTGTAGTGAGACATAAGAAAATGTGGAAGGAATGATAGGATTTTGAGGGAGGTAAAAGAGTTATGTATGGGTTTTGAGATGTATTATGGAGGGTTTTAATGTGAGCACCTAATCCCATTGGGAGGTATAAGTGATCTCCCTATAGATCCTTACTCCATCGGCTTTGCATTTTCAAGCCTCATGTACTTTGATAGTTCTTTCTTGTGATTGGTATGTTTTTGTTTGAATGTGTTTTAAATGGTTATGAAATTTTGTATTGTGATGTGGAAGCATTGTGTTAGTTTCTATGAGTTGTATCCATTCCTTATTGCATTTTGGTTAGGGCTCGGGGGCCAATGAGGAGGATAGATTCTTCTCCTTATTGGATTATTGGTTGGGTAGAGAGTGTTGCCTCTCCCCCATTATTTTTATTGCAGTCAAGAAATGGTTGAAATCTTGTTGAAGATTTGGGTCTTGGAGTATTTTTTGAACTCAAAAAAAAAAATCCTTCATTGTAGAGACCTTCTTGTAATTCCCAATTAAGGTTGAAGACTTGTAGACTTGTATTTAAAACAAAATTTGTATTGTATTTTTGAAAAGAAATATCCTGGCATTGTAAGAAAAAGAAAGTTCATTTTTATTTGTAGAAGTTGCATTATTGTAAGAATGAAGGAAAAAATTGAAGTTGTAAATCATTGAGAATGTATTCTTAGTAAAACTTAAGTTTCATTTTTCTTTCGAGTTTGAAAATAATTTTGTTGGAAAAATATTATTGTAGATGTTTTCTTGTTACTATTGAAATAGAAAATCTATAAATTTGGTAATTTATGTCATGGAATGAATTCATGCTTTAAAATTTCAACTAGTGCCTTTAGGCTTATAAATATAAGCTAAGGAAAAATTGTAAATCACTCTAGTAAACTTTGTTGTCGAAAATTTCTAGAATTGATGAATCAATTTTTGAAGAATAAGACAACTGCCCAATGCAGTGCGGCGGTCTCTGAAACACCAATCTGATTAGAGTGACGGTCTATGAACCACCACGTAGGTAAGGAGGCAGTTTGTGAATCATCACCCAGGTAGGGATGCGGTCCCAAGACCACTGACCTGCATTGGGTGATGGTTTCATCACTGTCCGAGGAAAAATTAAAATATGTGACTCGGTAAATTTTAACTTGATTTAATAAAAATTTGATCCTATAAAATGTAAAAAAGAGACTACCAACAAACTATAAGGGAATAAAATCATTGTTTGAAGCAAGTAAATCCTTGAATGGGCATTTAAATGTATTCAATCTCATATATTAAATGGAAGTAGGGTTTTTCCCAATTAGAGAACTCAAAAATGGAAATAACTAAATAACAACCCATATTTAGGGTGGAAACCTCTACAATCGATAGTGGAAGACATTGCTTTGATAAATCCATAAACTAAACTAAGCTAATATTGATCCTAATGAATCCCTTCATGGCTTCTTCCTTCCTTGCTACTATGGCTTCCATTTCTCCAACCTACAAATTAAATAAATAAAAAGAGACCACATGAGGAGGCTAGGGAAAGAGAAAGGATTTAGTAAAATTCCATAAGGATAGTTAGAGTTAGCTTAGAACTCTAAGATCTAGTGGCCACAATTTATTTGATCCAAAGTTTGAGAATGAATATAATGGACTTTTAAATAATTTAAATGTTTTTGAAAATGGGTAAATGCAGCCACTAAATACCCTTGTATGTAAAGTTAATTATGTAACTCTTCTAGTATGTTTTTAGTAAATGATTTAATGGAAAATTTTAATTTAGTAATTTAAGGGAACTGAGGTAACTAAGGTTAAGGGTTTAATTATTGTGGGTTTGAATATTAAATTGAGAAGGGGAAACTATTTAACCACCTAAAAAAATAATTAATGGACACCTTTGTAGCGAACGGTAATTATATTAACCCTTAGAAATGGGTTAAGAGTATTTAATTTTTAATCTAGACCAGTTCCATTTAATGTAAGGTTGTAGATTGGATATAGAAGTTAATTAGACTTATTATAGGGTTTCCATCCTTTTAATTTTTTTTCTAGAAAAAAAATCCACAAATTTGTAAATAATTATTAATGTTTAATATGGTTTTAGAATGTCAAAAATTGTAGCCGTTACATTTGGTATCAAAGTCATGAGTTCAACACTTGGACCCCAGGAACACTTGGAAATATAAGTCATAATAAGGAAACCTAGCACAAATCTAAACCTAGATCACACAAATTTTCATGATATTTTAAATGTAGAAAAACTAGAAACCTGAAACAAAACCTAGAAAGATAAACTAAATCTTGCATTGGTTTGTGTAGGAGATGTGAACTAGACAAGGGGTTCTTGCACGTCGACCTAAACTTACCACCCCCATATTAGTTAGTAGAAACCATATTATCTCAGATAATATAAACAATACAAGATGTTAATTCCGTTATACGTGGAGGATATTTGGTAAGGAGACCTACCAGATAGGACAAAGTGCCATCAGTAGAGGCTCGTGTACCTTCTCGACATACTAATGAGTATAGGGAATAGAAATCACACGTGGAGTCAATAGATGATATTTACCACAGAGTGTTCATGGAGATAGGACTACAAGAGATAGAGACAGATCTAGGATCCCTTGGTAGTTTGATGATCACATTGAGAGACCTAGAGCTAGTCAGTCTACAAAGTCAGATCACATAATTGAGCTCTTGAAACTCCATCCATCTCATTTCGCTAGGGACACTGGGGGATTTGAGGCAGAGGCATGGTTGGTCAACTTGAGTGGATGCTTTAAGCTATGTCTATGCACCAACAACATGAAGGCTCACATTTCCATCCACCTTCTGAGAGACAGAGATGGGGTTTGGTGGATAAATGAGGAATAGAATCTCCATGTGAATTCTAAGGAAGTCACTTGGGAGCTCTTCATGGAGCAATTCAGGAGAAGATAATTTTCCAGGAGGTTCATTAAGCAGAGGATAGATGAGTTCCATGACCTATGTCAGGTATCCATGATAGTGGAAAACTATGAGATTCACTTTCTGGACTTGCTTCAATATGTAGACTACATATAAGACAATCAGGTGAGGATCCACAGGTTCATCAGGGGCCTGAACCTCGACATTAGAGGGGATGTGTGCATTCATTATCCACAGACATTAGCAGAGGTTATTGAGAAGACCTGCATTACTGGAGGAGACAAGGGGGAAGACACTGTAGGCTAGAGACAAAGTGTAGAGCCGTATCCAACAGATGCAGGATAGTAGGTCGAGGGGTTCAACTCCTCCTCCTCATAGCATGCATGGTTATGTATTTTCTTCATTCAGACAACCATAATAGATCCATCTCAGTAGCAATAGTAGCAGACTCATCCTCCATTTAGGCCTCCACAAATATTCAATTCTCAGAGGGGACGTAGTATGGGGACTTCTCCTAGAGGAACCACTCAGGAATCAGACACTACCTAGATCTCATTCAATAGGAGCGTGTCAATAATGACAACAATAGTCTATATCAGGATCATCAGGATTCACGACACAGACCACTAGAGTACCTATAGGAGTTGCTTCTCATTAGAGGGGACCAGGTATTTACTATGGGTGTGGATGTACTTGGGACATCATTGTAGATAATTACCTTCGAAACCCTAAAAACAAGGGTAAGGAACCAGTTTCATGAGCCTACAGTAGGTGATATTGCTAGGAGCCACATGATATATGTAGTGGTCCAGAACTACCAGCTAGAGCACTAGGGAATGGCAATTGAAATGACATGTAGTATTGATGGAATTTCAATTTTTGTTTTATTTGATTCAATGCTCCTCATATTATTTTATTTCTTCATTTGTAGTAGAGCAATGCAGAGATGGTGGTATTTAGGCATAGCCATATTTTGGATGCGGAGATAGCTTTTGGATCCAAGCTCACAGGGGATTCCTTATCTCAAGGAGTGCATAGTTTACCTAGGACCCTTTTCCATGACCTTGGATCTTCGTATCCTTTTGTTTGAGTTCCTATGGGATTACTTTGGGCATGGATTGGTTATCTGGACACAGGGCTAGGGTTGATTGTCACAATAAGGTAATATCATGTGTGGATGATTTGGGTGTGGATTTAGTGTTACTAGTAGTTAGGAGACCCACCTCTATTCACACCATATCTGTTATGTAGCTTAAGTGGTGTGCATGACAAGGGTTCTAGTTGTATGCTGTCATGGTTAGCGATAGATCAGAGGATGAGTCTAGTAGTCTGTCACTTGATGATAATCTTATCTTGAGGGATTTTTTAGATGTTTTTCTAGAGAATATTTCGGGTTTACCTCCCATATGTGAGATAGATTTTCACATTGATTTGGTTCTAGGAGTAGAGTTTATGTCACAAGCACCTTATAAGATGAATACCCCTGAGCTTTTTGAGCTCAAGTTAGAGCTAAAGGGCCTTCTGGAGAATCACCTAATCCATCTTTTTGTATCCCCTTGGGGTGCACCGGTGATTTTTGTAAAGAATTAGGAAGGAACTTTGTGATTGTGTATTGATTATTGTCAACTGAACAAAGTAATAATCAAGAATTGTTACCCCCTTCCATGTATTGATGATTTTTTTTATCAGATGAAGGGGAGATATTTTCTAATATAGATCTTAAGTCAGGATACCATCAGCTAAGGATCATAGAGGCATATATTCATAAGATAGCCTTCCATATGAAATATGACCACTACGAGTTCACATTAGTGCCTTTTGGTTTGACGAATGCCCCCACATTATTCGTGAGTTTGATGAATGGGGTATTTCAAACATTTTCAGATCACTTTGTGGTAATATTTCTTGATGAGATTTTGATTTAATCATGTACATGTGAGGAGCACAAGGACCACCTTCACCAAGTTTTATAGTGTCTTAGAGATCAGCAACTTTACAGGAACTTGGAGAAGTGTGCATTATTTTAGTTACAGGTGCAGTACTTGGGTCACATCATTTCTAGGGAAGGTATTGCTATTGATCCATCAAAGATTAAATCTATTATGGATTGGCCCATGTCAACTAGTGTGACCGAGGTGTGTAGTTTCATAGGGCTGGTAGGTTACTACAGGATATTTGTTCATGATTTTTCTCATATTGTGCACTCCATCACTTCCCTTCAGTGGAAATGGAAGAAGTTTTTTTTGTCTAATGGATTTGAGTAGGCCTTAAGTAAACTGAAAGGATGCCTTATGTTAGCATCAATTTTTGTTGTACTAGACCCTTAGAGGGATTTATTTGTATGTATGGATGCTTCCTTGGCAGGAATAGGTGGGCTATTGATGCAAGAGAGTCATGTGGTTGCCTTTGAGTCTCACAAACTCAAGGATCGTGGGCTCAATTATCTGACTCATGAACTTGATATTGTAGCAGTTGTGCACAACCTTGGATCTGATGGAGACAGTTTTGTGATGCTTTGGTTTGATGGAGAAATTTCCTTCTTCATAGGAGGTTTAATCTTAGGAAAAACCATTTGATATTACGTCACCTCTTCATGTAACCCAATCTCAATGCTTGTCAACAGGGTTGGATGGAGTTTTTATGCAAGTAATACATGGAGATAGAGCATGTGAAGGGGAAGGAGAATGTTGTTGCTGACACTATGAGTAGACGGAGACATTTTTCTATAGCTACTTCAATGGGTACAGATTTACGGAGTAGGAATTTGTAACAACTTCCTTATGATAATTTATATCTTGCAGCTAGATCAGAGATTGAGTATCAAAGACCCCTTGAGGGGAAGTTCTATGGTTTTACATTAGATTCAAATGGAATTCTCATACACAGAGGTCGTATCTATGTACCTAGGGATGGATGTTTGAGAAAGGATATATTGGTAGAGGCCTGTCATGCACCTTATTTAGCCCATCCAGGTGTGAAGAAGATGCATTCCTCCTTGAGATAACTATACCATTGTAGAGGTCTTCAGAGGGATGTAACTTATTTTGTCTTGCATTGTTTAGAGTGCCAGAGGCTGAAGTCTGAGCATCAACATCCAGTTGGCTTTCTTTACCCACATGTTATATTGGAGTGGAAATGGGACACCATTTCCATGGATTTCATACTAAAGCTACCATCGTTCAGATACCACCATGATGCCATCATGGTCACATTGGATAGATTGACGAAAGTGGCTCATTTTTCTCTACTGAAGACCACCTATACATCCAGTGAAATAGCGAGAGTGTAATTAGATGAGATTTTTAGACTACACAAGATTTTGTGGAAGATCATCTGCTACCATGATCCCTTATAAACATCAAACTTCTGGACTACCATGCAACAAGCCCTTGGGACAAGCATCAACTTCAGCACACCATATCATCTAGAGACAGATGGATAGATGGAGAAGATGAATCAAATTTTAGAGGACATGCTTCAGATGTACGACATAGATCATCAGTCGAGGTGGGAGGAATACTTGTGCTTGGTTGAGTTTTCATACAACTATAGCTTCAAGAGTTCTATTGGGATGGCACCATTTCAAGAACTTTATGGCAAGGAGTGCATGACACCTTTGAGTTGGCACAGAGTTGAGGATAGAGTATCTATTAGCCCAACTTTGTTACAGGACATGGATCAGTAGGTTGTTTTGATCCAATAGAGGTTGCATGAGGCATAGTATAGGTAGAAGAAGTATGCAAATCATAGGAGAGTTGACCATAGTTATGAGGTGGGCACAAAGGTGTTCCTTCATATCAGAACCCATAAGAGTCCTATCCACTATAGAAATGACTCTAAGTTGTCTCCAAGATTCATGGCTCCATTCAAGATCATGGAGCGAATTAATCCCTTATCTTATTGTTTAGGCTTTCCACCCAGCTTGTCTCGCATGAATGATGTGTTCCATGTATATATTCTTAGGAGATATATCCTAGACCCATCTCATGTATTGGATTGGATCGCATTACAGGTGTAGGAGCAGGGGAAGATGATGGTGGAACATGTGTGTATTTTAGAGCACAGGACTTTGGGCATTTGAGGCTGAGAGATTGACCAGGTGTGAGTTGAGTGGGATAGATATGATGAGATTTTTCTACATGGGAGGATGCTATGTTGCTACGAGTTCAATTTACACACCTATTTCAGTGACTTTCAGGGAGGAAGTTGAGTCTAAGGGGACGGGGATGTAGTGCCCACTCCTCTTCAACAGTTATTATATTTTGATTTTGATTACTGTTGACTATAAACATAGATATTATTATATCATTTTGGTTTAGTATGATGTTAGATGATAGAGATATTCTGACTATTGATGGATTGTGATTCACAATATGATTTGTGTGGATTTTTAGAGACGTAGAGAGACATTTTATATTGATGGTGATGATGATGTGTTGTTAGCATATATATTACTGAAATTTAGAATTATCATCATGTTGACTATGATTTAGCATTTGAACTAATGTTGTGATCTTGTTGATATTGATAAAAAGGTAAAATTGAAATGTTATTGAAATTTTAAACAAATGATAACATTATTTAATTGAGATGGTGATTTAGTTATATTAGGATGGTTATCTATTGATGTGCATATATTTTATCTTTGTTGCATTTGATGCAGCCACATGGTCGAAGGGTGCATTGTGTGATTTTATAGGTAATTATATCACAAGTATCAAAAAGGGGTTAGGAGACCAACCACGATGGAATACTGGATGGATACAATGACGGTCACCATGGAAACTTGTGTAATGTTTTATGTTTTTTTATTAGTTTTTTTAGGGGGTCCTCATGGGGGCAATCACCTCCAATCATGCCAATGGGATTTGTGTGTAATTATTTCCCTTTTCTTTTATTTAATTGTGGAGTATGTGATTTAATTTGTGATGTAATTAATTTTTATCATTGTTGATTAATGTGTCCTAATTAAGTGGGTTAATCATATTTATTAAGTTAATTAGGGATGTGAAAAAATGGGCCATTTATTAGAGTAGTTGGTTCTTTGGACCTTGTGATTTAAGTTAAGTGTAAGTGACTTTGAGTGTTGTACACCCTACATTACTTGGGAAATTCGGATTTGGGCTTAAGGGACAAGTTAAGCTTGTCCCAAACCTATTAATTTCATATACCAACCCTAGCTATGGATTGGGGGGTTAGAAATAGACCCTATTATGTGTTTTGTAAGGAAAAAAGTGACATTTATTGCACTGTTTATCCAATTTTTCTCCTCAGGATAAATTTGATCAAACACAACCTTATACACCACATAAATGAAGAGGTCAGTTCAGTCATGAGAGCCCATATTTCAAATCTAACAATTAGGTTACAGGAAAGCTTGGCTAGGGAAATGGAAGATTGGAAAATGAATGGCCAATGGAAATGTTGAAGAAGATCAAAGCTCAAGTGAAATGGAGAAAGTATTGAAGTTTTTGGACTTCACTTATTTGGGTATCTCGGGAAATGGGCGGTTGAGAAAAGGAAGAAAGCTAACTCGGTAAGTCAAAATCGAGCCAATAGTGAGTCAACTCAAAGCAAAGCAACAGAGCCACGAAGGGTGCCACGTGTCATCTTAGTGCACTTTTAAAAGGTGCAACAAAATTGGAGACCCTAGGGATGTTCTTGACCCCCACATGGATCTCAGCACATATAATTTGTTCACTCGAGGCCTTAATCAGCTAAGTATAAAAAAGGCCAACGGAAATCTCCATGTGTCTTTTCGGTGCACTTATGGTATGATGCTTAAAAGAAAGGTCCCCAATTGACTGCAGGCCCTCCTCATGACCAGAGTCTAAGAAAGTTGCATCATCCTTTGAAAAGTATAAGCATGGGAAGATCCAGTGGAAACCTCCACATGCCTCATCAACAAAAACTTCAATGGTAAAATCTAAAGGTTGGTCCCAAAATGAGCATAGGCTCTCCATGTGGTCAGAGCCCAAGAAATTTGCACCAGCCTTGACAAGTACAACATAAAAAAAGCTCAGCAAACCCTGCACAGCCTCATCAACACAAATTCCTGGTAAAATCCAAAGGCCCTGCCCCAAATGAATGGAGATATCCATGTGGCCCTGTGCCCAGCCCATGCAACGTGTCAACCGCCATTGGAAAGTCTAAGATGGTATATCTATGGAAGCCTCCATTTTCCTCATAATGTAACTTCAATGGTAAATCAAAAGGATGGTCCCACTCAGCGCGCCCTCCACTGTCTAGGGTCAAATTGGTTTCTCCTAAATATAAACGGACTTACCAAAACACAAATAAATCTGAGCAGCTCACGAAATGCAGTTTCAACTATCACAACTTCTAGAGTGAAAGAGGGGGAGAGACTTTGGAAGCTTGCAGGTTTCGTACATGGAGATAACTACAAGGTCCCAACTGAAAATGTGTTTGAAATTATATATAGTGGGGGAGGCCCTTTAACTCACCCAACGGAACGCATATGCATGTTCGTGGAACGTGCCAATGTTGGCATGTACCTCCCAGGACCCTAAAGGCAGTAAAAAGCTTAAGAATGCATTGAGCTTTCCATGTGGATCTTACAAGGGATAGACGGTAAACCAAAAGCCTTTGGAAACATTGTGGAAAGGTCATTCATGAAAATGAATCATGGAAGTCCAGCACGAATTTTAACTGCTTATAACATTTTAATATTGTTTAGATCACCACGTGGAATTCCCAACCCTGACCGTTAGAGATCATAAAAAAAAAAATTTCGCTGAACTACTACATTATAGTCGAGAGCAAGAGAGTCATTTTTTGGAACAATAATAAACCAACAAAAACAAGAAAACAGAACAAATAAAAGAAAAACAGCCCTCTTTAAATTTTAGGGACTAGGTTCTTAAAATGAAACAATACAGTCCCCCATTTTCAAGGATGTCAGGCTTTCTCACCTACCATCATAATGAGAACTTGCTTCCTTACTTTGCCCAAAAAAAAACAAAACATGGAGGCAATGGGTTTTTCACATTATAACCATCTTTTTTTGCAAGAAACATTCCAATGCTCTTTTAGTGGGGTTGAGGCAGGATTGGATGATATTATCTCCTTGTCACTGCTCTCTCAAATATTCTTCATAGAGATCGTAAGGAGGGGGATTGTCCTAAGGGACATTAAGTTTTGCTTTGCACCCTCCTTCTTCCCTTGTCTGCAAGTGATTTTGTAGATTTTAAACTCCCTTCAAGTTGATATGTATTATCTACCCTCATTTTGGAGAAATAAGGACAATTCTTTGTAAATGATTCAACTCTCTCTTGTGTTCATTATTCCTCCTTGATCTTTCTTTTAAGTTGTTAGTTAGATGTTCCTGTTGATTGATTGGAATTTATATGCTTTATTAATTAATTGAAAAAGAAAATTGTTTTCAAATTCAGGTACGCGATGTATGGTGCATCCCCATCTTGCTAACTAGGTTTATTTCTTGTATCTTCTTACCCTTGTCTCCTTAGAATTATAGTAGATTTTTTAGAGTAGGACTGTCGTTAATTGTTGTGGGCACGTTAACAGGGGAATAAAAACTATTTTTTATAAGGGGAGATATTTCCTGATTGAAAGTCCCCCACACTTTGGGCAGAAGCTCTCATGTTAAGGCAATTACGTGAGCATCGCCAATCCCATTGGCTGAACATTAAGTGGTGTTATGATTATGCATCAAACAGTTTTTGAACATGCCGCAGTGGGACCAAAAGTCCCTCATTTTACTTTATCAAGAGTGATGTTCACTTGTTGTAAGTTGCCATCTTGAAGAAGCCTGAAATGCACATCTTAGACTCAAAAAATGGGGAAGAATCCACTGGTTTCAGCATCCAAGCTTGGCCGAGTGCACGAAAAGATTTAGACAAGAATCAAGCATAAGGGAAGAAAATTTTTTTTTCTGTCTATCGGCACTGTCCTCTTGAATAAAGAGGAGGAAGAATCTCAAAGTATCCCTCGCTACCAGCGAAATTTCTTCAACACCTATCCCGCGTTGGTAGGCCTTTCATTCATCAACTAAGTTCTCAACCAATCAAGGATTGCATAACCCAATCCCTAGTTCCACTTCAACTTGTGCAACATCCCGCTAAGCTCTCAAATGCAAAAAATCCAGTTCCATTGTATTCTGAGAACATTCCATATTTTATTTGGCGATAACTAGAAAAATCAATTGATCATATTCAGGACGTTTGCCAAAGTCTATGCAGTTCCATGCAATTGGCTAAATGGACATTGATTAAGTTTGTTGGCACATCCTCCTTTAAAGTAAAGCTTGTGTGGTTTAGAAGTCTAACTGTGATTCCAATTAGAATTGGACATTCATGCATCCTCTCCATAATCAATTCAGATAAAAGGGGGAAATTTTGTCTTTATTGAACAATTGACAACAAGAAAGAAGAAGGCTCCTAATGAACATTTTACCGATTCAACTTCATATTTCAGAGGAACGTGGGATCGGATTCCATTAGCCGTGAGACCAACAGCTGAAGGTGTTTTCTATACCTTCCTTAACGCTTTAAATTCATGATATTCCCATGATGATTCAATCTACGGGAGGTATAAACATTTCATACAGCCTATAACATTTCTTTAGGCTAAAATTGTTTAATTCAAGCTAGTAAACTTCACTAGCCACCTATGTCTCTATTCCAGAACTAGAACTCCATACACTATCAAGCACCCCATTAGCTCCTAGTCATGCCCACAGAAATCAAATTAAATACGATTCTACCACCTCATCTTCAGAACCCCCAATCAGCTCCCAGATTTCATGATAAGCAATTGCAAACCTGGGTAATGATTTAGTGACACTTGAAGAGGTAGTAAGCCAAAATTTCAGATCGGATCAGCCTCACTCAACCCAATAGACTTCATCTTACCCAATAGCCACCCATTCAAGAGAGAATCAAAACAAGTAATCTCCTTCTATAGACCATTTCAATTCACATTCAGGCCTTACATCTAATACCACATCACATCTAGTGCCTTGGTACCAAAAGTGGCAAATAACACATTGGCCTAGCATATGATCGGTGCTTTCCCTTCAATCAACCTCATAACCAATCACGGTGTTTCATGGTGCTTTTGATCAGATCTTATGGTGACAACAACGGGTTAAAAAAAGACAAAGCCAAGAAGGAAATCAAGAACAAAATGCAACGTCAAAGAGGCACCTCTAAAAAGGAGACACATTCTCAATGGCAGCTGAAGATTTTGTGGTATTATTCAAGCTCCTCTCAAACTGTAGCAACAGCCAATACATGGTCCAAAATAGAAATATTGGAGAAGGAAATTCTCCAATTTAAAAACGATTTTTGGTAGGCCGCCTCCTATTACTCCTCAAGTTTACTTAGGTGCATCTCTCATGTGCACCTCAACCCAAGCCACCTGTAGACCAACTCAAGCACCGTTCAGTAACATCGCCATGTGTCAAGAGAAGAATGGTTCGAAAAGCCGGGGACCAGAGGATAGATCATCTCCATCAACATCATGGGCAGATGAGAAACACATGATAAAACATTTGATGTGGGATCTTATCTATCCCCAGTGAACGGCCTACTACTAGTTGTATTGTCATATTGGTCATTCTCAATCAGTCACCTAATCAACACGAAAAAGTGCTTACCAATGCAGCTCATCAAGAAGGAATCCATGGAGGCAACCAACGTAAGAATTTGAAGCCCCCTCCATTCTATATCTCTTGTCATAGGATATAAGTTAGTGCAAATTACCTGATTTATTCAAGAGTATAGGGTTAGTGATTCCGAAGAAATAATCGATCAATGGGATCCTAATTAAGTGGGTTAATCATATTTATTAAGTTAATTAGGGATGTGAAAAAATGGGCCATTTATTAGAGTAGTTGGTTCTTTGGACCTTGTGATTTAAGTTAAGTGTAAGTGACTTTGAGTGTTGTACACCCTACCTTACTTAAGGAAATTCAGATTTGGGCTTAAGGGCCATTTTTGGAGGCTTGTGGGACAAATTAAATATGTCCCAAACCTATTAATTTCATATACCAACCCTAGCGATGGATTGGGGAGTCAATAATAAACCCCATTATGTGTTTTGTAAGGCAAAAAATGACATTTATTGCACTGCTTTCCCCTTGGGATAAGTTTGATCAAACATGACCTTCTACACTAGAGAAATGAAGAGGCCGGTTTAGTCATATGAGTCCACATTTCAAATATAACAATCAAGTTATAGGCAGGAATGGCTATGGAAATGGAATATTGGAAAATGAATGGCCAATGGAAACGTCGAGGAAGATCAAAGCTCAAGTGAAAAAATGGAGAAAGTATTGATGTTTTTGGATTTCACTTATTCAGGTATCTCAGGAAATGGACGGTTGAAAAAAGGAAGAAAGCTAACTCGGTAAGTCAAAATAAACCCAAGAGTGAGTCCACTCAAAGAAAAGTAAAAGAGCCACAGAGGGTGCCATGTGTCAGCTCAGCGCACTTTCAAAAGGTGCAACAAAAGTAGAGACCCTAGGGATGTGATTGACCCCCACGTGGATCTCAGCGCATATAATTTGCTCACTCGAGACCCGAATCAGCTAAGTATAAAAAAGGCCAACAGAAACCTCCACATGTCTTTTCGGTGCACTTATGGTATGAATGCTTAAAAGAAAAGTCCCCAATTGAGCGCAGGCCCTCCTCATGGCCAAAGTCAGATAAAGTTGCAGCGATAATTGAAAAGTATAAGCATGGGAAGACCCAGTGGAAGCCTTTACATGCCTCATTAGCAAAAAATTCAAAGGTAAAATCCAAAGGTTGGTCCCCAAACGAGTGCAGGCTCTCCACGTGGTCAAAGCCTGAGAAGGTAGAATCATCCATTGAAAATTATAAACATGGGAAGAGCCAGCGGAAGCCTCCACATGCCTCATTAGCACAACTTCAATGGTAAAATCCAAAGGTTGGTCCCTAATCGAGCACAGAATCTCCACGTGGCCAGAGCCCGTGAAAGTTGCACCGGCCATTGGAAAGTCTAAGCATGGGAAGATCTAGTGGAAGCCTCCATGTGCCTCATCAGTGCAACTTCAATGGTAAAATCAAAAGGATGGTCCCCAAACGAGCGCAAGCCCTCCACATGTCTAGGGTCCAACATTGTTTCTCCTAAATATAACGGACTTAGCCAAAACACAAATAAATCTGAGCAAGCTCACGGAAGATGCCAAGTGTCCAACTATCACAACTTCTAGAGTGAAAGGAGGGGGTAGAGACTTGGAAGCTTGCAGGGTTTCGACATGGAGATAACTACAAAGGTCCCAACTGAAAATGTGTTTTGAAATTATATATAGTGAGGCCCTTTACTCACCCAAAGGAACAATTAAGCATGTTCACGAAATGTGCCAAGTGTCGACACGTCGCATTCCTAGGACCCTAAAAGGCAGTAAAAATCTTAAGAATGCATAGGGCTTCCATGTGGATCTTGCATGGATAGACTGTAAACCAAAAGCAGGTTGGAAAACATTGGTGGAAGGTCAATTCAATTGAAAATGAATCATGAAGTCCACCAAGAATTTTAAATGCTTAGACATTTTTAAATATTGTGAGATCCCACGTGGAATGCCCAACCCTGACCTTTAGATGATCATAAATTTCGACTGGAAGCTCGAATTTGAGCAAGAGAGTAATTTTTGGAAAGCCCTCTTTAAATTAGTAGGACTAGGTTCTTAAAAATGAAACAATACAGTCCACCATTTTCAAGGATTTCAGGCTTCTCACCTACCATCATAATGAAGAACTGGCTTCCTTACTTGCCCAAAAAAAAAAAAAACATGGAGGCATGGGTTTTCACATTATAACCCATCTTTTTTGCAAGAAAATTCAATGCTCTTTTAGGGTGGTTGAGGCAGGATTTGATTTATTATCTCCTTTCTCTCTCATATTCTTCATATATATAGTAAGGAGGGGATTTTTCCTAAGGGACATTAATTTTGCTTTGCACCCTCTCTTCTTCCCTTGTCTGCAAGTGAATTTTGTAGATTTTTAAACTTCCCATTCAAGTTATAATGTAATTATCTACCTCTTGGTTATTGTAATGCACTGTATCAATTTTGGAGCAATAAGACAAGTCTGTGGATGATTTCAACTCTCTTTTGTATTCATTATATCCTCTTGATCTCTCATTGTAGTTTTGGTTAGCTTTGCATGGTGATTGTATTGAATTTCTATGTTTTTTAATAAATTAAAAAGTAGATTGTTCAACATTCCTTTGGTGCATCACCTCTTCTAGTCAGGTTTATTTTCTTATATCTTCTTAACCTTGTCTCCTTAGAAAATTAGAGTAGATTTTAGAGTAGACTGTCTATAAATTGTATGTGTGCACGTGAACAGAGGAATAAAAACTATTTTTTATATGGAGATATTTCCTGATTGCAAAGTCCCACACTTTGGGAGAAGCTCTATGTTATGCAATTACATTGACAATCTCAACCCATTGAGCTGGAGACATTAAGGGGTGTTATGATTATGCATCAACAGTTTTGACATGCCCAGTGGGACCAAAAATTCCTCATTTTTACTATAGAAATATTGATGTGCACTTGTTGTAAGTTTCCATCTTGAAAGAAGCACTGAAATTGCACATCTTGAGACTCTAAAAAGGGAAGAATCCACTGGTTTCAGCAGTCCAATCTTGGCAGATTCACGAAAAGATTTCAGACAAGATCAAGAATAAGGGAAGAAGAATTTTTCATCTATCTACACTTATCTCCTAAAATAACAAGAGGAGGAAGATCTCAAAGGTATCCATCTCCACCAAAAAGAACTTTCTCAACACCTCCATCTGGTATGTCTTTCATTCAATCAACTAGAGTTCTTCGACCAATCAGGATGGCACAACGCAATCCCTACATAAAATTCACTAGCAGCAGCCCGCTAGCTCTCAATGCAAAAAATATGGTTCCAGTTGCAGTGCTAAAGAGAATTCCATCTTTTATTGGAGAGAAACAGACAAATCTAGTTGATCATATTCAAGATGTTGCAAACATTTGTGTAATTCATGAAATTGCTGAAATTGACATTGCTGACAAGTTGTTGCCATCCTCCTTTAAAGGTAAATCTTTGCAGTGGTTCAGAAGTCTAACTGCGAGATCCATCTAGAATTGGGACCATTCATGCATAGCTCTCCACAATCAATTTGGATAAAATTGGGATAATCTATCTTTATTGGAACAATTGACAACAATCAAGAAGGCTCCTAATGAACAGTTGACCGATTTCAACTTCTAATTTCAGAGGATGTGGGATAGGATTCCATTATCCATGAGACCAATAGCTGAAGGTGTTTTCTTATACTTCATTAAAGCTTTAAAAATTCTGATATTTCCATGATGATTTAATCTATGGGAGGTATAGCGTTTCCTATAGCCTATAACATTTATATTAGAGCTGAAAATTGTTTAATTCAAGCTAGTAAACTTGCACCTAGGCCACCTATGCCTCTATATCCAAAACTAAGAACTCAAAACACTAGTCAAGCACCCAAATTAGCTCCTATTCTTGCCACAAGAAATCAGAATTCAACTGAATCGTCCACCTCATCTTCTAGCATCTCAACCAAGCTCCAAGAAGTCATGAAGCAATTGTAGAACCTGGGTAATGAGTTAGTGACACTTAAGAGGTAGTAAGCTCAAAATTTCAGATCGTATCAGCCTCAAACTCAACCCAATAGACCTTCATATTAGCCCAATAGGCCACCCATTCAAGATAGAAATCAAAACCAAGTAAATTCTCCTTCTAATAGACCATTTCAGCCTTACAATCCTAATACCACATCCACATCTAGGGCCTTGGTACCAGTGCAAAATAACATGGCCTAGGAATATGATCGGTGCTTTCCATGCAATCAACCTCATAACCAATCAATGTGTTTCAATGGTGCTTTTAATAAACCTCTTATGGTGACAACAATGGGTGTAGAACAAGAGACAAGCCAAGAAGGAAATCAGTACCAAAATGTAACTTAGCAAGAGGCACCGCTGAAGGATACCACACTTGTCAATTGGCAGGCTGAAGATTTCTATGGTATTAATCAAGCTCCTTCTCAAACTGTAGCAGCCAATACATGGTCCAAGAATAGAAATATTGGAGAAGGAAATTCATCCAATTTAAACGATTTGTAGCCTCCTATTACTCCTCAAGGTGTTAACAATTAGAGTGCATCTCTCAATGTGCAACCTCAACCCAAGCCACCTTGTAGACCAACTCAAGCACCGGTTATAACATCCCATGTGCAAGAGAAGAATGTTCAAAGCAAGGGGAAGCAGAAGGATAGCTCATATCCATTCAACATCATTATGTAAATGAAGAAAACAAATGTAAACATATTGATGTGGGAGTCATTGACTATCCTAAAACAAAGAGACCTATTGCAAGCTGCTATGGAAAATTGGTTAGCATCAAATCAGTCACCTAATCAACACGAAAAAGTGCTTACCAATGCAGCTCATCAAGAAGGAATCCATGGAGGCAACCAACGTAAGAATTTGAAGCCCCCTCCATTCTATATCTCATTGATGATAGGAGATAAGTTAGTGCATAATTTCATGATTGATTCGGGAGTAAGTAGCTCAGTGATGCCGAAGAAAATAATAGATCAATGGGATCTAAAGTATGAGCCAGTGCTGAAAGGAGTAGTGTAACTAGATGGGACACCACTAGGAACATTTGGGGTCATCAAAGGTTTAAGCCTAACACTACATGCCTTTCCAAATGTCACAGTGTTACAATATTTTTCTATAATTGACCTCCCACCACTCTTTGCATTGTGTTTTTCAAGAGACTTCACTCCAAGAACATGTGGATATCTATCAGTAGATTGGTCACAAATGTTATTCACAACAAGGTATTGAGCCAAGGCAACCATCAAGTCTGAACCAATTGTAAACTTTCACATTGAGCCTCATGTGCTAAGTCCTATCAATGTAAATTACTGGGCCTTCGATCAGAAGAAGTTTTCAACTTATCTCGAAGTAGATACCAAATTCAGACTCATTCCACACTTGACTCTCGATGAATGGATGAAAAAAAGGCATGCATTTGATCCATACTAGGAGATAGAAGAAGTTGAGTTAGGATTTTATTGTTTGCATAAAGAGAATCACCGTCTCCCTAGCATCACCAAGCCAGACCACAAGGATGATAATGTAGTATCACAGTTATTCTTTGATGGCTCTAAAAGTAGAAAAGGTGCAGGAGGAGAAAGTATGCTTGTTTCACCTCAAGGTACAAAATATTACTCATCTTTTCATTTCTAGTTTGTTTGTTCAAACAACACGTCTGAGTATAAAGCCCTGATTCATGGCTTGCATTGGGCAAGAAAGAGAAGTATTAAAAATTTGTAAGTCTTTGGTGATAGTGAGCTTACTGTAAACCAAGTCAGAGGACAAAATGCTTCCAGTAATGATTTTTTGAAGAACTACAAGAATTAGGTATGGGATCTCATTGAATATTTCAAAGCTTTTGACATCAATTCCATCCCAAGAAAGAAGAATGAAGCAACAGATAGATTGGCAGCAATTGGGGCTACATTTGATGTTGTGGAAATTATAAAAAAAAGAGAAACCCTAGTCTTATATAAAATTGGTTGTAAGGCCATCTATTCTAGAAAACAACACAAGTTGGCAAGTCTTCGAGAATGATCAACAAATTGTTAATTTTCTACAAGAAGAAGTTGTGTTCTCCACCATAAACCAAGACAAGTTGGAAAAACAGTATGGTGACCAAGTGGTACAGCTGAGAACCAAAAAAATACCAAAGGGCCTCATAAATTTGGAGTCAATCTTCAACCTGAATGATCAGTTCTGGAAAACGAAGGAAAACATTCGGGTAAAGGGTGAATATTTAGAGCCCGTTTCAGTAGCTGAAGGCAAGACATTGCAAATTGACAAGGTAAGTACCCAACAAAAAAAATATAAATTCGTTCAAATTTTTAAACAATTCCCATATGTCTTTTCTTGAAGCTACGAGAACCTACGAGGATTCAATCCAAAGCTAGCACAACATACCATAGAACTGGATCCAGATGCTAAGCCCATCAGGAAGAAGTAAAGACCAGTCAACCCACACATTGATTTTCTTATGAAGAAAGAGATAAACAAGATAATAGAGGCAAGCATTATATTTCCAATGAAGCACTCGAGCTGAGTTGCATACTTAGTCCTATTTAGGAAGAAGAATTTAGAAATAAGGTTGTGCGTGGACTTCCAAGACTTCAATAGGGCATCTCTCAAAGACCACTATCCACTCCCTTGAATGGAAAACATATTGCAAGTGGTATGCGGCTCGGAAATATTTTCCCTCCTAGATGGCTACTCAGGGTATAATTAGATAATGGTAAAATAAAATGAACAGTTAAAAACAGATTTCACCACTAAGTGGGGCACCTATGCCTACAGGAAGATGACATTCAGATTTTCTAATGTTGCAGCCAATTTTTATGATGGACATGGCATTCAAGGGGTTAATCAACAAAATATTGCTAATATATCTTGACGATATCATTGTGTTCTCCAAAAATGCAGCGGATCACCTTTTTCATCTAAGATAGGTATTTCAAAGGTGTACGAGATTTGGGGTATCATTAAATCCCAAAAAATGCATATTCTTGGCTCACCAAGGCAAGCTCCTAGGCCATATTGTGTCAAAATTAGGATTAACGATCAACCCAGAAAGAGTTGAAGTGATTCAGGCATTGCCCTTGGCAAGCCATAAGAAGGATCTTCAGATCTTTCTAGGAAGGATCAATTTTGTTCACAGGTTTGTGCCAATTTTTTCCACTCTTGTGAAGCCAATAACATTCATGTTGAATAAAATCATGGCATTTAGGTGGACAACTGAAAGCAAAACAATTTTTGAAGCGATAAAAGAGGTTATATCCCAAGCTCCAACTCTCATAAATCTAGAATTCTCCAAGGACTTTGCACTCTATTCCTTTGGTAGTGGGGACAAAAATTTTGGAATCCTAGTACAACAAAACAAAGAGGGATCTGAAAAAATTGTTTCCTTCTTTAGTCAAATTTTAAAGGACTATGAGGTGAGATACTCCTTCATCGAAAGGAATGTCCTTGCAGTGATCAGGAGCTTGAAGAAGTTCAAGCTCCTAGTCTCAAAAAATAAAATGCAATTTCTAGTCTCTCATGCAGGAGTCAAGGAATTACTTCTGAAAAAGGATCTAAATGAGAAACATGGAGGATGGATCACTCGTTTCATGAAATATGACATTGAAATTAATGTCGCTAAGCTGGTTCGTGGAAAGGGACTATGTGAAAAACTAGTCTCGAGCCAACAGGTTGATGCAAGTAATGAAAATAGGGTTGTTTTGGTACTACACGATGGTCAAGAACAAGCAAATGATAATGTTCCTATTCCTTGTTGGACTCAAAACATGATATACTTCCTACAAATAGGCCTATGTCCTCTAGAAATGAGCAAATCAAAGAGGAGATACTTCATATTACAAGCCATTATGTTCTTTTTGATGGTGTCTTATTCAAGAAAGACATCAATGGCATTCTACTGAGATGCATTCAAACAGGTCAGATTGAAAAGGTGTTACAGGAAATCCATGATGGAGAGGGAAAAGGTCCTTTTCCCCCATGGGTAACAGCTCTCAAGATAATGAAGGCGGGTTACTATTGGCCAACAACGTTTAGTGACTGCTACACATAGATAAAAGGGTACAAAAAATGTGTGTTTGTAAGAGGCAAATAATAGTTAGCAGTGCTTCCATTGTAACCAATTTTAGTTGACCAATCATTCATGCAATGGGGATTGGACTTCGTTGGATTCATTAATCCAAACTCAAGCCAAGGTCACAAGTGGATTCTCATAGCAACAGAGTATTTAACCAAATGGACCGAGGCAGTAGTGCTCAAGGAAGAAAATGAGTCTACCATACTAGACTTTTACGAAGAGATAATGACTAGGTTTGGAGTACCGACGACTATTATATCTGGAAATGCATTAGCGTTCCTAGGTTCCAAGATCATAGAATGGGCTGTCAAGACTGGAACCTACTTGAGTGCCTCTTCAAACTATTACCCATAGGGTAATGGGCAGGAAGATTCCACAAATAAGAATTTTCTAAGGATCATCAGAAGGACTCTAGATGAAAATCAAAGGACGTGACATACCAAGCTCAAATCAACATTATGGGATGATAGGATCACACCAAAGAGTTCAATAGATAATTCCCCTTACAAGCTAGTCTATGGGAAAGAAGTAGTGCTACCTATATCATTAGAGCTACTTGCAATTGAGCTCATGAAGTAGTTGGAGTTGTCTGAGTTTGAGCCTATGAAAGCTTGGTATGCAGAAATGACAGAATTGAAAGAAATTAGAGAACATGTAATTCAAATGATGGAGAAATATCAAGCCTTGGTCAAAATATGGTTTTCGAAAGTAGGAGCAAGGACCTTTCTGGAAGGGGACCTAGTTCTAAAATGGGATGCAGGTCGGGAAAAACTGGGAAGGCATTCAAATTTTAATGCCATTTGGAGTGCGCCCTACATGGTCATAAGATGTTAAAGTATAAATTTCTTCCAATTTTCAACCTTGGAGGGAGAGGAGTTTCTGATTCCAGTTATTGGAATCTATCTTAAACATTTTTACTGAAAGGAAACGGTTTCACCTTTGTAAATGTTAGCCAAGGATTTTAATTCCTCTAATTTTGTGTGCACATTGTCTCATTGTAGTGTAGGTTTCAATTTACCTAAGCACTTCAAAAATGGTCTTGTTTCTCAAAGGTTCTATCACTCTATAGTTCAATGTTCCTCTAGGTGAATGTTGTAACAGTCCATTTTAGGAACAGGTGAAAACTCCAGGTCAAGAAAATTTTCTACTCTCAGAAGCCTCATTTTCAATATTTTCTTATGAAAATTGAGAGTACAAGTAGTGGGGTAGGTTCAACATTCAAAATGCAAGATCAGTATTAGGCTATCATTCATGAATCCGTGCCCAATGGATACTTTAAGGAAACTGATCTTCCGCCTAATAGGTAGGTGATCCTGTGAGTCCCCAAATTATTATCCAAATTTTCCCCTTGGGAAAATTTTGATCAAACATGACCTTCCACACTAGAGAAATGAAGAGGTCAGTTCAGTCATGCGAGCCCACATTTCAAATGTAACAATCAGGTTACAGGAAGGCTCGGCTATGGCAATGGAATATGAAAAAATGAATGGCTAATGGAAATGTTGAAGAAGATCAAACGTCAAGTGAAAAAATGGAGAAAGGATTAATGTTTTCAGACTTCACATTTTCGGTGATCTTGGGAAATGAATGGTTGAAAAAATGAAGAGAGCTAACTCAGTAAGTCAAAATCAAGCGTAAAGCTAGTCGACTCAAAGCAAAGCAATAGAGCCGTGGAAGGTGCCACGTGTCAGATCAATGCAATTTCAAAAGGTGCATCAAAAGAAAAGACCCTAGGGATGCACTTTCCCCCACGTGGATCGTAGTGCATATTATTTTTTCACTCGAGGCCCAAATCAGCTAAGTATAAAAAAGGGCAGCGGAAGCCTCCATGTGTCTCTTCGGTGCACTTTTCATATGATGCTTAAAAGAAAGGTCCCCAATCGAGCGCAGGACCTCCACATGGCAAGAGCTCAAGAAAGTTACACCGCCATTGAAAATTATAAGCATGGGAAGAGCCAGCGAAAGCCTCCATGTGCCTCATCAGCACAACCTCAATGGTAAAATCCAAATTTTGGTCCCCAAATGAGCGTAGGTTCTCCACGTGGCCAGAGCCCGAGAAATTTACACCGACCATTGGAAAGTATAAGAATGGGAAGAGCCAACAGAAGCCTCCACATGCCTCATCAGCCCAACATAAATGGTAAAATCCAAAGGATGGTCCGCAAACAAGGATAGGCCCTCCAAATGTCTAGGGTCCAAAAATGTTGCTCTTAAATAGAAGGGACTTAGCCAAAACAAAAAGAAGCTAGAGTAGGCTTGTGGACGATGCCAAGTTTCCAACCATCACAACTTTAAGAGGGAAATGATGGAGTAGAGTCTTGGAATCTTGTAGGGTTTTCATGTGGAGCTAACTACAAAGGTCCCACCATACAAGGTGTTTTGAAATTATATATAGTGGGGCCCTTTCCTCACCCAATGGAACAAAGCAACATATTCACAGAAGGTGCCAAGTGTCAGCGCGTCGTATTCCCAGGACACTAAAAGGCAGAAAAAATCTTAAGGATGTGGGCTTCCATGTGGATCTTGCATGGATAGACTCCAAACGCAAAGTAGTTTGAAAAAGATTGGCGAAAGGTCAATTAGATGAAAAATGAATCATGAAGCCCACCAAGAATTTTAAATTCTTAGATATTTTGAAATTTTGTGAGAGCCCACATGGAATGCCTAACCCCGACCTTCAAATGATCATAAATTTTGACCTGAATCTCAGATTTGAGCAAGAGAGGACTTTTTGGAAAGCCCTCGACATCTGCTACTTGACTATTAGACAAGAATTTTTTGGCAAGAGAGGACTTAGTGGGACTAGGTTCTTAAAAATGAAAAGATACAGTCCACCATTTTTGAGGATGTCAGGCTCTTCGCCTACCACTATAATGAAGAATGGGCTTCCTTTCTTTCCCAACAAGGAACAACACATGGAGGCATGGTTTTTTGCATTAGAACCCATAATTGTTGCAAGAGAATTCAATTCTCTTTTAGGGTGGTTGAGGAAAAATTTGATTTCTTCTCTCCTTTCTCTCTCATATTCTTCATATATATTATAATGAGGGGCACTTTTCTAAAGGAAATTAATTTTTCTTTGCACCCTCTCTTATTCCCTTGTTTGCAATTGAATTTTATGGAGTTTCAAACTTCTCATTGAAGTTGTAATGGAATTCTCCCCCTCTTGGATATTATAATGAACTGTATCAATATTGGAGCAATAAGACAAGTCTGTGGATGATTTCAACCCTCTCTTCTGTTCATTGCATCCTCTTGATATCTCATTTCAATTTTGGTTATTGTGCATGGTGATTGTATTGCATTTCTATGGTTTGTGTTTATTTGCAAAGCAGATTGTTTAGCATTCCTTTGGTGCATCACCTTTGCTAGTTAGGTTTATTTTCTTGTATCTTCTAAACCATGTCTCCTTCACAAATTAGAGTATATTTTAGAGTATACTTTCTAAAAATTGTATGTTTGCACTTGAACAGAGGAATAAGAACTGACCTTCATCTAGAGAGCTTACCTAATTGCAATCTCCCACACTTTGGGAGAATCTCCACGTTATGCAATCACACTGATGATCTCAACCCATCAAGTTGGAGATATTCAGGGGTGTTGTGATTATGCATCAACATGCACTTTTCTTACATGGGTTTTAAATTATGTACTTAGGGCGTGTGGGTTTGTGTTGAGTATATACGAGGCCTATCATTTCTCTCAACCACAAATTTATTGTTCCTTGAGATTGAGGTTTGAATTTTTATGTAGAGTCGAGGATAAGTGATGTGGCATCCTATATGGATCTACCTCAGCCTCCTCTTCTCTTTTTCTATATATGCAAGTTTATTTGTTTGTTTGAGCGTTACTTCATTTTACTGTGGACTTATATTTTTTAAGTTGGAGAGTTTTTCGAATTCTTGTAGAAGTCTTGGAGCTATTTGGAGTTGGATTGAGCTTAAAGGAGCTTGGAGTGTTATTCTTTGTTTAATTTTTTACTATGGAAAGGTAAGAGCTACACTATTTTTACTTGTTTGTTTTTATATGTGTGTATGGCATGTATGTGAATGGTTTTTGTGCTTGTTGGGTTCTTGGGTAGAATGCCTAAGTATGGTGTAGGAGAAGGCTATGGGAATTTTCTATTGTGGGGAGGTATAAAAGTTTATTTCATATCTTGGGAGGGATTTAGGCTTGGTGCCCCACCTTTGATAAGAAAATGATTGCATTTCTTACTTGGTTCTTTTGAGGGAGACATAAGAGATTGTAGGGAGGCATAAGAGAATGTGCGAGTCATAAGAGGATGTTGAGGGAGTCATAAGAGTTGTGTAGGGATTTTTACATGTATTTTTGAGGGTTTTAAGGTAGGCACCTAATCCCATTAGGGGGCATAAATTATCTCCCCTTAAATCCTTGCTCCATTGGATTTGCATTTTCAAACCTTGTGTATTTTGATAGTTCAATTTTGTTATTGTTATCTGTGAGTTTGAATGTGTGTTAAATGGTTATAAAAAAATTTATTGTGATGTGGAAGCATTGTGTTAGTTTCCATGAGTTATATCCATTCCTTATTGCACTTTGCTTAGGGCTCAAGGGCCAAAGAGGAGGATAGATTCTTCTCCTCATTGGGTACTATTATCACCGAATCACAGCACCCTTGTGTTTATACAAGTGCATATACTTGAACTCACAGTGTGATTGGATAACATGGGTACTATCTCCAAGTTGTGGGACTTGCTACTTGAGATAGACCTCCAGAGAAAGCTGGTTCTTGCTCCTAAACTACCTGCCACAATCTACTCTAATGCAGGATAAGCTAACTGTTCTAATCTAAATTTCCAAGGGACCAGGGAGAGAGAATGCATAAAATGAAAGCCTACACTAAAGCGGTGATACACCAGAAAAGGAGGGTGTGAGAGTAGTCTTCAAATGTGTGAAATACAGAAGCAAAGTACACACTTCAAGAGTGTGAAATGACAGAGTTCAAAGTGCACACTAGAAGAGGTGATGACAGTTCTCCATAATCTAGCAAAATGCATCCACAACAATATTCCAAGCATACACAATGATAATGGATCCCTGCAAGAACATAATAATAGACACAATATTCTTGTAGAAAGATTAGAAGGGCAAGAAGAATGCAAGAAAACACAGCAGGGGAAGATACATCCACAAACTGATATTTTATTGCTTCATGATACGTACAGTTCAGTCTATTACAAGATAAGGGCCTGGATCACCATGCAAGGAGTCCACTACAAGGGTCTGCAACACACTGGATTCACAAAGAAATTTTGGCAGAGCTTTGCTACCCAAAAAAATCTCTCTTTTACAATGAGCCCAACACTCCAATTTATAGAAAAAATGAGAAGGAAAAGAGAAGGGAAAATGGAAATCCCGAAATCTGTCCTTCAACCACCTGTAAGAGGTATTAAATAGAGTGAAATGATTATATATTACTTGCAAAAGGCTCCCGATACTTGCAAAAGGCTCCCGATACTGTCCCATGTGCTGCAGTAGAGAAAGAATGATGACCATACCTCTTAATTGCACTCTCAACTACCAAATAAAACACTGTTATGAACCCGGACACGTTTTCTTAAAAATCTCAGTCAATTTCTCATCAAATCTATAATTTCTTGACTTTTGTGCATCGGGCTCGGAGCCACAATTCCAAAAATATGAACTTTGTGTGATTTCGTTGAGAAATGCAAAAGTTATGGCCTTCTGAGTGCGGGGGCAGCTATTTTGGGTCTGGCAGGGTGTTTTCTGTCATTTGACGGGATATGAGCATTAACTGACTGGAGCCGAATATATTTCTCTTATTTAAATATATATACCCTCATCAAAAATAATAAATCCAATCTTTGTGGCATATAGGACGTCGTTCTCGTTCCAAAAAGTCTAAATTTTGTGGAAAATCGGAGCTCGGAGTCAAAAGTTATGGCCGTTTGACGTTTTCACGGGGTCAGACGTTGACTTTTCTTCCTTGATGTCGGCTGCTTCAGATTTTCACATCCCACATGTACTTTTTTCCTAGATGTCCCAGTACAAAAGTCCTCTTTTTTCGGCTGAACCAGCCGGGTTCGCATCCTGTCGACACTAAAATTTTCCTCCATAATTTCTATTTCATTAATGTATGTATTAGGAATAGGATGTTGTTACGTATAATTAGTAGTAGCGTCTGATAGAAGATAACGGCACCGTCAGTACGGGTGTCACCAATAATGTGGAGTACGGGTAACAGTCAAAGTACAATAGGAATGTTGTAAAAAGTAAATATTTGTCATAAGTGGTCCGGTAATGTTAAAATGTCAAAGTTTGGGTAATTAGAGAAGTAGGGTCTACATGATTAGGAATTAGAAATATTATATTGGTAATAAGGACAAGGAGTGAGGTCATAAATATTTTTGTGTATTTTATTTGTAAAAAGTATAAAAATGTGGAACCCATGTAAAATGATAAGGTTTATCTTATCTTTAACAGATAAGCTTACATGTACAGATAAGAGTTAAGGTATGGAATATGATTCGTCAGAGTGGATTTCTTATCCTATCTTAGAGATAGGATGGATAAGCCTGGAAGTTCTATAAATAGAGAGGCCACCCCCCTCATTTAGCATAGAAAGAAGTAGTGAGAAATATTGTAGGAAGTGTGCGAAGGAAGCCATCAGTTAAAGGTGTGTTGAAGAAGCCATCAAGAGGTGTAATTGTAAAGTTTCTCCCATAGTCTTGTTGAAGTATCTCATGGGTGAGATTGTAACAGTTTCATGTTAATATTATAATTTATTTTGATATTTCAGATTTGTCGTCATTCTGTCTTATCATAGTCAATGGTATTCTTGTGTTCGGGTTGTTGTTTTGTTTCCAGATTACATCCACCAAACTAAAGGCTGTGCATTAGTAAATAATCATAGCACAAGGAGTTCCCGGTGAAGAATTATCATAGTGCCGGATTGGTGATGACAGTCCGCCACGTACTCTTGTCCCGCTTGTCCCAGACTGCTTGGGACAAATTCTTTCGATTCACCCGGTTTGGCCGGGTTCGCGTACTTTTGTCCCAACTGTCCCGGTACGAAAGTTCTCATTTCGGCCGATCCGGCCAGTTCATGTACTTCACGTACCTTTGGCCAAACTATTCCGAGCTGTCTTAAGTCTTTTCAGTCGACTCGCATCCTCTGCGTATTAACTGCCCGGATGTCCCAAACTTCTTGTTTCAACAGTTAGTCAATTTTTTCCCTTTTCAGCCAGTTCGGATTTCCGCATCCCATGCGTCCCGATGTCCCAAGTGTCCCAAATGTTGCACAGATCACCTAGCGGCCTTTCAGCCGGTTCGCGCCTAGATGTCCTTCATGTCTCGACTGTTGCGAGGACTAGGACTTAGCCATTTTTAATGACTTTTTCTGGCCCGAGCTTGTCTTCTGTAATTTTTTCACCTTTTCTCAGAACTTGCTCTCTTCTTCTTGGATAGGGGAGTTAGAAAAAAATCTAAGGGGACCCTAGAAACATGACTTTTTCCCCTGACTCAATCTATTTTCCTGGGACTTGAGAATTTAATGCATGTTATCAAAATTTACCCTGGGGGTGAATTTTGGATAACAGGTTATTGGTTGGGTGGAGAGTGTTGCCTCTCCCCAACTTTTCTTGTTGTGATTGAAGTAAAGAAATGGTTGAACTCTTATTGAATATTTGGGACTTCGAGTATTTGTTAAAGTAAAAAAAAATCCTTCATTGTAGTGACATTCTTGTAATTGCCAATTAAGGTGGAAGAATAGTAGACTTGCATTTAAAAGAAAATGTGTATTGTATGTTATGCTTATTAAGTTGTAATGTATTGTTGGAAATAAAGATCTTTGCATTGTAATAAATGAGCTATGCTTAAAGAAAAAGAAAGTTCATTGTTATTTGTAGAAATTGCATATTTGTAAGAATGAAGGAAAACTTGGAAGCTGTAAATCATTGAGAATGTATTCTTAGTAAATATTAAATGTATGATAGTTTCTTGTGCTTTCCTTGAGTACAAAGTTGTAGTTGAAATGGAAGGATGCACAAAATTATAATGAGTTACTTTGTTGAAAAATTAGCTTTTTGCTGTGGAAAGGAAAACATTGATACTTAGAAAAAGATTAAGTTTCATTTCTTCTTTTGAGTTTGAAAACAATTTTGTTGGAAAAATATTCTTGTTACTATTAAAATACAAAATCTCTAAATTTAGTAATTTAAGTCATGGAATGATTACATGGTTTAACCTTTCAACAAGTTCCTTTAGGCATATAAATTTAAGCTAAGGAAAACCTGCAAATCACTCTACTAATATTTTTTTTTTGAAAAATTATGGAATTGATGGTTTTGTTTTTGAAGAATAGGACTTTCATGATGTGCAGAGAGGCAGTCTCTAAACCACCAACTTGATCAAATCGGTGGTCTATGAACTTACGCCTAGGCAAGGTAACGGTTTGTGAATCATCACCCTGGTAGGGCACCGATCCCAGGATTGTCAGCCTTCTTTGAGTTGTAATTTCATCATCGTCAGTGGAAAAATTAAAATCCTCAACTGGGAAAATTTGAACTTGATTTAATAAAAATATGATCCTATAAAATGTAAAAATGAGACTACCAACAAACTATAAGGGAACCCTAAATCAACACATAATCATTTAATTTTTCTACGATGGTGAAAGCTTGTTTTACTCACTCAAACCCTAAAACTTCTACATTCGGTGGCGCGGATTCGAACCCTACATATTTTGCTATCGGCTGCACTGATTCATAGTCGCCTCTTCAGAAGTCTCTACTCCAATTGGTGGATAAAGGCATGAGATAACTTGGCAATGGCATAGAAGCGGAAGGGAGGGATGTCTCTGTTCCTCCTCTACAATGTGAAAAACTTGATGGCGGCGGCATCCAGGTTTGTGATCCACCTCTACTCTCTTATTTGATAGAGGAGAATGGTTGAGCTTTTGGGGATGATAGATCTCCTAGGAATTCCTATAGCGGTGAGGGAAGTGGAGATGTGGAAAAGGACCTAAAACACAAATCTATACCCTCTGCATTTGGCGGTAAGAAGACTGTAAACTCCTTTGTTGATGTGGTCTGCAAGCAAGCATTGATCTCTACAAGGAACTATGATATGCCATTGAAACCCTCGGAGGAGACCCCGATGCTAAAGCTTGAGGTGGATCTACTTCTAAACGTGCATTAGGAGGAAAAAATTATCTCCCAACTTGGTCTCATCTATAGATTTCATAAATTTTGGCCAAAACTTTCTCAACTACATGACTTGATTGCATAGAGATGGAGAGAAAATATTCAAGGTAAGATTGAACTTTATCCTTGTGCAAAAGCATATTTCATTGTTGTTTTTGAAACCCCTGAAGATAGGGATTTAATTCTTATGCAACACTAGGTTTGGGATGAAAATGGACTCATGGCTGAGCCCTGTTTTCCATCTTTTGATCCCTCAAAAGACTCTTTTGACACCTACCCAGTTTGGGTTCATTTACCTAGACTCCCACTCCATCTTTGGAATAGATCTTGTTTGGTTGCAATAGGAGATATTCTAGGCTCACGTGTAGCTATTGATGAGAAAAACTCAATTTAAACCCACACTACTTATGCACAGATCCTTGTGGATCTTGATCTATCTAAAGCCTTACCAGCAGAAATTAAGTTGTAGATGGTGAAAGACTCTGGATACAGAGATTAGACTATGAAGAACTTGCCTTCATATGTCGATGTTGTTTTAACACTGGTAATATTACAAAAGATTGTGAACATTCCCAATGGAAAATCAAGCCCACATGGTGGAAATATTCTCTACCAAAGCATCTAACAATCGATCCCTAGGAAACTCCAGTTACAAAAGTTAGCATCCATGTGCAAGATAACTCACCCATAATGGAAGTCTCTTTGAATAATGCTAAGAAGTTATCCCCGGACTCTACTTTTCAGAACACTAATATAGAAATCAACTCTGCTTCGACTCCACTTACTGAAAATCTCACCGCACTCAAACTAATTAAAGTGGTTATTCCATTTTCAATGGAAGAAAGAAACGAAGAATGGAAGGTAGTGGATAGGAAAAAGAAGGGATACGGGAAACCTAAATCCCCCACCTTCTTGGACAAGGCATGATTCTTGTCTTTTTGCTAGTTCTTATCATTATATCTGGGTTGTTGGTCTATAATGTAGCTGCTGGGCAACTGTTCTGATGCTTAGTTGTTGTTTATTAGCTATTTTTTAGCTATTAGATTGCTGGTTGTAGTCTTTTCTCTTGGCAGATTGTTCTCAGCTGATGGTCTTTTTGTTCATATCTAGATTCTAATCCCTTTTATCTTACTTTGGATATATCTAGCTTTTTAGTCATATTGTACAAGGGTATAGTCCCTTTCAAAAAACTATTTACCAATAATAAAAAAAACAAACTATAAGGGAACAAATCCATTTTTTGATGAAAGTAAATCCTTGAATGAGAATTTATATGTATTCAATCTCATAGATTAAATGGAAGTTCGGTTTTTCCCAATTATAGAACTCAAAAATGGAAATAACTAAATAACAACACAGATTTTGGGTGGAAAGCTCCACAATCTACAATGGAAGACATTAGTTTGATAAATCCATAAACCAAACTAAGCTAAGCTTGATCGTAACGAATCCCTTCATGGCTTCTTCCTTCCTTGCTCCCATGGATTCCATTTCTCCAACCTGCAAATTAAAGAAAAGAAAAGGGACCAAATGAGGAGGCAAGGGAAAGAAAAATGATTTAGTAAAATTTCATAAGGATGGTTAGGGTTAGCTTGGAACTCTAAGATCTAGTGGCCACAATTGATTTGATCCCAGGGTTGAGAATCAACCCTACAGTTGTTAGGTAAGAATGAATATTATGGACATTTAAATAATTTAGATGTTTGTGAAAATGGGTAAACGGGGAAACTTAATACCCTTGTATGTTAAGTTAATTTTGTAACTCTTAAATTATGTTTTTAGTAAAAGATTCAATGGAAACATTTAATTTAGTAATTTAAGGGAACTAGGGTAACTAAGGTTAAGGGTTTAATTATTGTGGGTTTGCATATTAAATTGAGAAGGGGAAACTATTTATCCAAGTAAAAAAAGAACTAATGGAAACCTTTCTAGCGGACAATAATTATATTGACCTTAAAAATCAGTTAAGGATATTTAATTATTAATCTAGACCAGTTTTAGAACGTCAAAAATTGTGGGCATTACAGGTCCTAATGATTGTTTTGGACATGTTGTTTTGTTGTTGCTTTTATGTTGGGAAGACTGTCTTTTTTTGTTGAGCTTACATGTTAAATCTTGTTGTTCTTTTTTGCTCTAGTTATTTGTAAAATTTGGCTTTTGAGCCTTTTGTATGAGGGTATAGTACATTTCAAAAAACTATTTACCAATAAAAAAATTAACATTTATGTATGGGATCCTGAATAGTCATAAGGTTATGCTTTATAATAGGATCAAAGTAAACATAAGAAAAAAATTCATTTCACTAATGTAATTGAGAACATTCATCATTCCACTACCCATATATAAATTATTTTTTTGCCAAATTTAATCTCTAATTTCACTATCTCATCCTAATTATAAATCAATTTTATGTTATCAAACAGGTGATTATTCCATCTTGTATACAAATACTGGATTTCTTTGGTGCATTCTTGTGTAACATGACATGCAATAAATATCGACCCATGACACTCAAAATACCCTTTTGAAAAAATAGGATTCTTCCTACCTAAATAAAACAGTTTCTTTTATATTCATTCACATAACGCTTGAATTTCTTGTAATAATGCTACTTGATATTATATTTTTCTTATATTTTTCCTTTACATTTAAAAGTTTGGGTTTTCTCACACTCTATACAACTAGAAGTGTAGAGATTTCTAATGCCCCTTTCGGTGTTGACTCTTGTCCTTACTGTTGAAGCTCATTGCTAGCGATGAATGGTCCTTTTATAACCCTGTTGTTGAGTTTCGAAGCTCACATTGCAAACCCAAGTAATTGGTTTAGGTGTGGCCTTTGGAGCTATGGGAAAGTTACCATAGCAAATAACTTTGTTACTCATACCATAGTCCTTGTTGTTATCTTGACGATCATGCCTTGGATCAATTTCAGTGATCCAAGGCATACCTCTGATCCTTTAGTGCTTGCGATCCTTGTTATGAAGAAAAGTTGACTCTTTTCCTTTTGTTATACCACTTTGTTTTGTCATTAATGCTTTTTGAATTTTGACGGTACTTTGCTTCATCTCGTGAAGACCTTATTGATGATTAATTGTATCTTGATTTTCAAGTTATGGGGGACATTTTGTTTATGGTGCTTATGGAATATTAAAACTTGTACATAGGTATTTGGATTTTTTTTAATGAAAGGTACCTAAATTTTTGCTAAATTAGCAAAATTACTCTCTTTTAATTATTATTTTTAAAAAGGGGGGAGCTTGGCACTTTGGTTGTGTGGAAGTGGGAGGAGGTTGTTGGTGGCACCATGTTTTTTGAAAGGACTATTAATTAATGTCAAATTTTTAACTTTCTTTATCTACCACCTCTCATTTTCCTTAGCAGCAACTTGTCCTTAGGTACCTAAATTTTAGCTAAATCAACAAAATTACTCTCTTTTAATTTTTAAAAAAAAATTAAATGGGGAGCTTGGCACTTTGGGTACGTGGAAGTGGGAGGAGATTAGTGGTGGCGCTAAGTTTTTTTGAAATGAATATTAATTAATGTCAAATTTTTTACTTTCTTTATCTACCACCTCTCATTCTCCTTAGCAGCAACTTGTCCTTATTTGTGGTTATCACCAAATGAAATTATTTTTGCTAACCTTCATTCTTTTTCTCCCACTAAAATATGGCTTTTTGCTAAATTTAGATTTTTTAATTCCTTTTAACGAGTGGAGGGTGGTTGAGCACCTATCAAACTTTAAATGCATTAAATGAATGTCACCCCCACCCATTACTCCACCATGCTGGCTAAATGTTTTTCATTTGTTGGTTTTATTGAATCCTTGGCCTCTGTTTTGGGGGAGAAATGCCAAGTTTAAGTTGTTGGCCACGTGGGTTTTTTCATGATGAGATTGTAGACTAGAGGCAAGCATGGACATCCTACAAGCTGAGGAAGAGAATTTCGCCATGTGTTGTTTTTCTTTGATCCCAGGTTGACATGGTTCTTGGTTGAAGGTTTTTAAATTAGAAATTCTAAGTCTAAAATTTGCAATGTTTTTCTACCCTTTTATAATTTCATGAAACAAATGGTTCTCCTCCCTGCAATGGCGTATAGAAATGGAACTTTGTGGTTGTTTATATTTTCCTTGAGTGTACTGATTGTTCCCCTACATCTTTTTCTAAATCGCTGGTTTTGGATGAATTTTCTTGCATAAAGAAAAGAAAAAAATGGAATAAAAATAACAGAGGGGATTTCATTTCTTTTACTCTATTACATTTCATTTGATAAGTAGTTTTAATTACAGCTTGACATTATTGCATTCATCCTTTCCCTGGGGTGAGATGGTAATGGGTTTGGATGGTACGAATGCTTAGCTGCTCTATTTTCTTGTAAATCTTGGATGTAAGGAGAAAAAAAGTATTACTAATTATAGCTCTTTGGGTTTTCTCGAAATAGTTATCTTTTATTGTTTTCATGCATGGAAATAAAATTTTGAGTGAATCTGGTTTTATCAACAAGGGATCTTACATTTTGATCTTCTTGGAGGTAATTATATCATCTGTAAATGAATCTTGAAAATTTTGTGCTTTGCTAGCATGTGTTTTTTCTTTCATGGTATTTTGAAGGTGTGTATTCTATTGATTAAAACAGAGTTTTCAAAAAACCTTGTTTGGGTATTTTATTTATTACTTTCTTCGCTTCACCTCTATATTGACTTGCTAGATATTGGCTACTAGTTATATGTAGAAACGTGGAGTATAGGAATTGGGAACCCAAGTAATTTATCCCTGAAATCGTACCTCATTATGTTGGTGTTCCTCTGAGGTATTTTCCCTATTTCATGGCATGGGTTTTGGTTTTCATCCCCAATTCTCTGTTATGATATTTTGGGAGACATTTATGCACCCTTATATTTACCTTGGAGATAGTTACTATGATCTAATCCATAATCATTTGGGAAGATCTGACATTTTGCTTATTTCTTTTGAGGATTTCATTTCATCTAATTACATATCTGAGTCACTGAACTAGCTGCAGTTACATTATAATTTACATCATGTACCTATATGATCTATTGTGGCCTCTTTGATTAATTAATATTTTCATTCTTAATCTTTTCTATGTTTCCGATCTTGAATATGATGTCATTTCTTTTGGGAACTATGACTGGATCGACCAGGTACTTGGGTTTTCTCTACTTTGAGTGGTCTCCTTGGTTAGAGTGGATTGATGTCTTTGGAAGGGAATCTTCGTAACCCTGGCCCTGTGATGATTACTCTTATCTTAACTTAGTCGAATTATTCCTGGCTGAGAAGTTATTGATAATTTGTGAATAGTTTGTGAACGTATGATTAATGGTTAGGTTTATGACCAAAACTCGGTGTTAGTTTTAGAATTTGAAATGAGTTTGGGATGACTGTATTCATTATTGAAATAGAACTCTTGTTAAATCATGACAATTGATGATACGTTATGAGGATAATCATGAGGTTACGAATGGAATATTTATTTAAATACATTGTTGGCCTACGTCGGAAAATTGTTAAAAATTACTAATGACATTTGGGGATTACTTTTCCGTTATATTTTGTTAGATAAGTTATCGATTATGATGGTTGTTAAGATTAATGGTTTTTTGTGAATATTTTAAATTCTTTTGAAGGTTGGTTTCGATTATGCTAACAAGTATTAGTTTTAAGATCCTGTAAGGAGAGGGTGGTAAACTTCTTGTTTAAGACTAAAACTATAGTTTACTTTTTTTACGGAGGGACACGAACCCATATTGCTATGAAACCTCCATCGTGGAAGGATTGAATAATCTTTATTTTTTCACGTGTATGATCTTAACTAATATGTTTTGACCTCTCAAGTTTTTATTTTTGAGATGGATGGATTGAGTTTTAGATTTCAATCACGTACCTATATGATCTATTGTCGCCTCTTCAACCAATTAATATTTTCATTCTAAAACTTTTCTATGTTTCCAATATTGAATGTGATGTCTTTTATTTTGGTAATTATGACTGGATCGACTGGTTATTTAGGATTTCTCTACTTTGAGTGGTCTCCTCGGTTAGATTTGATTAATGTATTTGTAAGGGAACCTTCGTAACCCTGTACCTATTATAATTACTCTTATCTTAACTTTTCTGAATTATTCCTTGCTGAGAGGTTATTGATAATTTGTGAATAGTTTGTGAATGTATTATTAACGTTCATAAGTTTATGACCAAACCTCGGTGTTGGTTTTAGAATTTGAAATGTGTTTGGGATGACTGTAGTCATTATTGAAATAGAACTCTTGTTAACTCATGACAATTGATGATACGTTATGAGGATAATCATGAGGTTACGAATGGAATATTTATTTAAATACATTGTTGGCCTACGTCGGAAAATTGTTAAAAATTACTAATGACATTTGGGGATTACTTTTCCGTTATATTTTGTTAGATAAGTTGTCAATTATAATGGGGTTGTTGTTAAGATTAATGGCTTTTGTGACTCTTTTAAATGCTTTTGAAGTGTGGTTTTGATTATGCTAACAAGTATTACTTTTAAGATATCTTGTAACAAGAGGGTAGTAAACTTCTTATTTAAGACTAAAACTGTGGTTTTTTTTAAGGAGGGTTACGAACCTATATTGCTATGAAACCTCCCTCCTGGAAGGATTGAATAACCTTTATTGTTTCACGTCTATGATCGTAACTAGTATGTTTTGAATTCTCAAGTTTTTATTTTTGAGATGGATGGATTGAGTATTAGATTTCAATCATGCAATCTATAGGATTACATGATTCAAATCCCAATACTCTTGACCTTTTGTTTCTAACCTATAAGGTCTTGCCTTGATTAGTTGAGATATTGTTCTTACTGGAATATTTGGCTCCCTCCTTGTTGGTTGGTGTAAATATTTTATCTTGTGAGAAGGATTTTGAGTATTGGTTTGTGCTCTGATCCATTCTCGAATTAGAGTGTTCCTTTCATGATATTGTAAAATGTTAGCTTACTTTTGCAATGTGTATCCTTATAATTCTTAGTTCTCACGAACTAACTCAAGTTAATACTTGTACTAATGGATTTTGCGAGTAGATAAAGGAAAGATATGTAAAGGTTTCATCGGTTTGATTTATGAATTTCCATGTATGAATGTATAATGTGTTTTAAATATCGATATTGTGTTTGTAAAGGTAGTTTGGAAGGTCTCTTACCTTGGATTTTCAGTATTTTTGAAATAAGGTTGTCATATCCTTTCATAAAAAAACTTGTAATTATTATTGTGAAAAATAAAAATCAATCATCACCTTGTTATGAGAATTATTTTGTGATATTATATCAGTCACAAAAAATGTTGTAGCATGGTTTAACAAAATTTTTGTTACCTTCTTGTTCTCATCCAAAGTTCAATCGAATGTTTTGATACCTTTGGTTGGCGTGCCATATTGAATAGAAATTTTATAACCATGTTTAGTTTTCTCGATGAGTAATGGTAATTTATTCTTTTGAGTCATTAAAATTTCTGGTTTAATAACCCCTCCATGGTCTTGGCATTAGTACAATTCTAGGTATATTTTAGTGGGTTGGCAATCCTTTTTCTAAAGTAAATAAGAAATAAAATAAAATGAATACATAGATGAATAAATAAATAAGAAAATAATGAAATTGTGTTTTTGTAGATTAGAAAATTAAGAGTCTTTAATTGGAAAGAAAGGAGTTATCTAACGATGTAAAAGAAACTACCCTCATTAACCCTAAGCTATAGATTAAACTTTATCCTCATATTTGTGAAACACTAAGTAATTTTTAACAAGTAAGATCATTGTTGGCTTTTGGGGATATAGTTAGATATTAGTTAGTAGGGGAGTTTGAATAAGAACACATTAAGTCTTGTGCTTCCCGGCCATTTTGGGAAACCCATGTGTATCCTCTGACGAATTTAATCATGAGAATGCTAAATGAATATTTTACCCAATTCCAGTTGAACTCTTAAGTCTCATTAAAACACCGGTTAATAACTAAAGAGATGATGATGATGAATTTTTTTTTACCTTCTCACTCTAACCTTTGCCATAGTACATTTTAATCTTCTCTTAAGTGTGGTTAATTGTTGATCCTTGCACAAGGAGGTTGTAGTTCCGAACCTTAATGGCACTCCACTTCAGTTAGAGCTTACGTTGGTCACCTTGTGCAATTGAGGTTTGAATCAAGATTTAGTAGCTTGGGTATGAATAAACATTCCTTTGAGAGATGGAAGGTGTCCCTTTTGATGAAAAGAATTTAGCCAGTGTTTCCCGTCTTTAGATGAGCCTATTTTTGAAAAAAAATTCTCAGGATAATTAGTCAATAATATAAAAGAAATAAGTTCACCTTTGTAAGAAGAATTTCTTGAATCGAACATGAATCTTTTAGATCGTAACTTAGGTCTTGAAAGAAATTGTTAGTAAATACATAACCTCAAAGGATTTTACACCATGGGGTGTAGTCTATTGTGGCTGTGTATTGTGGTTGGGTTATTTCATGGTGCCTTATCAAAGAGAAAAGTTAAATGTCCTTGATGGGTGTTGGATGTTTCCATGTTGCCTTTGTGGTCATCATGGTGTCAAATTGTTTGAAGACTTAGTTTTAACCTTAGTGACCACCTGTAATGTCATTCTATACTTCGAACAAGTCAAAAAAATTTATCCTGTATATTTCTATGTTGTCTTGCATGTTTGAATTAGTGGGCATTATAGTATTCTAGTTGGTTTATCCATCATTCTCAGGAGTGTTACTCCTTTGACCTCCTCTTTGGTTTCTTCCTCTACCTCTAAAATTTTACCTTCCTCTTCCTCTAGTGAAAGATATTACATAATTAAAAGCATGTTCAAGTTAGTAATTGCAAGACCTATTTAATATAAACTCACAGATAATAGGGAACCAATTAATTTTTCTATAGACAATTGTGTGAGGTCTTTAAATTAATCCTCTATAGCCACAACTATGGTGTTAATCTTGTTAAGAAGACTCCTAAGAACTTTTTCAACAAAAAAATTATCTTCTAGGGTCTCACCATGAGTCCTAATATGGCTTACGACACTCGTGACTTGGAGAATACTATGCTTTTAAGAATCATAGTCCCTCATATTGAATTTTTTCATGAATTCTTCTAAGTATTATAAGTTTTAACTATTTTTACCTTGATGAACTCTTGGTGAGCAGTTTCAAGAGTATTTAATGCATATTTTGACATTGTTTCTATTGCAATGCAAACTAAATTTGCTTCATTCATGGCTTGCTAGATCATGAAAAGATATTTCAAGTCACTTTTCAAGTTAGGTTTTAGTAAATCTTTTTCTAGTTGTGTGACGGCTTGAATTGCGACCTAGTTTTTAGGTTTATTGAAAAAATAATTTACTACATCCCAAATGTGTTGATAGAAAAATAATTTCCTCTCATCTTCATGCATCAAAATTCATAGTTATTTCCTGTCGAAATAGGGACTTGTGGCAAAGAAAGACTACTACTTCTCGTTGTTGTACTGAAATGTAAAAAGATGCAAAAATTCACCTAAAATAACTTGCACTCTTATATCAATCAAAAGGTGAGAGGAGATTAAAATATAATATATAAACACATAAAAACCATATCTTGCAAAATTCAAGTCAAAATTTGGATGTAATTTAGTGATTTTTACTAACAAATCACATTTTATTTATATAGACTTAAATAAATTAAATGGATTCTAGGAGTTTCTAGTTATGCATAGACATTCAAAATAGCTAGGTTTAATTACAAAATATTGTCCTTCATTATCATATAGGATTTGTCGTTATCAATTGGAAAATTATCTCTCCTCTTACAAATTTGAAATTTTAAGTCGTTGGTAAGTTGTCATGAATAAATCATGGTACGTGGGAGAGATTACCACATTTTCCAATTAAATTATCCTTTCGCATAATGTTATAGAAAGAGAGTAGATTTTTAACAAGGAACAAATTATTCACTTGTGATTGTGATCGTTTTGTATTTTCGCATAGCAATGTTATAGAAAGAGAGTAGATTTTTAACAAGGAACAAATTATTCACTTGTGATTGTGATCGTTTTGTATTTCTAAATACATAATAATACATCCATGTATTCTTAACCTTTGTGGATTCAAATTGTGACGGTACGGACATGTAATAAGCAAGAAAAGTTAA
Organism: Taxus chinensis; assembly: GCA_019776745.2. NCBI lineage: Eukaryota > Viridiplantae > Streptophyta > Pinopsida > Cupressales > Taxaceae > Taxus > Taxus chinensis. The sequence continues at coordinate 132,095,885 of CM034151.1, forward strand.
TTAAAAGGAATACAAACTAAAGCAACCCAAGTCTCAGATCAAATTGACGCACCCAAAGAATATATTTTTGTACGATTTAGATAGGGCAAAATGCCCATAGTAATAAAAAACAATGTTAAGAACATTGAAGTTATGGAAAGCTAAATAAATAATTGTTTCGTAATTGTCTTATTGTTGGGTGTTTTGAGTTTGCTGATATTTCAAAGCGTCAAAAGTAAGGTTCTAAAAAATTACAAACGGGAACTACAAGCCAGCTATCACCTTATTTAAAAAAAATAAAAAATTATTTGCACCAAAATCAGTTGTGTACACTCACATTGCTTTTTAAATCAAATTGGGAAATTCGTTAGAGGCAAAAAAGATTAACCCAAAGACTAGATTTAGATATGTCTATATCTTGGAGAAACTTATTTGTATACTGATAATTAAAATGAACATAATAACATCAACCAGCTGCACTGCCATTGCGTGTTTTATTTGATTGTGGTGCATCCCTATGACATCTCCATAGAAGATTTATTATTCTACACAACCACAGCTTCTCATGTGAATGCCGAATTATTAACCAGCATATGTAGCGGCTTGATCGGCATACTTAAGTGCCACTGCGCACATTACACGATTGAAGGTGTTGACAGTTTGATTTATAAACGATAGAGAGATTGGGCACGTCACTTCCATTTTATCGCTGTGAGGTGCCCTTGCCACGCTTTTGAACCGAATCCTCGATTTCAATCTCACTTCCATCTCTGTCATTCCCTTCACTTTGTCTTCTCCCACATTCTTCAAAGTGGCCGCCGATATATTCAGCGAGTCGGACTTCAAGAGGGGACGTAACATGGTTGTGTTTTTGTGCCGCTGGTAGAACTTGGGTAATGTTTCACTCCACGCAATCCTCTCTCCACCAGCTTTGTAATAAGCAGAGATTTGGAGGCCGGCGTAGGTGATGCCTCCCTTTTTATTTGAATTTCGGATAGTGATCTGTAGTTGTATGGAGCTGTCCAGATTGGTGCTTGTGACGTTGAATTTATTAACAGCTGCCACCTCTGCGTAGAAATTGGGCCTGTTATCTGGATATACGACGTTTATGAAAAGCCATATTAGAAAGCCAAGTATCAAGCACGTCACAAACCCAGAAATCAAACAAAACAACCACTCAAACGAACACCGCATCTCGCTTGCTTTGACTGCCACCGAAAACTGCTAAACTTATATTTTGCAATTAATGAACAGCGCAACGAACTGAAAATGAATCAATGCTTAAACAACGCTTACAATACAATTTAATGGAACGCCAATGGCCGTGTGATTTTGTTGTCTCTGCCGATATAGAATGTGTTTCACAGAAACGAAGACACAATTTTATTCATTTTTTGGTCAGACAGCCGCATTCAAGGACGCGTTAAGGAGGCTTCCTGTTTCTTGCATTTAATATAAATCTCGTATCTAGGTAACTTGCATTGACTTCTTACGATCGAGTGCAGCCGACCAGAAACAATACAAAATTCAACAGCAGCAGCATCTAAATCGAATTCAAACAGCAAATTCGAAATTTTCGGATTAATAAGGAATTGAAGATTAACTAGGGACTACATGAGCGTGAGTGTAAAGACTTATCTTTTCTTGTCCCATAATTTTTAATCGGTTTTCGTACATACTTAATCTTGTTTCTAATCTAATTGCTTGAATGCCATCATATGCAATCAACATGCTACGAACATACAAATATCCCACTGAACTCGTTTAGATGTGGAAACTGGTTTCGCATTAACAACGCAAGAAACTAACCACAGCACGTTGCATTAAAAAAAATCAACGTAAATGTAACATGTCAACGTGGTCCGGAAGTCAACTTCGAGATAAATAATACCAGGATATTAAAATAAGCACTTTCAAAACGATTTGACCAGAACCGATTGGGATAAAAATATTACAAAAGTGGCTTTAAATATATGGCTAAGTGCATCCAATGATGTAAATTTATCCTTCGTGACCTTATCTGCAAAAATCTGTTGGGTTCCCTATTTATTTTGCAAATCACTATGAATATAATGTTCTTATTGCAAACATTAATCCTACTCGAAGTAGTAGAAATATTCAATAAAATTTTGATGGGTATTTATGCTTTGCTATGTGTTTAGGTCCCTCATGATTTGGAAAAACTGCAATTTAAACACTTGTTCAAGTCAATAGTAGATATGGTGTATGCAAGTGTGTCAAACCTTATCTTTTTTATGCATGCAACAACTATTAAAAGTTATAATGAATCTTTAAATGTTTGAATTTAACTGTTTTCATAGGTATTATAATTAAGATTATATTTTATGTTTACAACTTCAATATCAATTTTGTAATTACCTTTTTATGATTTAATGATGGTCTTAAGTGTAAGTCTAATTCTCTTACATCATCTATTTGCAGACTTGATGAATTAAAAGTAAGACAATAACTGTGTAAAAATATGACACATAATGGAAAAGAGAACTAGGCAAAAAGAGTTCATGACTTGAGGAATCCTTGTTTTAGGTCAAAAGGGCTTAAAACAAGGTTGACTACAAACATAGGTGTAAAACAAGCCAAATCTTCATGTTTTTACTAATTAGGGTGTCATGCAAATATTGTTTTTGACATTCTAAAATCATTAAGGCTTGTAAATGAGAAAATACATAGTTTTTTTATAGGATTTTGGGTGTTTTGATTTGATTTGTAATATTTTATAGGGACATAAATAAGAATAATGTGAAGGTTTATAAGTGATCAACGCAAAGTGAGAAATATAGATAAATGGAAATAAATAATATATAAGAGGAAGAATAATATAGAATCAATATGAAAAGGGTAGATTTGTAAGGAACCACTTTAAATAAAATGGGTTGAAAATCATATAACACACAAGGGGAAAATGTTAATAGCGAAACAAAATGGAACAAATGATGATGATATCCATAATTAAACTTGTGAGTAGCGTTAAATAAATTAAATAATTTCCTAGGTAACACAATTACGTATATAATTCCCTACCTCCATTTTTGTTCATGTGCACACACATACATATAAATGTAGATAAAAAAATTATTTTATCCTATAATACCTTTGTCTCTCTTTAAAAAGCATTTTATTGTGATGTTAAGAAGAAGAAAAAGAAAGATTAATCTCAAAAGTAAAGAGAGATCCCATTGTATAACTAGTGAAGGGATGTTAATATCCTATAATTAATACTTGTGGTCTCGTGTCTAGACACATGTGTTAGTATAAATATATAGATACAAGCACAGTTACAAATGTTTCATTGTGAAAATCAAGGAAACATAGAATATGAATAAATAAACCGAGTTGTTTTGAAACTAGTAGTGATGCCTCTTGTGTATTTGTTGATTCTTGATTAAAAAAAAAAATCCTCATGATATGTCAAACATTCTAAATGACATAATACGAGCATGTCTCCTAATGAAAACCAGTTACAATATATCTCTTACATCTTTTTGGAATGTGAAACATGTCGTGAAGAGTAGAACATCAAACTAAAAATAATTAATTTGAATATGTACACCCTTATGAGTCATTGGATTAACCTATTAATATTATTGTTTTCAAGCATTGAAAGGGATTACATGAACCATATATATGGTAGGAAATTGAAATACTCTAATATAAGCACATTTTTATATGATTCCGTAAGGATGTTTTAAATAAGTTAATCAACCTTTATGTGTGTTACTCAAAGGCACCTAAAGCTACAATTGCATCCATCTAGCTCCATCACAAGGCACACAAGGTTGGCTTATCTGCATCACACTTCATAGGAGGGGAGACTATTATTTCCACGTACGCATTTATTACATTATAGATCTAGTTATTGCTTGCTAATTCAGAATGTGCAACTAGCACAAGAGAAACCTAGGGCGCGATTTGTGCACAAACACACATAGAACTACATCGGGTATGAGATGTAGTGCAACACTTGGTTAGTAAGTCAGCCATTGTGGCCGTTAAGGACATCCTGACCCCTTCATATGCATATATATTTATTTAGTGGTTTGATACTTATCTTGGGGTATTACAGGTCTCTTCTTCATCACTGATTCCAGTGACATACTATGCACTACAACGAAGAAAGTGTGACAAGAAGAAACTAGAGTTAAACATCTAGTGACACCTCAGAGGAGGGTTTTAGATTATTTGAGTAGATTAGGGTGCCGAGATCTACTACCAGACCACCCACAAGCCCACTTGTCCCTCTCCAGGAGCCCTAGTCTAGTAAAGGAGCTTGGATCTTTCCTTTCTAAGTCTTTTTTGTGGTTGTTTCCTCCACCTTTTTACTTGGTTCACACAATGACATATTCCCCCATCTTCCTCGAATTACCTAAAGATTTCTTAGCCCTCTCGTTCACATTAGGTTTTACATTTCTATTTCCTTCATTTCTTGGATCACTTTCTTTATTTTATTTAGCCACTTTTCATAGCATTATATTAGGCTATTATATTCCATTTTAGTTTAATCATTGGTAAGTATAATGCTTTAGTTAAAATGGTCTTAGACCATACCATGTACATGATAAAGGTTTAATAGTTATTAAATTTAATAAAACTAATATGGTCCCCAACCATATCAATAAAAATTGTCCACGTTTAATTCATTTGTCATTGATCAACCACCATGCAATATTTGGAAATTTGATTGCTTGTTAACTTTCTTGGACCGCTCATATGATCACCATGCAAGATTAGGTAATAATTTTTAGTTTGATTGTTGGTCACTATGCAAAAAGGGATTTGGATGACATTTAAAAAATTAATAATAATTAAATGAATCTAAAACTAAACCTAGCAAGGATAAAGTAAAATGAACATAGAAGATAGGGGCAAATAAAATTTAAATTTGGCAGAAAATAAAGGGGTGTTAATTCATTTTTACACAGATTTCTTGGATTTCGGGAAACTTGCAAAACAAGTTAGGGAATGCAAACCCCATATGCATTTGTGGTGAAATGGATATTACTATCTAGTGTTAAGCTATGAAGTGTCTCTTTCATGGCTAAAGATGGCTGAAATATTAGAGACCTCTAAACTATAGAAGGAGGTGTAGCTTGTGCTACAACTTTTGGTGCATGTCCAGGAACTGTAGATATAGTATCTTGCTACTCTAAAGTTTCATCTACCATATCATCATGTGGAATAGTTACTACTATACTCAATGTTTTCTCTATGCTTCCATCCCATGCAACTTCATTCTCAATGAACTGTACATCCCTGTTGATCACAACCTTTCTAATAACTAGATTATACAACTTGTACGCATTTGTATTCTGTTACAAACATCCTTATTTGAAGGAAATCTTATCTTGGACTGTATTTATAAGTAAATTTTTCTAACTTATTGTTTTGTGTGTGTTAAATAATACATTTTTACATTACTCATTTACAAATTGGTATGATTTCTTGGGGTTTTATTAAAGTTATGGATTGGAAATAATAGTAGAAAATTAAAAAAGGAGAATGGGTATTTGTGAATCGTGAATTTCTCATTGCTGATTACATGATTGTTGTATTCTTATCTGAATATTTAACATAATGGAATATTGTTTGAATTTCGATTCTGGTCTCAAATAGGGAAAGATAAGACAATTAAATCAATAAGTATATTTGTAAAACTCTTCTGAAACTCGTTGATATAAAAGGGTATTAGGTGAAAGGTGTTTTATCATCTTGCTGTTGCATTTTTTATTGGTCCATTAAGATATAGATTTTTGTACAAATGGAATAAATTTGATTTAGGCATCTAGGAAAACACCTTTAATGAAATCAAGGATGTTGTAACTTTACCCTTCCTCATCTCTCACTTGTCTGACAGAATTCAATTTTAAAATTGTCTTGTTGACTCCTAGGTCTACGCACATTTGTGTAAATAGTTTCTCTCTTGAATCGTTGGTATATATATGTGGTTGTTTTTTAAATTATTATTAAATGATTAAAATACCTTACAGGAAATGAAATTTTTTAATGCCCACTCCTCTTCAACACTGATTGAACCATGTTATCAATTTCGAATTGATTTGTAATCTTAAACCTTGTTGTTTATTCTAGTTAACATGGTAATAAGATGTGTGGGACATCATGACTGTATTGTGTTTTGATTATTATTTTGACTATATGGTTGTATTGTGGACATTGGTGGGAATTTAAAGATATGATGATGATCTAGTATGTTTTCCTTGTTACAGAATGATTGTGATAACGTTACTATTTTTATATTGTTATGTCTCTTCTCACTATGCATTAGATCCCAAGACCTTGATATCGTACTAGATATTAGACATTGCTAAATGGGCATTGATACACTTGTTTTACTTATTTTATAGATAGTGTAGATGTGTTAAAATGGCGACATGGTGTGACTATTGTGATGAATTTTATACACTTGATTCAAAGATCAGTATTCAATTTTCTAACTGTTACTACTATATTGACATATTGGATGTGATTCGCGGATATTTCTGGATGATTTTTTATGATGTGATCTTAGTACAAATTGATGGATTGGTAGAATCTGATAGACACTCCAAAAGATAGAATGTATTGCTATATGTTTTAAGAATACAGAGCACACCTTTATATAGGCCGATAGGGAAGAGCCGTGAGGAAAAAACAGTTATACAACTGTCTACTAACAAATACTAACACAAATGTATTAATTTGCTAACATCCCCCCCCTTAATACATTGCTCTTACAAATGTACCCCCTAAATAAATCAAACTTCACCTTGCCGAGAGGCTTGGTGAGAATATCTGCAATCTGAGAATCAGTAGGGCAGTACTGGAGCTGAATTTGGTGGTTCAAGACCTGTTCACGAATGTAGTGACATTCAACCTCAATATGCTTTGTTCGTTCACGGAAAATAGGATTCTTCACAAGCTTCAACACACCTTGATTGTCGCAGTAAATGATGGGAGGTTTCTCTTCAGGAATCCCTATATCTGCAAGAATGCGACATAACCAAATTACTTCGCACACAGCTCCTCGTGTAGCGTGGTATTCAGCCTCAGTGGATGAGAGAGCAACAACAGTTTGCTTCTTGCTGATCTACGAGATAGGTCCAGACCCGAGATGAAAAACATATCCTGAAGTGGATTTCTTGTCATCAACGGATCCTGCATAGTCCGAGTCTGTATATCCCTGTAAGAAGAACTGAGTGTTCTTCTGATACTCCAGACCAAAGTCAACTGTACCTTGGACATATCTCAACACATGCTTTGCTGCTATCCAATGACATTTCTTCGGCTCCTGCATAAATCTGGTGAGATAGCTCACAGCAAAGCAAAGATCTGGTCTGGTATAAGTCAAGTAAATGAGACTCCCCACAAGCTGCCTGTAGTGAGTGCCATTTACCTGTGGTGAATCCTGGAATCTAGATAGTTGCAAACCATTTTCCATAGGTGTGGACATTGGTTTACAATCTGGCATCCCATACTTTTCCAGGAGTGTCTTGGCATATTTCATCTGGGAGACGAAGATATGATTCTTCTTCTGCCATATCTCTAAGCAATGACAATAGTGAAGTAGCCCCAAATCATTCATGTCGAAGGATTTCTTCAGATCATTCTTTACATCATCTACAAGATTGTCAGAACTTCCTGTGATCACAAGATCATCTACGTACAAGACCAGAATGACAATCTCTATTCCTACCTTCTTGATATACAAATTTGTATCTGAGGGGCTATGAGTGAATCCATGCTGCAATAGGTGATCATCAATTTTTATATACCATGCCCTAGGTGCTTGTTTAAGTCCATAAAGAGACTTTATCAGACGACATACCTTGTGTGGTTGATGGTCGTCTACAAACCCTTCAGGTTGGGCCATGTACACTTCTTCTTGTAGATCACCATTTAGAAACACACTCTTGACATCCATCTACTGAAGTTTCCATCCATTTTGTGCTGCCAGTGCACATACAACTCTGATGGTTTTGATCTTCGCAGTGGGTGCAAAGGTATTGTCATAGTCAATTCCTTCTTGCTGAGCATAACCCTTTGCAACAAGTCATGCTTTGTGTTTGTCGATTGAACCATCTACCTTATATTTTGTTTTGAAAATCCATTTGCAGCCAATGGATTTCTTACCTGAAGGAAGATCGACAAGTTCCCATGTCTGATTCTGAATCAGGGAACCATATTCAGCATCCATAGCCTGTTTCCACTGTGGTTGGTCTAATGCCTCACGAACAGTGTCAGGTTCGGTGCTCTCAACAACTGAACTCATGAGTGCAAACTTTACCTCATGTCTAGCTTAACTTCGTGTTCTAACTCCCGTAGAAGTACCAGGAAGTGAGTTCAGGTGTGCATCCCTGATAGTACTCTGGACCCATTTCAGATGTTGGCGCTGCTGATGTGAAGATGTGTTTTCCAATGTGCCAAGATCAATGAACAAGTCTCCACTCAGCTCTTCTTCTCTCTGAGAAGAATCATCTTGCTCATCATCTGGATGTGTGAGCAATCTATGTGACGAGGTCGGTACTGGATCTCCATTGTGTGGCAAGGAGTCAAAGGACGACTCATCACATACCACATCTCGACTCTCGTAGATCTTCTTCGTCTCAGGATCCATGAGACGATATGCCTTTGAGGTAGTACTATACCCCAAGAAAAGACATCGCAGTGTCTTTGTATCGATCTTCTTCCTTCTCTTATCTGGAACATGCATATATGCAGTACAACCAAAAACTCTTAAATGATGAATAGAAGGTTTACGACCAGTCCATACCTCTTCCGGTGTCTTGTTCTGCAAGATCTTCATGGGTGCCCGGTTGAGTAAATACACTACTTTCTAGACTACTTCTGCCCAAAACTGATCCTCCAACTTGGCGGTCGAGAGTATACAACAAGCCATCTCCATGATAGTCCTGTTTTCGCGCTCAGAAATCCCGTTCTGTTGGGGCGTATAGGGAGTAGTCAAATGTTGCTGAATGCCATGCTGCTTCAGGTATGCTAAGATCTTCTTTGACACAAATTCCCCCCCTCGATCTGAGCGGAGGAGAAGAAGAGGCTTCCCAGACTGCCTGGTGGCTTGCTGGTAGAAGGTCTAGAAATTTGCAAGTGCCTCACTCTTCTTCCGAAGGAAATATACCCACATTTTCTGTGAGTAATCATCAATGATGAACTGAAAGTACACAAAACCTTGAAAGCTAGCTGGCAGGGGTCCGCACAGATCGGTGTGAACAACCTGAAGATGCTCTGTAGAATGATAAGAGCTCTATTTGAATGGACCTCTATGTTGTTTTCCCGCAAGACAGCCTGAGCAAACAGGTAAGGAATGGGAGAGTGGAGGAAGCCCTCTTACCATTTCCTTCACACTGAGTTGATGCAGAGCCTCGGCAGAAAGATGACCATATTGAAAGTGCCAAAGTGCAGTGGACTCTGCCGTTGATGCAGAGAGAGAAACGCTAGATGAAGTGACCGCATCTAGTGCAAATAGATGGCCCTTCAGAAATGCTTGAGAAATGACTGACTCTGCCTGGGAAATGATGCAGGACTTGACCCCTTTCTCAACAAAGAATTCAACCTGCATTCTATGGTTAAGAAGTTGACTTACAGACAAAAGATTTGAAGTCAAATTTGGAACATAGAGCACCTTTGTGAGTGTACATCTTCGTGTTCCAAGAGGAATGATGACATCACCAATCCCTGCTGCAATATACTCTTGATTGTCTGCAATGGTGATCCGATCTCCAGTGGGCCGTTCACTCAGAGTATGGAATAACTTCTTGTTGCCATTCATGTGTTTGCTAGCACCTGAATCAATCAACCAGACATCTTCTGACTGCTGCGAAGTCTGTGAGACTAGAACAATGTCAGAATGAGTCGTATCTTGTACCTCTTCATCGGAGGTGGCATCCTGCTGAGCAGCAATGTGGCCCTTCTGCCTCTGATTACGAGCATGCCATCGGGATTTCTTGGAATATCCTCGGCCAGAAGTGCTCTCTTCACCAAAATTTCCATACTTGCGACCGTTGTAATAATAGTTCGTAGTTGTGTGCGTATCCGTGGAGCAAATGTGGCACCACCGATCTGCCTTGTGATTATGTTGCTTCTGAGGTGGCCGCTGTGGTGGCCACTGTGAAGATGGCTGCTGAGCATGCTGCTTCTAATTCTGGGGGGCAGATTGCCCTTTCCGAGGCTTATGTTTTTTCCTCGTGATGAGAGCCTTGTCTTCGAAGGCTTCTTGTACATTTTGCATGGCTTCTTCCTGCTGGAGATAATTCACCAGGGTTGCAAAACTCACCTCCTGTTGAGTAATTGTCAACGTGGTGATCAGTGTCTAAAACCGTGAAGGAAGAGCTCGCAGGGTGAGCGGGACTAGCAACTTGTCGTCCACTGGTTCACCGAGTGCAGAGAGTTCTGCACGTAACTCAGCTACACGCCGCAAGAAGGCTTCTACTGATTCGCAATCATGCATACTCATCGTATGAAGCTTTTTCTGAAGTTGCAACTTTGTCATCAGATTCTTAGCTTCGTAGATGGTACACAATGTGCTCCATGCCTGAGAAGAAGCAGTTGCTTCCCGAATGTATGGCTGCACCTCATCAGAAAGACTGAGGGTGATGAGCATTAGTGCTTTCGCATCAGCCTTTTCATATTTTTCCAACAGATCATCGTCTGTGGGAGGGGCGTATTTGCCAGAGACAATCCCCCAAAGATCTTCGAATTGAAGAATCGTCCACATTTTGGTTTTCCATGCAGTGAAATTTGGCCCTTTCAAGAGTTGGGCATCAGATAGCAATATTTTTGGAGCAAACATTTTTCAAAAACTCAAAAATTTATCTTATTTATTTATTTATTTTTCAAAATGGTTATAATGCTTACTGAAGGAATCTGTCCCGAAGATGGGCTCTATAGGCTCGTGCAGTGAGACACCGACGCTCCTGTGGGCATTCTATTTTGTGTTCATCATCTGCATCATAACCACGTTCAAGTTCTGCACGAATCCGTCGTGCTTGACATCGAACGTCGAACCAAAAGTATTCCAACAGTCCTCGGCGCACAATCTCGTCAAAGAGAATGTTACTAGTGTTGTGTAGCTCATTGACCAAGGCAAAGAACAGCCCAGTGGTGTCCTCATTATCATTCAATGCCCAAATATTTGGTGCATTGCTTGCGGTGCTTTGTGCATCGGAAATTTGAAACATACGCGCACACACAGTTTTGTAATTTCCCGGCTTTGCTCACACATATAGGGGTCTCACGTTGGGTTCACCTCCACGCCAGAAAGTGCACGAGTCTCCCTCCATGCACAGATTTCTTCTCTCCATGCACTGACCTCCTTCAGCGCCACGTAGTTTTCTTCTCCACGCACAGCCAACAAAGAAGGCGCACCAGCAATGAATCTTCTCTGAATCTCCACGCACAGCCAACAGCAAACAGAGACAGGAAGAGTTCACGCAAGGAACACTCCACGCACACCACGCACAGCAAAATAAAAATGGGACAGGCAACAGTCTCCTCTCCTCCTTCAGGCACGCACAGCAAAAGAAATGGCAACAGTCTACCTCTCTTCCTTCACGCACCAGCAAAAAAAGTACAACAAATTGCAAATGGCGGGACAGTCTTCTTTCACTGGTTAAGTGGACTAGCAGTGCACGAAGTAGGATCCATGAGAGGGAGACTCATTCTCGAGGTGATCCGAGGGTGAAAAGGAACCTGCTTGTCAGAAGCTTAAAATCTATACAGATACACCTGAAAATGGTAAAAAGGGGTTTCTCTCATGACAGAAATAAGAAGATTAGATAACTATCAAAAATTATGGCATGAGATCCTAGTACATGGTCGAGGGTTCTAGAGAAATGTGATAGTCATGGTTCGTCACTTGGAGTTCGGGTGTTAAATTGTTCACATTCACCTTTTGAGAACAATTGGTAACAAGTAAAGGATTCCTCGAATATTCATATTTTTGGGGGAGAAAATTTGGGATGAGTGAGCTAGTGAATTATATAAATGCAATGAGGATACTCTTATAAATGGCCGGGGGTTTAATTCTTACAAGAAAATTTGAGAAAGCCCATCTTCCTGAGATACCATACGAGAAACTTCTTAATCTCTTTGGTTTTAGATTTGATCGCATCAAGATGTTTGCAAGTGTACAGCCATTGAAAATCTCAGATATTGTTCGAGAAACTTTCCCCTGCTCATAAATCTAATAGATCTCGAATTAATCTGTGTCTAACTTGGGTAAAATTGTGTCTATTTTTATTTCAGAGTGTCTTTCAAATGGTTTTGATGTTTCTGTTGCAATCTTGTGTTAAAATCCCTCCGAACCACACAATATCTCATCCATATGTTAGTATTTTGGCATTTACAATTTCATTATGAGAAGAGGTTTCATCTGGTAATGAAATAAACAATTTAAAATCATTTTACTTCCACTTTGTTGATAAATATTGTTTGTAAGCCTATGAGTGTATCTTAGGCGTGAGTAACCAGGGGTCTTTGATGTTTAATTGAGTCTTTAGCTCGAGGCTTCATGTTAAATTATTGAAGATTGTGTGAAACTGTGTAGATCCGGAGCTCCATTTATGCACACCTTCTGGTTGAAGGAATATTTTGGCTATTTTGAAGCTTTCTGTTGTTAAGTTTTCCAATTTTTTTAAAGGTTTTCAAAGATCTGGTGAAATCAATTTCATCTTGCTTAATCCCCCACCAAAAATTTCAAATAACCATAATTACTACCTGAAGTACCCCTATTTGTGCTATGTATCCAAAAATGAACAAATTCTACTGCCAAAATATACAGAAGCAAGCAGGTTTTAAGTTTCTTTAGTAACCTAAACCTAGTTAAGAAAATATCTCCATTCTTTAGAAGTGACAACTCGTGAGAGTTAAATTGTGGTGTATTGATCATATTTTCTCAAGGTTCCCCTGAAAATTACGCAAAGAAGGATCTCTTCATTATTTTCACCAATAGAGGTTACAAAATAGATCCTCTCACCCTAGTCAAAAGGCACGACCTAAAGTAGTGAGGATAGATCAAATCCTTAATGAAGGTGCTATCCATTTCTCCAACGCCCGAGTGAAAAAGAGCCAGTTGAATCCCTTCCCCGGCTACAAAACGACTTATGATTTTTTTGTTTCTGAGTATCTTGTGAAATTTGTGATGTTGCTTGGTTTCCAAGGGAGAATTAATTTGGATATCAACGCCAGAATGACACCGTTACCATGGAATTATTAGCATATTTGGGGACTATCTGAACTCTAGGACCTATTTGTTCGGAAACAACACCAAAATGGTGCCGTTGCTGGGGATTATTTGAACTTTGGGACCTATTTGTGTAGAAACAACACCCGAATGACGTCGTTTCTAGGGATCTTCAAAGGCATTCTTATATTTTTCCCTGGTAATGTTTCGTACATGATCTAAGTTTAAATACGTTGTTTAAACGTCATCCTGTGTTGAGATTTTTAAGAATTATGTGAAGTTACAAGTTCTGTGTTCAATATTTCAAGTTTATAGTGGTTATTGCACTTAATTTATATCATCAGTGATGAATATCGGTAAAGGAAGGTAAAATCTACAAAGATTTGCAGGAATTAAGTGTTGATAGATATTTGACAAGTCATTTAAAGTGCATTTGCACAACTAACGTGAAAATACTTAGTGGCGAATCCATGTTGATTTAAATTTTGATAAATACCAGTGCCTTAACCCGTATTAAGTGAAATCTGTCACTAATCTTTGCAAATATGGAAGGAAGAAGATCTTTATTCACTAAAGACCCTACCAGAATGTTGTTTCCAGAACTGGGAAAGACAAATTCATAAGGAAAAAGATTCTAGAAAATAGTTGGGAATCAGGAATCAAGAAAAGAGCTATCCATTGTGAAAATTGATCAACCTATGGTTAAGGATTACAATTCTTCTTCAAGTGATTCTGAATCAGGTAATTTTCATATAGATTTGAATTCTCCAACTGGAGAGGGCCCTTCATTTGTGTCCGATAAGTGTGCTTCTTAGTCTATCCCTGTATCTTTGAAAGTTGATAGGTTTTTCCACAAAACAGAGTCTTTAGAGGACATTCATCTTGAAAATAATACTCCTGTGTTCCAAAGACCCCTTGTCCCTCATCATTTTATTTCTTCTGTAAGATAACCCCCTCAAAGAAATATGGCCCAACCTCCACCTAGACCTCCATTTGTTTTCAACACTTTTGGACCTATAGATTTCAGAGGTATGAATGGATATCCAAATGTAGTGCCACAAGATGTTAGAAATACACTGCCTAAATTTCAAGGGAATAATGCTATCATTGGCAATCAACATTTAAATTTTTTTGTCAATATGATGGAAGAGTTTTAGATTGAATTTGAGGATGTGTATATAAAATTATTTATTCATACTCTTGAGGAGGATGCATGTGACTGGTATAAGTCTTTGCTAGATAAATCAATAGATTAATGGAAAGAAATGAAAAATCCTTTTAGATTGCAATATGGGCATAAGGTAGATCCCAGTTTTATTTTTTTCTAAGTTTGAAAATATTAAGAAGAATCCTAATGAATCTATCCATGACTTCAATACTCGGTTCAATAAGACCTTGAATAGGCTACCTATAATCTAGAGGCCAAGCAATGTATCATGTCTGATAAAATATTCTGATGCTTTTGACAAAAAGGCTGCCTATTATTTAAGGGACAAAATCCCACAAAATTTGAGGAAATCCTTCACCATGGCTTTGCGGATTGAAAATAATATCAAATCAGTTGGTAAGCCTCCTAAGTGGGAAGGTATCAAGCTGATAAATCCATAGAAGCCTCAGTCAAGTAATTTTGTGGATCTAGAAGATGTTGTAAAAACTTTGGCCGGAGTTGTTAAAGAAATATCTTACAAACCGGCTAGAGAAGAGAAAGGGATTGGACAAGGTTTGCAAGGTCAGCACAAGCCACAAGGTCAAGAAATATTTGGAAATCATCCCATAGGTGATCATAGATCAGATGACAAGGATAAGGGCCCGTGGGATCAGGAAATAGACAGCCCCAACCATGGGAAAACAAATTGGTTCCTGATCCTTTAGTTGCTAGAGTTTCTACTATTGAAGAGGTCCTTGATATGGATTGGTGTGATAGATGTTTCTTGCCCCATTCCCCATGTGATGAAGATAAAGAGGTTGAGGAGGCTGATGATGATGAGACAGATGATGATGCATGCATGATGGATTTCTCTACAAGTTCACTGTAGGGAGAAACCTCAATTGAGCTAATAAATGCCAGAACTGTTGAAAGATTTTAGGACTGCATCCATCGGGTATTACCTCTTCCTCCCACTAATAATTTTGAAATTGATACAGTATAAGCTTTTGAAATTCCCAATAATGATTTTGAATACTTAAGGGCTTTGATGATTAAAAAGCATGATGGAGGAATTCCTTCTATAAGAGGAAAGGTAATTGTTAATGAATGCAGTAGTTGCCCAAGAAAAAGAATATAATACTAGGAGTAAGGTTTCCAAAGGGTTAGGGCCGTAGGCCAAACCAAAAAATCCAGTTCTTACCAATATCCCTTAGGAAACCCCTTAAAAAGATGCATCTGGAAAAGGATTTGTCACTCCAAATAAAAATTGTGTTCCTCCCCATGCTCAGACTTTGAAAAATCCCGTGCCATCAGATGAATTTGTAAACCTTCCTCCTAATAATTCCTTACCCAAATATGTTCCTTGTGACATAGCCTGAATCTTGAGTCAAATCAAGATTATTGTTCCTATTGTTGAATTGCTTAGAATCCCTAAACATAAGAAGATCCCATGTTTGAGTATTTGGGGCTTAAGGAAGAAAAGGTCACCCAGGGTAAAAATGTAAGCAAAGTAGAGGTTCCTCCTGCCATTGTAGAGTTAGAAAAACCACAAGCATTGGAGGAATTGGGTGAACCACCTGAGGTTTATTTGGGAACTTATCTAGTTGAGTCTCAGCTGAATGTGGATCCATTTTTCACTACTCTGATTATTAAAGATATGCTATTACATAACTACATGTTTGATTCAGGAGCCACATGTAATGTAATGCCTCTTTAGGTCATTAATGAGTTAAATATTAAAGTAACACTAAATTTTAGGAAATGTACTACTATGGATTCAAGAGAAGTGCCAGTGGTTCGATGTGTCAAGGGTTTAGTAGTTCAATTGGCAGCATATCCAAGCAAGTACTTAAATTTGAATGTAGTAATTATGGATTGTCCTGCTAAGTGGGGAATGTTATCCAAAATTCACCCCTCAAGGTAATTTTGATAACATGCATCAAATTCTTTAGTCCCAAGCAATTATATTGATCTAAGGCAAAAAATCATGTTTTTGGTGTCCCCTCGGCTTCTTTCTAACTCTCCTATCTAAGAAGAAAACCCATCAAGTTTTAAAAATGTGGAAAAATTGCAAAAGCCAAGCTCGGGGCCGAAAAAATGAAGAAAATTGGCTAAGTCCCAGTCCGCAGAGCAGTTGGGACAGTTGGGATGACGGGGCGCGAACCGGCCGAAAATATGCCAGGCAGTCCACGCAGTAGTTGGAGCAGTTGCGACAGAAGTACGCACGGGACGCAAAAGGCCGAACCGGCTGATAAAAGGGAAAAAATTTCGACTAAGTCATTTACCTTTCACACAGGGTTGAAGGGGTACAAAGGATACGCGAAAGATGTGGATCAGCCGGTTTGGCGCAAGATCAGTCCATTTCAGGCGGTTCGGAGAAATTTGTCCCATGATATGCAGTTCCGGGACAGTTGGGACAAAAGTGCATGGAGGACGCGAACCGGCCGGTTCGGCTGAAACAGAGCACTTTCATACATGGGACATCCGAGCTTTGCTACAAAGGGATGCGTGGGACGCGGAAAGCCGAAGCAGCCGAAGGCAAAGAAGAAAAGTCAACGTTTGACCCGTGAAAGGATTCAAACGGCCAAAACTTTTGACTCCGAGCTCCGATTTTCACAAAATTAGACTTTCTGGAATGATCACGACGTCCTCTACGTCAGTTAATGGCTCATTCTCATCAAATGATAGAAAAGGTGCCTGCCAGACCCAAAATAGTTGCCCGCACTCAGAAGGCCATAACTTTTGCATTTCTCAACAAAATTGCACAAAATTGGTAACCGTTGGAATCATGGCTCCGAGCCACGACGCAAAACAATAAAGAAATTCCAGATGGCCAGTGAGAGATCGATGGATATTTTTGTAAAACGTGAGCCGAGATTCATAACAAAGTGTTTCATTTGGTGGTTGGGGGTGCAATTAAGAGGCATGGTCATCATTCTTTCTTTGCTGCAGCACCTAGGACAGTATGGGGAATCCTTTTGCAAGTAATATATAATCATTTTACTCCATTTAATTCACCCTCTTACAAGTGGGTTTGAAGTTCTCAGATTTCGGGATTTCCATTTTCCCTTCTCTTTCCCTTCGGGCCGATTTTTCTTTTAAATCCCTAGAGTGTTGGGCTCATTGTAAATGGGGGGAGTTTTTAGATAGAAAAGCTCTGTCAAAATTTCTTTGTGAAGCCAATGTGCTGCAGGCCCTTGTGGTGGACTCCTTACATGGTGATCCAAGCCCTTACTCTTTGTAATAGATTGAACTGCACGCATATCATGAAGTAATAAAATATCAGTTTGTGGATATGCATCTTTCCCTGCTGTGTTTTCTTGCATTCTTCTTGTCCCCTGTTAATCTTTCTACAAGAATAATTGTGTCTATTATTATGTTCTTGCAGGGATTCATTATCATTGTGTATGCTTGGAATATTGTTGTGAATGCATTTTGACTACAATTATGGAGAACTGTCATCACCTCTTTTAGTGTGCACTTTGCCTCTGTATTTCACACATTTGGTACAAGACTACTCGTGTCACACCCTCCTTTTCTGGTGTATCACCGCTTTAGTGTAGGCTTTCATTTTATGCATCTTGCATTACCTCTCTCTCTGGTCCCTTGGAAATTTTTTTAGAATAGTTAGTTTCTAACTGCATTGGGATTTAGACTGTGGCATGGGAGAGTTTAGAGAGTAGGAACTAGCTTTCTCTAGACACGATTTCTATTCAAGTAGCAAGTCCCACAACTGGAGATATTTGACCCATGTTATCCAATTACCTTGAGGGTGAGTTTCAATTAACAGTACTTGTATAAACACATGGGTGCATTGTGATTTTCCTGATAACATTGGGGATGTTATTATCCAGAAAGTGGGCAGCTAATGTGGGTGGAACTGTGAAAATGGACATGTCTTATGTAACCATACCAATTGAGGGCAGCCTTGTGAATTTATATGGTGAGAAGAAATGTTATATCTCATTGAGGACCCCAACAATGCTTCTTATGAAGTATTGCATAGAGAAATTGATGTTGATAACTCTTTGAGCTATGTTTTTTTGAAGGAGTTTGAAATTGATCATTGTAGATATCCTGAGCAGGTTATTTTCCTAGGAATTTTATGTTTTATGTAGCCTCGAGAGATGTTGAAAAAATTGACCTGGGCACAAAGGATAAGCCGAAAAAATGTGGTCAAATAGCAACTTGGATGGAAAAGAGAAAAAATCATATGACCAATTGTTAAAGGCGTATCACAACTGCTTAGCATGGTCATATCAAGAATTAAAGGCACTTGAAAATTTTCCTTCATTGTTTTCTCAGAATATGGGCATGCATCATTGTATAGTGTACAGTCTTTTATTTTTTCTCTATTTTTTTGTTTTTTTGTTTCAGTTTTTCATGGTCCCTGGTGACTAGTTTTTGTTGGTTTCTTAGTTTCATCTTAGGGGAATTTGGTTATTCTTTCTGATCTGCAAGCTTGTTCTTGAATTTGTTGCCAAATGGATTTTTGGCACATGGTCTGTTTTTCTTGTGGCACTCACAGGGAGTTCCCATCCTCAATTTCAGAGCCGATGTTGGTTCTCAATTTAATCTCACCCTGTTCATTCAAAAACGTCTCAGTCTACATGGTTTGAATTCTTTTATGTCTCCCTAAATGGATGTGTGAAAATATTTTCCTTTTTCAAGATGTCATTGTCATTCCTTTCCTTTGGTCGAGGATCACATTAAGTCCAGATATTGTTTTCCATTTCTCTGTCCATGAGGAAGAATTTGTAATTTAGGCATGAATTCAGGGTTTCCCCTTCCTTCTATTTTTCCATAGTCATGTTTTCCCTATCAATTTTTGTCCCAACATCTGTGGAAACGTGGTCCTTTCTAATTGGATGTGGCCTGATGGGTTTATTTGGTGAAACTTGTCACTTTTGTCATATTTGTAAAAAATACCAAACTGGCCCCGCGGACCTGATAATATCTGATTCGCTATTCAACAAATATGAAGCGGTAGGGAAAAAGTCTTACTTTGACCCCGAAGAAGGACACATGGTAGTTTTTCAAGTTACACATGGGGAGGCAGGTTGCCATAGCATTTTGTAGTTTTTTTCCTTTTTGTACTAGGGAGAAAAGTTATGAAATAATTCGAAACTCCGCTAGGGCCCACATCAAAAGCTAAAAGAAAAGAGGCAGGTATTTGGGGAATTTTGAAACTCTCAGGCCCAATTCAACTCAAATCTTTTCCATGTGGAGGACATGCACTCATTTTAGGACCTTCCTCTGGGTCCTACCTTAGCAGTTATGCCACGGAGACACGTGGAGGCTTCCACTGGCTCCTCTCTATACTTAGAATTTTCAAGAAACTTTCTAAGGCCTGGGACAAGTGGAGTGCCCGTGACTGTTTGGGGACCTACCCCTGTACTTTACTTTTGAAGAAGCACCAAAGGGACATGTGGAATTTTCCACTAGATCATCCCATACTTTGACTTTTCAATGGCCAAGGAAACTTTCTCAGACCCTAGGCACGTGGCACCTTCCACTGGCACTTAAACTCTTTCAACCACTTTGTTGGTCTGAGAAACGTGGCGAGACTGCACTTGTTTTTGGTCTTTAGTTTTGGGCACCATATCAAATGAGCGCTAAAGAGACATGTGGAGGCTTCCGCTGACTCCTCTTTGCACTTGGCTGATTTGAACTCGTAGCACACGAATGTAGGAATCCATGTGAAGGAACTCATTTCTAAAGGTGTATTCTCGAGGGTGAAAAGGATTGCTTGTCAGATCCAGCTATATAGAGCCACCTAAAAATGATTAAAAAGGGGATTTCTCGCATGAAAAAACAGGAATTATTAGGACTGTCAAAAATTTATGGCATGACATCCCAATCATGCTTGAGGTATTTAGAAACATGATCAATTCATGATTTGTCCACCTAGAAGCTTTGGGTGTAAATTTGTTAAACATCACTTTCTGAGACAAATTGGTAACAAGTAAAGGATTGCTCGAATATTCTTCCTTTTGGGGGTAAAATTTGGAATGAGTAAGCTAGTGAAATGTATAAATACAATGATGATACTCTTGCAAATGGTAGGGGGTTTAATTCTTACAAGAAAATTTGAGAAATCCCATCTTCCTAAGACACCATCTGAGAAACCTATTAATCTCTTGTTTTTTAGATTTGATCGTGTTAAGATGGTTGCAAGTGTACAGTCATTGACAAGCTCTGAGACTGTTCAAAAAACTTTCCCTTGCTGATAAATATGATACATCTCAAATTAATCTGTGTTGATCTTGGGAAAAATTGTGTTTTATTTTATTTTAGAATGTTTTCAAATGGTTTTGATGTTCTTGTTGCAATATTATGCTAAAATACCTCTGAATCACACAGGATCTCGCCCCTATGCTAGTATAGTGGTATTTGTAATTTCATTATGAGAAGAGCCTTCATCCTGTAATGAAATAAACAATTTAAAATCACTTTAATGTTATTTTGTTGATAAAGATTATCTGTAAGCCTTTGAGTGTATCTTTGGCATGAGGAACCAGGGTTTGTTAATATTTAATTGACTCTTTAGCTTGAGGATTCATGTTGAATTCTTGAAGATTGTGTGAAACTGTGCAGATCTGGGGCTCCATATATGTACACCTTCTGGTTGAAGGAATATTTTGGTTATTCTGAATCTTTCTATTGTTAATTTTTCCAATTTTTGTAAAGGTTCTCAAAGATCTGGTGAAATCAAGTTCATCTTGCTTAATCCCCCACCCAAAAATTTCAAATAACCACGAATCCTACCTGAAGTACCCATGTTTATGTCATGTATCCAAAAATGAACAAATTCTATTTTAAAAATATACAAAAGCAAGAAGGTTTTAAGTGTCTTTAGTAACATGAACCCTTCTCATAAAATATCACCATTCTTTAGAAGTGATAACTCATGAGAGCTAAATTGTGGCGTATTGATCATATTTTCTCAAGGTTCCCTTGAAAATTTTGCAAAGAAGGATCTCTTCATGTCCTTCACTAACAGAGGTTACAAAACGGGTCCTCTCACCCTGGACGAAAGGAACGACCTAAAGTAGTGAGGATAGATCAAATCCTTTTATATGGTGCTATTCATTTCTCCAACGCCTGAGTGACAAAGAGTCAGCCGAATCCCTTCCCTGGTTACAAAATGACTTATGATTCATCTTTCTCTTAGTATCTTGTTAAATATATGATGTTGCTCAACTTCCAAGGGAGAATCAATTTGGATACCAACATGATGGATTTATTTAGGACCCTTGATGAGAAAAAAGGAAACTAACCCTAAAGCATGCTTAAGATTACTACTTTCTCTCTTTCTTTTGGCTCATTGTTTCCCCTTTTGTTTTGTAGGTTGTTGAAGGAAGAAGAGAAACCATTAGAGGCCATTTCAAGCTCTTGGAAGAGGCATACATGTTTTATTATTTTCTCAATTCGTGCACACCCTCTCTAAGGGTTTTAAAAACATTTTAAAAATCTATTTAGATTAGTTTTCTTGATTTGCCCAAATGGGCTTGTAGGTTTTTCCCATTTTGATATATTTAGGATTTAGAATCCATTTTTTTTCTCATTTAGGTACGTGAACACACACACACACACACACACACACACACACACACACACACACACACACACATACATAATATTATTTATTAGATTTTATTTTATTAAAAAAATTCATTGATTGAAACCCGAAAATACCATTTTTTTGTATTTTCAAAACAAAACGGAATTGGTAGGATATATACATACATACATACATACATATATATATATATATATATATATATATATATATACATACACACACACACACACACATGTATATACATGTATACATATATATATATACATATATATATGTATATATATGTATATACATGTCTATATGTATATGTATGTATGCATACACACACACACACACACACACACACACATGTATATACATGTATATACATATATATACATATATATATGTATATATATGTATATACATGTATATACATGTGTGTGTGTGTGGTGTGTGTGTGTGTGTGGTGTGTGTGTGTATATATATATATATATATATATCGCAATTAAATATCAAAATAACCAGGTTTGGCGGTGGGTATGGCTTTCCCAAAAATTGCGTAGAGTTTGGTATTAAAACAATGTTTGCAAAGGGGTGAGGTTCGGCCCCACCATCTATTTGTTTGAGTTTAAAGGTTTTGAGGGGTGTGGAGGAGTCGGCAACCCCAACTCCACCCCATTTTAATTTAAAATGGGGTGGAGGTTGGGGTTAACGACCCCTCCCCACCCCAAATCTAAATACTAACCACAAAATGGTCATGACCAAGGCTATGTTAAAATCTCGACTCAAATCTCTTTTTTTATATAGTTTTAAACATACATACATACATACATACATACATACATACATACATACATACATACATACATACATACATACATACATACATACATACATACATACATACATACATACATATATATATATATATATATATATATATATATGTGTGTGTATGTACATTAATTATATCAACATTAATATTAATTTTAATATCAACAGTATTTAATAATAGTAAAAAAATCATTAAGTAATAATAAGTATATTATTAACTAATCTAGATTTTGCACTTAAGATTTTTGTAAAATTTGATAGTAAAAATAAAGGAAATTGAAAGTAAACTCTCTTTCCCTTTTATAATTTATACTTGGTTATCAAAAGACAATTGTATAAAATTGTAGGGATTTGTCACTAAGATTATTTACACAACAATAAACGAACAAGACTAAAAGTAGACATGCATTCTCTTTACTCCATTAAACTTAAGAATTTATCTATTATGCTAGCCAAGAAAATGCCAAGAAAGATTTAAGTACTTTCCAAGTAAACATACATAATTTAAAATTTATTTCATCCACTATATATGAATGAACAAATGCAACGTATTTCACTACATACCTTTGGAGTAATATAAAGAAATTAAAAATGTCTTCATATAAAGTTTCCTACATTCTACGAGAGGTTTTCAACTATATTTCGAATGATTTTTATACAACAAGAGCAACACACTAAATGAAGGTTACCATTCCACTAAAAGAGAATAATCTAGTTTTCAAATCACTTTTTTTTTGTGATAAAATGAATCAACTACAATGGGAAATAGCCTGTTTTTCCCTTTTAACTTCATTCCTATTACAAACAAATTTACTAAATTTTTTTTTTTTTTCTTTACAAGATACAATGCAACTTTAATATCCAACAATCGATAAAAATTATCTTCCCAAAGATTGATACAAATATCTTCCACTTAAAGTGGGAAATTTTTACAAGAAGGAAGGTCTACAATGAGATACAATTAGTCTTCAATTATAGCTCCAAAATCAACTCTTAAATCAAGCTCCATCTTCTGATAACATGACCAAAACAAAAAAGAGTGGAGAGGCAACACTCCACCCAACCAAGAATTCCAATGAGGAGGAGAATCCATCCTCCTCATTGACCCCCGAGCCCCAACCACATTGCAATGAAAATGTATTCAACTCATGGCAACAAAACAAGCTTCCACATCACAATACAAGTGTTTCACAACCATTCCAAATGCATATTCAAATCAAACTACAAACACAAGAAGGAATAACAAAAAAACAAACAAGGCTTAAAATGAAATCCAAAGGAGCAAGAAGCTATGAGGAGGTCACTTATGCCACCCAATAGGAAATGGGTGCCCACCTTAAAAACCTCCAATACATATCTCCAAATCCCTACACACTCTTATGCCTCCCTCAAGTACCTCTTATGACTCCCACATACTCTTATGCCTCCATATTTCTCTTATGCCTATGTCATACAAGAACAAGTAAGAAATGTAAGCATTCCTTGTCCAAGGTGGGTCACCCAACCCGAACTCCCACAAAAAAATGAAATAACTCTTATGCCTCCCTACATGAATTCTCCCGTTAATCCTCTCCTACACCACACTTAGTCAATCTACTCAAGCACCAAATAAATATTCCAAACACTCAACCAAAAACAAAAAATAAAGGAATAACATAAGAAAAAGTAAAGCTCTTACCTTTCCATAGTAGAGCTTATTCTAAGAGTAAAACTCCAAGCTCCTGCAAACCCAATAAATCACAAACAAGCTCCCATAAAGACCAAAATCTCTCCAAAATTCTCTAACTCCAAGAAATGCAAGAGCACAAAAGAATGAAGTAACCCCCAAACAGGAAAAATAACTCTAATAAATAGAAAAGAGAGAGAGGAGGATGATGTGGCTCCAAGTAGGATGCCACCTCATTTCCTCTCCACTCCACATCACCCTAGTCAACCCCATATTCCAAAGCACAATTAATAAGTGGTTGAAGAAATCACATTTTACTTACACACATAATCTAAGCCCACACCCCTGAATGACTAAAATAAATACATGTAAGAAAGTTCTATAAAAAATTACAATTTTACTTCCCAATACACATAATGGGGTCTAATTTTGACCCCCCAACCCATAGCTAGGGTTGACATAACAATTTAAGAGGTGTGGGACATGTTTAACTTGTCCCAAAAGCCTTCAAAATTGGCTGTTAAGGCCAAATTTGAATTTCCATGAGGGGGTAGAGTGTACAACACTCAAGATCACAAGCACTCAATCTTACAACACAAAACCCAAGAGTCATCTAGTATAATAAATGAAAATTTTTGGTCACATCCATAATTATTTAATAAAAAGATTAATTAGCTTAAATAGGACACTAAAACCCATTAATAATAAAGGGGAAAAATACATACACCCAATTCCAAATAATTAATACAATGAATTACATCACTAAAAATCACATACTAACATCAATTAAAGGAAAACTTAAATAAAAGACAACACATAACCCCTTGGTCACAATTTCCCCCTAACAATAATTCAAACACACACCCACAACAAAATACATGTTTCCATGTTGACCCTTGTTGAATTCACCTAGAATTGCAATATGGTTGGTCTCCAATCCACCCGTTGTTTGTTGTGACATTTTTACCTGCAAAACACATAACACCTCCTTTGGCCTCGTGGCCACATAAGCACATCAAAAATAAATATTCAATATAACTCCACATTCATACATATATGAATCAAAACATCATCTAGGTAAGTAATGATATTATTTTCAATTTCTAACAACATCTAGATTTTATATTTTATCAACATCCACATGATCATAAGATTAGTTCAATAGTCTAGGTCTACTTAATATGATGAAATATCGCATGTTCGAAATATATAAATATAACCACGTCAACAGCATATCAATGTCAATATAACATGTTTCTAATAAACCACATGCATCTTGTATGAATTGAAATAAAAAATAGTCCAGTATCTCTAACATCTAACATCATCTTAAATAAAAAGAAATAATAATATCCATAAGTAAAGTTAGCAATATTGAAATCAATAACAAAAGGTGTCAAAGGAAAGTGGGCACTTCATCCCCCTCCTCTTAGACTCAACTTTCTCCTTGAAGTCACCATAACATGTGTGGAAACTAAATTCGTAGCAATGTAGCATCCTCCCATGTAGCTGCAGTCTCATCATATTTTTCCCACTGGACTTGAACTTGGTAAATCTCTCTGGATCGAAGGCCCAGGGTCTTGCACTCTAAAATGTAGATGGAATTCACCATCACCTTCCCTTGATCCTACACTTGCAAGGAGGTCTAATCCAGTATATGAGAAGGGTCTGTAATGTATGTCCTAAGTAAAAAAATATGAAACACATCGTGGACGCGAGACAAGCTAGGTGGAAATGCTAGACGATAAGCCAAAGGGTCGATACACTCCAAGATCTGAAATGGATCCACAAATCTATGAGCTAGTTTAGAGCCTTTTCCATAAAGGATAGGGATCTTATGTGGCCAGACACAAAGGAACACCTTCATGCCCACATCAAAACTATGATCTGTCCTATGTTGATCCGCATACTTCTTCTTCATGTCCTATTCCTCCTATAGTCTCTGTATGATCATAACCACCTGCTGCTCCATGTCTTATAATAATGCTAGCCCAAAAGAAACCCTATCCTTAAACCTATCCCATCTAAGAGGTGTCCTGCACTCTCTGCCATAAAGTACCTTAAAAAGATCCATGCCTATCGAACTTTGAAAACTATTATTGTAGGAAAAATCCACCTAGTACAGGGACTCCTCCCATATCAACCGATGTTCCATAACATACATCGTAAGAATGTCATCCAAGATCTGATTAACCTTCTCAGTTTGTCCATTTGTCTCAGGGTGATACACTATGCTGAAATTGATCTATGTTGCTTGGTAGTCCACAAGTGGGAAGTGTAAAAAGGATCACGGTCACAAATGATCTTCCATTGAATCCCATATAACTTGACGATATCATCTAGATATACCTATGCCACTATACTAGCTATGTAGGTGGTCTTCACCATAAAGAAATGAGCCAGTTTTGTCAATGTATCCACCGTGACCATGGTGGCGTCATGGTGGTATCTTGACATCAGTAACCCCAAAATAAATTCCATGGAAATGGTGTCCCATGTCCACTCTGGTATAGCATGATGAAATAAAAGGCCAACTGGATGTTTATGCTCAACCTTTAGCTTTTGACACTCTAAACAATGTGACATAAATTGAGCTACATCTCCCTGAAGTCCCCTCCAATGGTACAACTATCTCAAACTGGTGTTCATCTTCTTCACCTCGGGATGGGCTGAATAAGGTGTACGATGAACCTCAGTCAAAATATCATGCCTCAAGCCTCCATCTCTAGGAAGATAGATCCAAATTCAGTGCTTGAGAAGGCCATCTATCTCTAGGAAGAGTCTATCAAAATTCCCCTCAAGGGATCTATAAGACTCAATCTCTGCTCTGGCTACAAGGTAGAAGTTTTCGTGAGGAAGCTGATGTAAAATCCTGCTACGTAGATCTATGCCAACTGAAGTGGTCATAACCACATTTCTCTGAATACTCAGGGCATCTGCAACAACATTCTCCTTCCCCTTCACATGCTCTATCTCCATCTCATACTCAAAAAGAAACTCCATCCAACTCCACTGATGAATGTTGAGATTGGGCTGCATGAAGAGGTTGCGAAAACTCAAGTGATAAGTCCCTAGTGTAAATCTCCGGCCAAGAAGGAAGTGTCTCCATCAAACTAAGGCATGAAAACTTGCCACAAGCTCAATATCATGAGTCAGATAATTGATCTCATAATATTTGAGTTTGCGAGACTTAAAAGCCACTACGCTGCCCTCCTTCATCAACACACCTCTGAGTCCTTCTAAAGAAGCATTTGTGCATGCAAAGAACTCACCCTGAGGATCTGGCACTGCAAGAATAGGCGTTGTCATGAGGCATTCCTTCAGTGTCCTGAAATCTTTCTTACATCTGTCTAACAATACAAACTTCATCCCTTTCCGCTGAAGGGAAGTGATGGGGTGTACAACCTGAGAGAATTCATGAAAAAATCTCCTATAATATCCTACTAAACTCATGAAGCTGCGCACCTCTTTCACACTAGTGGGTGCTGGCCAATCCATAATTGCTCAAATATTGGAAGTATCGACTACGATACCTTCTGCAGAAATGATGTGGCCCAAATACTACACCTATATCTGAAAGAAAAAAAAATTCTCCAGGTTCCCATAAATATGTTTCTCATGAAGACACTTAAGAACCTGGTGAAGATGCTCCTCGTGCTCCTCACGCATACGTTATTAAATCAGAATGTCATCAAGGAAAATAAGCATGAATCGATCCAAGAATGTCCTACACACCCCATTCATCAAGCTCATGAAAATTATGGTGGCATTATTCAAAGAAAAAGTCACTACTGTGAACTCGTAGTGGCCATATCTTGTACGAAAGGTGGTCTTATGAATATCTGCCTCCGAAATCCGTAGGTGATGATAACCTGACTTAAGATCTATCTTAGAGAAAATTGTGGTCCCCCTTCATCTGATTAAATAAATCATCAATGCGTTGAAGGGAGTAATGATTCTTGATTGTTACTTTGTTGGGATCACGGTAATCAATACAAAACCGTAGAGATCTGTCCTTCTTCTTTACAAAAATGACCAGTGAACCCCAAGGGGATACACTAGGACGGATTAAGCCTTTCTCCAGAAGGCCCTCGAGCTACAACTTGAGCTCGCAGAGCTCAAAAGTAGTCATCTGATAAGGTGCTTGGGAGATAGGCTCTTCTCCCATAACCAAATCTATGTGAAAATATATCTCATGAAGGAGTGGAAATCCCGATAGCTCCCATGGAGAGACATCAAAAAAGTATCTCAAGATGTGATGTTCATCAAGTGAAGGTCCACTAGACTCATCCTTCGATCTGTCACTAACCATAACAATATATATCTTGCAACCTCATTGCACACACCACTTAAGCTACATAGTGAAGATGGTGCAAATGGAAACGGGGCTCCTAAATCCTGCTATCACTGACTGAACTCCTAGATCATCTGTATAAACAATAGTCTTATGGTAACAATCCACTCTAGCTCTGTGTGCAGACAACCAGTCCATGCTGAAGATGACTCCATAACAACCCAACGGAAGGATGCGGAGAACCGAGGTACTGGTGGGTCCCAAATCCACTACACACTCCTTTACTAAGGAGTCCACAAAAATTTTGGCTCCAAAAGCTATTTCAATGTCCCAACAAAGACCCTACCTAACTGCCACCAGCTTACAATTCTCTACTAAGCATGGTGCAATAAATGAATGAGATGTACCAAAATCAAATAGAATGGAGGTAAGAATACCACTAATGTTACATGTCATCTCAATCATGGTACTCTGGTGCTTATCTTGGTGGTTCTCCACCACTACATAGATATGATGGCTACCCCCCAGGTCACCAACAATAGGCTCAAAAATCTACATCTTACCCTTGTTATTAGGGTTATGTGGTCACTCCCTCCAATGATTTCCGGAAACACCACAATAAAAAAAATTACCTAATCCTCTCTAATGAGATGTAGCTCCAGTCGGTACTCTAGAGGTGTATGTTGTGGATCCTGATTATCCAGCTATGGAATGTTGAGGTCTCTATTTGTAAGCTCCTCCCAACTGAGCTCTCGGTGCACCCTGTGTCCTAATGGGATCCCTAGGAGGAGGCCCCATACTCCGCCCCCTTTATGCATTGAATCTATGAGAAGGTCTGAATGGTGGAAGATTCTGCTGCTGCTATTGAGGTGGCTATTGTGGTGGTCTAAAAGAAGGTTGTATTGAACCTGTCCACCACAAGGGGGAGGTAATGACCCCCTAAACCTATTTTCATGTATTTTTTGGGTGCAGCTCCGAACTCTATCACTGGCCTGCTACGTCTTTCCCTGAGTCTCCTGTGCTATATAGGCCTTCTCCACGGCCTCTGGTAATGTCTGTTGGCAGTGAGTGTGTACCACACCACCCAAATATAAAATCAGGCCATTGATGAACCTGTGAATACGTACCTTCTCATCCTACATATAGTCAACATACTAGAGTACGTCCAGGAATCGACTCTCATACTTAGCTTAAATCATAGATTCCTGACAGAGGTCTTGAAACCCATCTATCCTTTGCTGAATGAACCTCCAAGGTAAGTACATTAACCTCTCCTCAAAGAGCTCCCAGGTAATGGTCTTTGAATCAACACAAAGGTTATGCTCCTCGGTCCCCCACTAGACACATGCTCCATCCCTTCGAAGATGGATCGTAACATGAGATTTTGTGTTTCTAATACAAGGGTAGATCTTGAAGCACCCACTCAAGCTCACCAACTAGGCCTCTACCTGAAATCCACCTGTATCTCCAGAATAGTGAGATGGTCATAGCTTCATTATCTCCCTAATATGGTCTGCAGCTATCAACTGGCGACCCCTAAGCCTCTCTGCATGCTCATCTCTAGGTCTAGGGCTCTAATACCTATCCGTGTGTCTTAAAATCCTGTCTCCATGTCCCCTTTGCAGTGACTCTGCTCTATCAGAATCCACGTGGGAGTTCTCTACTCTATGCTCCTCGTTGTGTCGAGGAGATGCATGAGCCTCAATGGATGGCTCCCTATCATGTTTGGTTTTTCATCCTCCTAAGTACCCTCTGCATATAGCAACATTAATGTCCTGAAGCATATGTACAATCTGGGGTAGAATGGATGCTACAGCCTACTTTGGAGGTGGTAAGTCGAGTTCTATGTGAAAGGACCCCTCGTATGATCCGCGCCTCTTACACAAAACAAGGCAAGAGTTAGTTCATCATTCTAAGTTTTATTCGACTTTTCTATGTTTACTAAAATATAAAATCTTTTAGACATGTTGTTTTCTAGGTTTAGTATCATGCTAGGTTTAATATTGTACTAGGTTCAATGTTCATGTCTCACGTTTTCCTTTGTGCCCAAGGGTCCAAGATTTGAACCCAAGGCTCTGATACCAAGGGCAACGCCCTCTAAAAATTCCCACATGAGACCCAAGAACAACCTAGAGTTAATTAGAAAAATTATGGATTTTTTTTTTAAAAACGTGCCCACAAAAGGTTTCAAAAACAACGGTTGTCACAACAAATTTTCTAGGTAATTATATTTAATACATAAATTTTTCATGTTATAATAATATTAAACCCACATTAAAACAAACAAGTATAATTAGCTCAAACATGGTTTATTTCTCTCTAAGTGTTAATTTAATAAACTATTAAATTCCTACTATAGTTAAATATTCCATATTTAAATTTAAGGGGTTAAAGGGGCCAAAATAAATAAATACCCAAGGTATTTAATTCCACAATGTTATAACAATTAACAAGGTCTCCATTTTACATGGGGTTAGAATAAACATTCCCTTACCCCATAAAGTGACCCTTAAAAAGTCAACCCATGTATTTTGAATTAAGACATTTATGTTAAAAGACAAATTTACAGTCACCCATTCTCCACCTACTTTTGTAGGGATGAATCTCATCCCTTGGATGGATTTATTTAGGATTCTTGATGAGGAAAAAGGCCACTAACCCTAAAGAATGCTTAAGAAAACTACTTTCTCTCTTTCTTTTGTCTCATTGTTTCCCCTTTTGTTTTATATGTTGTTGGAGGAAGAAGAGAAGCCATTGGATGCCATTTCAAGCTCTTAGAAGAGGCATACATGCTTTATTATTTTCTCCTTTTCTACACACCCTCCTATAGTTTTAAAAACATTTTTTTAATCTATTTAGCTTAGTTTTCTTGATTTTCCCAAATGGGCTTGTGGGTTTTTCCCATTTTAATATAGTTAGGATTTAGAATTTTTTTTTTCATTTGGTTACGTGAATATAGACACACACACACACACACACACACACACACACACACACACACACACACACACACACACACACACACACAATATTATTTATTAGATTTTATTTTATTTTTAAAAATCATTGATTAAAACCCGAAAAATGCCATTTTTTGTATTTTCAAAACAAAACCGAATCGGGAGGATTTTGTGTGTGTGTGTGTCTATATATAAATATTGCATTTAAAAAAATCAAATTAAATAGGTTCAACCGCGGGTATGGCTTTCCTGAAAATTGTGCAAAGTTTGGTATTAATATGGTGTTTACAAAGGGGTGGGGTTTGGCCCCACCATTTATTTGTTTGAGTTTAAGGTTTTGAGGGGTGGGGAGGGGTCTGCGACCCCAACCCCCACCCAATTTAAATTTAAAATGGGGTCAGGGTTGGGGTCGGCGACACCTCCCCACTGCAAATCAAAATATTAACCACAAAGTGGCCATGACTAAAGCTGTGTTAATACCGTGACTCAAATCTCTTTTTTTTTTGTATAGTTTATATATATATATATATTTACATTAATTATATCCACATTAATATTAATTCTAATATCAATAGTATAATTTAATAATATTAAAAAAATCATTAAGTAATAATAAGTATATTATTAACTAATCTATATTTTGCACTTAGGATTTTTGTAAAATTTGATAGTAAAAGTAAAGGAAATTAAAACTAAACTCTCTATCCCTTTTATAATTTCTACTTGGTTATCAAAAGACACTTGTATAAATTTGTAGGGATTTTTCACTAAGATTATTTACACAACAATAAACAAACAAGACTAATAGTAGACATGCATTCTCTTTGCTCCATTAAACTTAAGAATTTATCTATTATGCTAGCCAAGAAAATGCCAAGGAAGATTTAAGTACTTTCCAACTAAACATACATAATTTAAAATTTATTTCATCCACTATATAAGAATGAATAAATGCAATCTAGTTCACTACATCCCTTCGGATTAAAATAAAGAAATTAAAAATGTCTTCATAATACTTTCCTACATTCTTCGAGAGGTTTTCAACTATATTTCCAATGAGTTTTATACAACAAGAGAAACACACTAAATGAAGGTTACAATTCAACTAAAAGAGAATAAGCTATTTTTCAAATCAATTTTTTTGTGAGAAAATAAATCAACTACAATGGGAAACCAATTGTTTTTCCCTTTTAACTCCATTCCTTTTACAACAGCTAGCTTTACTAAAAAAAACTTTATTTTTCTATACAAGATACAATGCAACTTTAATATCCAACAATTGATACAACTTATGTTCACAAAGATTGATACAATGTCTTGCACTTAAAGAGGGATATATTTCCAATAAGGAATGAATACAATGAAATACAATTCATCTTCAAGTATAGCTCCAAAATAACCTCTTCAATCAAGATCCATCTTCTCATCACTTGACCACAACAAAAAAGGGGGGAGAGGCAACATTCTTCACCCAACCAAGAATTCCAATGAGTAGGAGAAGCCATCCTCATCATTTGCCCTCAAGCCCCAACCACATTGTAATGAAAAATGTATTCAACTCATGGTAACAAAACAAGCTTCCACATCACAATACAAGTATTTCAAAACCATTCCAAATGCAAATTCAACTAAAACTACAAACACAAGAAGGAATAACAACAAAACAAACAAGGCTTAAAATGAAATCCAAAGGATCAAGAACCTATGGAGAGGTCACTTATACCTCCCAATGGGAAATGGGTTCCCACCTTAAAGACCTTCAATACATATCTCCAAACCCCTACACACTCTTATGCCTCCCTCAAGTACCTCTTATGCCTCCCACATACTCTTATGTCTCCCTTATACAAGAACAAGTAAGAAATGCAAGCATTCCTTGTCCAACTTCCTCCAAAATATGAAATAAATATTATGCCTCCCTATATGAATTCTCCTCATAGTCCTCTCCTACACCACACTTATATAATCTACCCAACCACCAAACAAGAATTTCAAACACTCAACCAAAAACAAGCACACGAACACAAAATAAAGGAATAACATAAGCAAAAGTAAAGCTCTTACCTGTCCATATTAGAGCTTATTCTAAGATTCAAACTCCAAGCTCCTTCAAACCAAAGAAATCACCAACAATATCCTACAAAGACCATAAGCTCTCCAAAATCCTCTAACTCGAAGAAATACAAGAGCACAAAAGAATGAAGTAACCCCCAAACAAGCAAAATAACTTGAATAAATAGGAAATGGAGAGAGGAGGATGATGTTGCTCCAAGTAGGATGCCACCTCACCCTATTCAACCCCATACTCCAAATAACAATTAATAAGTTCTTGAAGAAATCACATTTTACTTACAGACAATCTAATCCCACACCCATTAAGGACTAAAATAAATACATGTAAGAAAGTGCAATAAAAAATTATAATTTGTCTTCCCAAAACATGTAATGGGATATAGTTTTTACCCACCATCCCATAGGTAGGGTTGGCATAGCAATTTAAGAGGTGTGGGAAAAGTTTAACTTGTCCCAAAAGCCTTCAAAATTTTCCCTTAAGGAAAAATTCAAATTTCCATGAGGGGGTAGAGTGTAAAACACTCAAGATCACAAGCACTCAATATTACAACACAAAACCCAAGAGCCATCTAGTCTAATAAATGAAAACTTTTGGTCACATCCATAATTAGTTAGTAAAAATATTAATTAAATTAAATAGGACACTAAAATCCATTAATAATAAAGGGGAAAAATACATACACCCAATTCCAAATAATTAATACAATAAATTACATAACTAAAAATAACATACAAACATCAATTAAAGGAAAACTTAAATAAAAGACAACACATAACCCCTTGGTCACAATTTTCCCCTAACAAATAATTCAAATACACACCCACAACAAAATAGATGTTGTCATGGTGACCCTTGTTAAATTCACCTAGAATTCCAATTTGGAAGGTCTCCAATCTCCACTTTGTTTTTTGTGTCATGTTTACCTACAAAACACATAACACCTCCTTCAACCTCATGGCCGCATACAAACATCCAAAATAAATATACAATATAACCCCACATTCATAAATATATGAATCAAAACATCATTTAGGTAAGTAACGATATTATTTTGAATTTCTAACAACATCTAGATTTTACATTTTATCAATATCCACATGATCATAAGATTAGTTCAATAGTCTAGGTCTACTTAATATGATGAAATATCACATGAATGAAATATATAAATATAACCATGTCAACAGCATATCAACATCGATATAAAATGTCTCTAATAATCCTCACGCATCATGTATGAATTGAAATCAACAACAGTCTAGTATCTCTAACATCTAACATCATGCTAAATCAAAAGCTACAATAATATCCATAAGTATAGTTGACAATATTGAAATCAATAACAAAAGGTGTCGAAGGAAAGTGGGCACTACATGGGTGGAGAGTACTTTCGTACTCCCCAATTTTTTTTTATAATTGATTTCGATGAAGATGGTGAAGTTCAAGTTAAGAATGGTTCATAGTGCCTTCGAACGAAATGTAAAATGAGATGTGAAGTTGTAGCTTGTTTTCTTTTAATATTCCTCAACTAGTAAATTGTACCAATATTACATTGGATGTAATCTTATTCATTTGTTACATTCTTGTAAATGGTTTATTATGATTTGGATTACTTGGTATGAAATGTGAACCTAGTAATGGTTTTGTAATAAAAAGTATAAGATTTCTCAAATCTAAGGTTTACTTGGGAAGTTGTAATGTTTTCTTGTGAAGTGAATGTTGTGACTCTTGCATTATGGATAAGTTGTCCTAGTGAAAGAGGGATAAATTTCATTTCTTTGTGTCTTATTTTCTCATACTTAAATGATTGTGTAAGAAAGAAATTTGGACAAAACTTATATCCAAATGTTACTTGGATGTAAAGGAATTTTTCTTTAAATGCCTTCATATTTAATTTGAAATGAAAACTATTAAAATAGCTATACTGTTATAGTTAATATACAAATAAATATGAAAGAGATTATTTATTCAAATCTCATCTAAACACAAATTTTGGTAATACTATATTGATCTAAGTGTATGTAAACTTATGTCAGTATATATTATAATTGTGAGAAATATATCTTTGTACTAAGTTGTAATCTGTTAGTTTAAATAAACAAAAAGGGAAATCTAACTAATAAATATGCTTATCCTATATTAATATACATAGTACATATATTATTAATATACATTAATAATATATCTTGTTATTATAATAAGAGTTTATATTAGTTAAAGATAAGTATTAATATTAATATTAAATTTTAATATATAAAAACATGTAATTTTTTTTATACATATTAATATAATAATGACAATTTTTAAACCTTCTAGACAATGGCCTTTTGTTGGGTGATTGGTGCTAGTAAAAATAAAAGAATAAGAAGGTTGGGGGGGAAGGGGTGCCGACCCCACCCCCAACCCATACATATTATATGGGGTGGGGGTTGGCTCGACGCCCCATTCCCCCACCAACACTTTAACCCCTATTCAATACAAAAATTTCCCATGGTTTTTATCAAACCTCCCTCCATTCTAAGGTGACCTACGTATAATCCAAACCGTGACCTGTGTAAGGTGGAATCCGTGGATTGTTACACACACGCACACGTATTTGTTTTTTATATACACATATATATTAATCTATATATGTAAAAGAAAATTGTGAGTTAAATAACAAACAATTAAATAAATAAGAATATATATAGGTAAACATATATACCTGCATATATGTGTACATATAAAAAAATATACATTTCCACACAAAACAAATTCATAGGGTTTCTATTTTTTACCCAAATGGGTATACCCCCAATGTTTACACTTTGAATCTTCAAGTAATATACTATTCTTAAGAAAATATAGAAGAGATGTCAATATCATCAAAGGAGGTGGCTAGATTCATGTCTTATTCTCAACCTTTAGTCACTACAAGAGAATGGTTCCTTTATCCACAATTTTTTCACAATTTCTTTGTGGATAGTTTATTCAAAATTGTGAATATGAATTTGTTGGTTCCACCCACAATAAAATTTAGAAAGCAAAAAACTGTAGAACTTTCCACAATTTTAAAGTTGTAGAAATTGTCACAAATTTATAATTGTGAAACTATTCACAAATTTAAAATTGTAAAAGTTGCAACAAGTTTAAAATTGTAAAACTTTCCACAATATAAATTATGTGAAAGTTAATAAAATTATAAACAATTTGATTTTTTTCTCTTATTATGAAAAGTTACACAATTTTCAATTAAAAATATATAAAAAAATTAAAAATTAATCTTATATTATATTTTTTAAAATTTTACAAATAATATTAGTGTTTAAAATTAATATAACTTACTAAATTCTAATGTCTAAATTAAACTATTTTATATTAAAAAATTAAAAACTTATTTTCAAAACTCATATTTATGATTTTTTGATATAAGAAAAATATATTGTAAAAAAATGAATATAAAATTAATTATAAACAGAACCAATAAAAGATTAAATAATAAAATTGAGATTTATTAAAAAAAAATCAAATTGATTGTTGAACAAAATCATAACCTTGCACTATTATTAATAGATATGAAATCATGAATTAGATTAAGTAAAAACACTCCATATTCAACAAAAGGAAAAATAAATAAAAACTACTCCATATTATTATTTATATACATCACCCAAAAAGAATCAATGGTTATTCAAAATATTGTAATAATAGATAATGTATTGCAAAGTACTAATATCCATAGTCATAGAAATAGTTTATTTTCACCCACAATTTAAAGAGTTAAACAATAAAACAAACATTCGTAACCATAACAATTTGGTATAAAATCTAGTTACAGGTTTTCTTTTCCAATAACTATTGAGCATAGATGATTCCTCTTCAACAATAGTTCATAGTTGGGTAGTTTGATACTTTTAAACATATCTAAGATCTCTTACAATACCTGCTGCAATCCACTCTTTTTCTGATTCGTTTTGCAATTCCTTCAATTGATCCAAGAAATTTGTTTTCGTAAAAAACAATCATATTAAAGTAGGATTTTTACCTTGATTTTTTTCCACAAATTCTACCATAGACGTCCTTATACCCAATTCAATACCCTTTTACAATCCGGTATTGCCTAACTACTTCATTATTTATCCCACTTCTCCAACGACAATAGAAATTTCTGCACAAAATATTATAATATTTTAGGGAAAATGCAAACATGAGATCATTTTAAACCAATTTTAAATGTTGAATTAAAAATAAGTATACAAGAAGATGCATGGGCATTGGGGCATAACTTATAAGATCATATATTAAAAATTGCATAAATGAATAAATATGTAACTCCATGACAAAGAGAAATATAATTACTCCGTCCACGTAATTCATAGAAAACTACGTCTTACTAATGTTTATGGAATCTGCTCTATTGCATAGACGGCTTACAAAAAAATGTAGAATTTAATAGTCAACTGCATAGGCTATTAAGACATTTATTTATTTATTTGCATAAAAATTAAGTGATTGTTATGTTTCGAAGATGAGAGAGAAAAAAGATAAATATGTATGCATTCTATGTTCCAATGCTCTAAAATAAAATTTTACTTAAAGGAATGACTCCTAGTTTATCCTTAACACTAGTTCAAGTTTTAATCAACTCAGGATTTAACACAGGCTATTCTCGTTTTATTCAGCTTGCGTCCCATCCCTCGCTGAATCAAATAAATAAATTGAATCAAATGTATATTCAATCAGGATTTAGTTATGTGCATGTGTAAGTGTAGCACAAATCAATTAAATGACTGTAGAAAAATTCAAATCCATGCTTAAATTTAGTAATAAAAAATTTCATGAATGT
Organism: Taxus chinensis; assembly: GCA_019776745.2. Taxonomy (NCBI): domain Eukaryota; kingdom Viridiplantae; phylum Streptophyta; class Pinopsida; order Cupressales; family Taxaceae; genus Taxus; species Taxus chinensis. The sequence continues at coordinate 132,134,441 of CM034151.1, forward strand.
AGAATATATCAATTACATGCATAAATGTAGCAAAATATAATTACAGGAGTTACCAAAAAAAATGTTTTAACGATCTAGATTTATTAGCATTAAAAAATCATAAAAGAATAATTTATATTTATTGTATTTTCATTCAAAATTTCATATATAAAAATTTAAATTATAAAAAATATTTATAATAATTTAAGTTGTTTTTTTTCTTAATTAGATGCTACTTTTTGATTTAAACGAGCAAAAAAATCGAATATGCACTTTTAATTAGTATTAATGGAAATTATTATTAAAATTATATATTTTGATATTATTCATATTATCCATTTTGAAGTTTTACAAAATTTTAAGTTTAAATAATATTTATTATTTGGAATATGAATCATGAATAGAATTCAATATGTGAAGTTTGAATGGTACATATTTTTACAGTACAAAATAAGATTGAACCAACCAATATTTTATAAAATTTGTATATTTTAAGGTTTAATAAAATCTTTTATAATTCATTAATGTGTATATAATTTATAAATTATTTAGATATTTTAAATAAATTTATGTAAAAAATATTGAATGATAACACATTATGTCAATATAACTACATTAATGTGTAACTCTTAAAAGAATATTATTAGTTTTGAAAAAATAGGCTCTAAACTCCACCACACAACTAAGATATTAGTATTTTAAAATTGAATTTAAAATAAAAATAAAAATTATTATTATGTTTAAATAGACAAAAATTAAGATCACAATTAAAACTGAAAGATATAAAAATATCTCCCGATTGTTGTATGATCCCTCTCGACATAATTAAATTAGCTTATATTGTGTGTTATCCACACTATATTATATTATTGTAGATTACCATGTCAATACTACTAACCAAAAATATTTCCCACAACTAAATTTTAGTAGATATTATTAGTGCAAATTACAAAGAATATGCACAGTTCATAAATTTCACATTTTGTAGATAATACTCAAAGAAGATGCACAATGAATAAATTTTACATTTTTAGATAATACACATTCAAATTCTAGTGATAAACAAGTAGAATTTAGTCCCGTAGATTTTTATTGTAGATTATTAACTAAATTTAGCATTAAATAATTGACAATTTGTATATAATTATGATTTTTTGGATAATAAACAGTTGAAGTCTTAGTTAAGTAGGTTTTTCCCAATGGTATGAAAATATCTAAATCATCACACATGACATAATGTATTTATCAAAAACTAAAATTATGTGAATTGTCTACAATGCCTATATTTAACATTTTGTGGATAATATGATGATACATCATATATTGTAGATTAACATTATATAACATAGATTATTAAAAGCTAGAGTCCACCAATGAAATAAATGGACCATAATGCATAAATGTTACATTCTTTAAATGATGGATAAAAAACACGAGTATAGTGATGTAGAATATTATTTTTGGAAGGAACTTTAATTAAATTGTCTGAAATAATTCTAATTTCACAACTAGTATTTTTTTAAACAAGAATATAAATATTATTTTACCATAATTAAAATGTTATATAATGATTATTCTACAACTTAGAATTTTCCATGATGAAATTTTATACTATGAATATTCCACAATTTTAAATCTAATCTAATTTAATTGTCGAATATCTACATTGTATTTTATAGGGGTTATTCTTTTTTGTTGATAATTCACATTTTTTCTAGAAAAGGATTATTTGTGGATAACCTTGTGGATAAATGATTTTACTTGTAGTAGTGAGTAAAAGTAGAGCTTCCAATTCTCTCTAATGGCCTCCATGGCTTCTCTTTCATAGCCTCCTTCCTTACCCTGCAAACCAAACAAAGAAAATGAGATTTTAAATGTAAGGAATGAATATAAGAGGTTCCATTATAAGGATTCATATGGTTTCATTTGTTTAACCTAAATATAAGGGCTAGGAAAGATTACATCCAATGGTGTAGGATGAACCCTACATTACTTAAGTGATGGGGTATTTAGGTGGGAATGAAATAAATAAAAGGATGTGTGTGTAATGTTAAATGGGGCCTAATGGGTTAGACTAAGTTGTGAGCTCTTGACCTTTTTAAGAAATAGACTAATATTATTGTGCATGACTTTTTTTAAAAACTAGAGGATTATTAAAGATAATCTATTTAAAAAATTTAAAGTTATTTATGAGCCATTAAATAATTAGTTTAAAGAGAAGTAAATGGGTTATCAAATGAATAGAGAGGTGACTATTATTTAAATAAAATATTTGAATTTAGTAAGGGAAGTTAATCTTAATATTAAGTTGAGATGGACATATATAAATCAATGAATAATTTCTTTTCCGACCGCCTTAAAATTGTTGAAGATTTATAATCAAGAATTAATTTAAACCATGGCTAATGTTTTACCTATGTCTTACCCTTTTAAAAAAAATTATTCCTTAATTTTCATGGTTTGCTATCAAATTTATCGTGATTTATTGTTGAGGAAAATTTGGGCATTACACTTGGTATTAGAGTTGTGGGCTCAACACTCGAACCCTGGGCCAACTTTGGAACCCGAAAAACCATTTAACAAAACTTGAAACTTTATTATTAAAATAAAAATAAAATAGTTGTTTTGTTTTGTTATACTTACCTAGTGGCATTTGTTTTGAAACCAGTTAATAGAAAAACGCTGAATTGGATTGAAATTATTGCGAACTTCTTGTTGGGGGTTAGCACACCGGTTGTACAGAAAATATATAATATCTAAGCATACATGCAAATAAAAGTGGATATTCTACCAGAATAAATATACAAAACAAGAGACATAAATCAACACTAGATTTAACGTGGTTCACCCAGTGTGGGCTACGTCCACTAAGAAACAATCCAATATATTATCCAAAGCTTTGACAAGATATACAATGAACATTTACAATCTTCCACACCTCTCAGATGTTCAATACTTTGTTTCTATCAAGATTTATCTTCATCACTAAGAATTCTCTGTAGTGCCCACTTCCCTTTGACACCTTTCGATACTGATCATGATATTGCTGATTATATTATGGACCTTATTATAGTATGGTGATAGATGTTAGATCATAGATTATTGTTGACTTGATTCTGTTATGATGCATGGTGATTGTTAGAGACATTCGATATGTTGATGATTATATACTATTTGACATGCTTATATGATGGATGTTGTTCGGACTTATGATATTGAATATTGTGAGTAGACCTAGAAATAGAAAATTATTGGATGATGATATAGTTGGTGATAAAACTATAAATGATATTGTTAGATTTTTTTGATATTCTTGTGATGCATATATCTAGATGATTTTAGGAATTATATTTATATTATTTTAGATGTTCTAATATGGCCATGAGGCCAAAGAAGGTATTTTTGTTTTACAAGTTAAAATATCACAACAAACATCAGGGGATTGAAGGCCAACCACATTGGAATTATAGATGAATTCAATAAGGTCACCATGGAAACTAGTATTTTTTTATGTGTGTTTGTGTGTGTTAGGGATTCCCATGGGGGGATCACCTTTAAATTTGACCAAGGGTTTGTATGTATTTCTTTTATTTTTGTCCCTTTTGTTTATGTTTGCATGTGTTTATTTTGTGGTTCTTTTACCCCTTTCATTAATTATTAAATGGTGTGTAAATATTGTGAGTAATCATGTTGTTAAGTTAATTAATTAAAATGTGTCATAAGAGAGTAATTAATAGAGTTTTTGTCTTTGTATTGAAGTGTTGTAAGTAATGTGTAAGTGATGTCTAAGTTGACTCTTGAGTGTGAAATACTCCACCTTCTTGGAAATTTGAATCTATCCTTGGAGGATGGTTTTGGAGGCTTGTGGGACAAGTTAAAATTGTCTCATACCTCTTAAATTTAATTACCAACCATACCTATAGTTCGAGAGTTGAGATTAGACTTTTATAATGCCTTTTGAGAAGGAAAATTGTATGTTTTTATTGCACTTTTTTTACATGATTTAATTTTAGTCCTTTTGGGCGTGGGTTGGATTTGAGTGTGTAAGTAAACTATCATATTATTCACCCACCTATTTTTATGCATTGGAGAATGAGGTTGAATTTTGGGTTGCGGTTAAATATGTTTGATATGGCATCCTATGTAGATCTGCCTCATCCTCTTCCCTTCCCTCTTCTATAAAATTTGAATGGCTTGCCTTGTTTTGGGGTTGCTTAATATTTGGAGACTTCATTCTTGGGTGAATTACTTGTTATTTTGGGAGCTCTTTCTTGAAGAATTTTTTGGAAGATTATTGCATGCTTGTGCTTGGCTATTTTAGATTTCTTACATTGGGATAGAATTTGTTGTTTTGGAACTTGGAATAACTCCATCATGGAGAGGTAAGAGCTTGGCTCTTGAAATTATATTCTTTTATATATGTATATGTTCATGTGTGAATGTTTTGGCATGTTTGTGGGCTGCTGGGTAGATTGCCTAGGAATGGTGTAGGAGAAGATTATGGGCTTATTTTGTGGGAGGCATAAGTGTGTTGTAGGGAGATATAAAGGTGTAGGGAGTTGGGATTTTGGTTTCACCTTAGAAATAAATAGCTTGAATTTCTTTACTCATTATGGGGTGCCATAAGAGGTTGGGGAGACAAGGAAATGTAAGGAATAAGGGGTTCTTTGGGGAAGCATAAGGGAATGTGAAGGATTTGAAATAATATATATACATAAATATTATTTGTGGGTTGTTCCTTAGGTGGTCATACCCATTTTCCCTTTGGGAGGCACAAGTAGCATCCCCCATAGTTTCTTGCTCCTTTTGGTTTGCTAGATGAATCCTTTGTATTGTTTGTCATGTTTTAATGTAGTTGTAAAATGCATTCTGTTATGAACTATGTTTTTGTGAAAATATTTCTTGTGTGTTTGTTGAAGCATGTTGTTGCCATGAGTTGGCTCACATCTTATATTACATTATGGTTGGGGCTCATGGGATAATGAAGAAGGATGTTTTATCCTCTTCATTGGATGTCTTGGTTGGGTGGAGAGCGTTTCCTTTTCCCTACCCTTGTTATGATAAAATTAGAAGAATGAGAAATCTACATGTTGTTGTTCTAGAGCTGAGATAAAGACAGTTTGACAGTCCCTTGTGAAATGAAATCTTATTATAGCCCCTTTTCCCACTTGAAGTGGATGACCTGTGTATTCATTATAATGAAAAGATACCTTGTATTGACAATGAAAGTTGAAATTTGAAATGTAAAAGAGTTATACTCTGTATTCTACTTTGGAAAGAATGTGGAAGAATGATACGTGTTTTGTATGTTGTATTTCGAAATCAAATGGAAAGGAGGTTGTAAGAGTTTCATTTGTATTAATGGAAGTGTTTTCCTTGTTCATATGATATTCTTCCATTGGAAATATATATTTAACATGCTCTATGAAATCCTTTTTTGGAAACTGGAAAAGTGAAACACATGAGAAGAAAATGCATTATTTTGCCCTGTATATAATATATGTTTTTGGAAAGAATAAAAGAAGGAAGTTGTAAAGTTGTCTTTTGAAATGGATAAAGGATTTCACAACCTTCCTCAAATTGTATCATTGTATTGAATTTAATCATCTAGATGTGATTTGTAACCCTTGTTTGAAAGGAAGTTCATATAAAGAAAGTGTAATACTCTGTCTTTTGAAATATGTTAAAATTGGAAAGCAGAGATGTATTTTAGTTTTTGAATAGTAAAATTGAATCAAATAAAGGTATTAGATTAGAATAGGAACATAATTTAATACTTGGAAGAAGAAAATGGCAATAAGACCTTTTAAAATTTGATCTTTGTCTTGCATTTTCAAATTGACAATTAATTGATTCCAAATGCCCAAACCGAACCTATAACAATGAAATAACAAACTAAACAATTAAATTGAATTAGTTTCCCGAAACGAATCCAATTAGAAAAAAATAATTAAAGGAAATCTTTCGAGACCTGGAAAAACCGACATCAAAGTTTACACAGTCATTTTCTTACTGTCAAAATTGTAAATATCGAATTGGAACTCAATCAAATAGATCTACCTCACAAACTTATCCTAATTCAACGTAAGAAAAATTCTCCATGTCTATTTGAAATGTTGAGAGAGGAACAAGAAAAAATTGAGAAAATTTAATAAGTTCATTTCTACTAGTTCGCACTGTAAAATCATGGAGGACTTTTTCTTGAAATTCACCCCTTAAACCTTATCAAAACAAATAATTAATGATCTTGGAGTAAATAGTACGTCGAAAGATTTACAAAAATTCCTCATTTTCCCAAACCTGAGATCTCTATCAAAATTTATGGCCTTTTGAAGTTTTTCTTCACTTCGCATCAAAAAACATTTGGGGAAAAATTTCCTTGGCAGGCCTGAATTTTTCCCTTGGAGCTTCAGAAAATTTTTGGGAAATTTTTTCCAATTTTTTCCCACCACCCCACTAGAATGCAGCCAATTAGAGGTTTCCACATGGAACCATGAGGTGTTTACAGATGGGTGTACCCCATTTTAAACTTAGCGCTTCTGGAAAATTTTGGGAAAATTTTCTAAATTTTCCCTGCCGCCCCTTCAGCCTGTGACCAATCAGGCGATGCCACGTGGCATCAGAAAACATTGGTGGAGGAGTGGGTCCCTTTTTTCTTTCTGTGTTTCAGAAAAATTTGGGAAAATTTTCCAAATTTTCCCCGCCCGTCTGCAGCCAATAATGAGCTGCCACGTGGTATCGCAAGGTGCCGGCAGAGGCACGGGTCTTTGTTATCCTCTTAGCCCTTCAAGGTGTTAAGAAAATTTTCTTCCCACTGCCCCACCTTCCCCGCATTGGCTTAGGAGATGCCACGTGTCCCTTGTGAACTTGCACGAGCACGGGTGAAAAGTTGGCTTTTCACCCAGCGTGGGAATATTTTTTTCAAAATGTCTCCCGCCACCCCATTCTCCCCATGCTAACTTGGGAAACGCCACGTGTCCCTTGTAGACTTGTGGACCCGCGTGTGCAAAGTTTTTTTTTCTCCCATGTGGGAAATTTTCCAAAAGTCTCCCCGTGGCTCGCAGACCCACCCTTGGGGTAAATTTCTTTCCCTGGGCCCACAAGCCTGCTCTTGGGGAAAATTTTCACCCCAAGGCCCGCCAGCTCATAACTTGAAAAATATGAGGATTTAGGAGGACTTCTTTATATCATTAGAAATGTGAGGAAATTTCCTATCCAATAGGAAATATTTAGGGAAATTTTGAATTGGTTAAGTTTGAGAAAGAATAAGTAGAATCTTTAAGCCTGTTATAGAGTGGGAATGGTGAGGAATTACTCTCTGAACCTAATTGAAACTTCTAACCCTAAATTTTAGACCTTATGACCTCTAATAATTGTTAATAAGAGAAAATTATATTCTAGTGGATTAGAATTGTTATAGAACTAGTTAGTGACAACTATTTTTCTTGTAACCCGGTTGTATATTCTTTTAATAAAAAAAAATATTCCATAATTTTACTAACTAATTCTAGGTTGTTCTTGGGTCTCAGGTGGGTTGATTTAACAGGCATCACATTCTCCCTCTCACTAATTTTTACAAGTTCTTTCTAATTCTTGTTAATCATATTTTTTTCTTACTTCTAAACCCTATATTTTATGACTATATAGTAATTTTAAGACTTAGGGCACTTATCCATGCAATTGCAATCAATAAAAATACTTTAATGCTAAAAATAGATCTAATTCCCGAGAGTTAATTAAAACATCCTCGCATAGGTAACCAACATTGATTATACCTAACCGCTGTTGGTTCCTCCCTTGCCTAACTGATGCCGGTCATACTTGACCGATTCTAATCTTTTGTGACTGATGTTGGTTCCTCCTTAAACGATGATGGTTACTATATTTTCCAGCAAGTTTCCATTGCATTATATACTGAAGTAATAGAGCTCAACAACTCAACAATCTACCACTTGGAAATTAATAATTGCACCATACATATACATCATCATTCTTGGATCCATCCTTAGCTTTGTTTCTTCCTCTTCACGTCTAAAACTCAAAGACCAACAGAAGTGGAGTGTAGCTCCAAATTCTCCTTTGCTAATGACTTCATTAGCATATCTGCATGGTTCTTGCTTGTATGAATCTTTTCCACATTCAATTGTACATCATCTAATACTTGCCATATGAAGTGATACCTCAACTGAATGTGTTGCGTTCTCGAATGAAACACTAAGTTTTTTTCAAAATGAATTTCACTCTGACTGTCACTGAATAGTTTACAATCAGCTTGCTCCTTTCCCAATTCTTCCATGAACCTACTCATCCATATCATCTCCTTGCTAGCCTCTATAGCTGCAACATACTCTACCTCTGTAGTAGACAAAGCCACAACCTTCTGTAATCTTGAAATCATGCTAAATGTTGTTCCACCTATTGTGAAAATATATCTAGTAGTGCTCCTCCTACCATACAGATCTCTAGCCATATCTGAATCGACATAGCCACATAATTAAATATCTGAATCTCCATAACATAACTACATGCTAGATGTCCCTTTCAAATACCTGAGTATCCATTGGACTATTTTCTAATGCTCTTTACCTAGATTAGCCATATATCTACTCACAACTCCCTCTTCCTATGCAATGTCTAGTCTGGTACAAACCATAGCATACATGAGACTTCCAAATGCTAAAGAATATAGAACTTGTGTCATGTATTTAACCTCCTCATGTGATGAAGGAAATTGATCTTTGATCTATTTGAAGTGTCCAGCCATAGAGGTACTAACAGGTTTTGCATTCTACATGTTGAACCTTTATAACACCTTATAGATATAATCATCCTGAGGAAAATACAATTTCTTGTTTTTCTTATCTCTATGTAATTGCATGCCAAGGATTCTTTTTTCCGATCCTAAATATTTCATAGAAAATGTGTGAGCTAGCTTTCCCTTAAGTTCACCAATGTCCTACATAGTAGATCCTGCAATAAGCATATCATGCACATACAATAACAAAATAGTATAGCTTCCATTTTCAAGCTTCTTGAAATAAATGCAATGGTTAGATTCACATCTCAAATAACCATGCTCATCTATAAAACTATCAAACCTCATGTACCATTTCCTTAGAGTTTTCTTGATCCCACATAGGCTCTTTTTCAACATGCACACTAACTTCTCCTTACCCTTGACTTCATATCCAAGTGGATGCTGCATATAAATCTCTTCATCGAAATCACCATGAAGGAAAGTCATCTTCACATCTAGTTGCTATAAATGTAAATATTCTACTGCAACTAAACTCACTACAGTATGAATAGAAGTCATCTTAACAATAGGAGAAAATATTTCACCAAAGTCAATACCTTCTTTCTATGTAAATCCCTTTACTACAAGCCTTTCCTTGTACCTTTTCTATCTACCCTCTTCTTCTTTAATCCTGTAAACCCACTTATTCTGCAATGTTCTCTTACCTACTGGCAACTTAACTAAATCCCAAGTTTGGTTCTGTTCTAAGGAGTCCATCTCCTCATCCATTCCATGCTCCTACTGAACATGAGTCTTATCATGTATTACTTCTTCAAAGCTCTCTAGTTCACCATTATCAGTCAACAATAAATAAAATAGAGAAGGTGTAAATATTTCTTAAAATTTACTTACCCTTTGTGACCTTCTCACAAGAGTTTAGGGTATTGGAGGCTCAATCTAGACCTCCTGCACATTCCTATCTAAATCTGATAGTAACTGATGCTAGTCACCTCTAACCAATGTCAGTTTTGCTAACCAATGCCATCTTGGATATTGTCTAACTGATACTGGTTCATCTGACCAACCTACCGGTCAGGGGTCAACTGACACCGGTTACTGTGTAACCCTATCGGTAATTCTTTTAAATATAATATTTTATTTTCATCCACAAACTTCTCAACCAGTTCATCTTTGGGTACCAAAATTTGATCCTTTTACATTCTCTTTTCATTCCATTCAACATCACGACTGCTAATAATTTTAGAATTTTATAAATCCCAAAAATGGAAACTGAAATCACCAGATCCATAACCAATGAATGTGCACCTCTTGGATTTTACATCCAACCTATTAGTATCTAAATTGATTCTCCCTTGGAAGCCAAGAAGCATCACATATTTAACAATATACTAAGAGACAGACGGATCCTAAGTTTTTTTGTAGCCGGGGAAGGGATTCAGCTGGCTCTTTGTCACTCAGGAAGTGGAGAAATGGATAACACCATATAAGAGGATTTGATCTATCCTCACTACTTTAGGTCGTGCCTTTCGACTAGGGTGAGAGGACCCATTTTGTAACCTCTATTGGTGAAGGACATGAAGAGATCCTTCTTTGCATAATTTTCAAGGGAACCTTGAGAAAATATGATCAATACACCACAATTTAACTCTCACGAGTTATCACTTCTAAAGAATGGCGATATTTTCTGAGCAGGGTTCACGTTACTAAAGACACCTCAAACCTACTTTCTTATGTATATTTTGGTAGTAGAATTTACTCATTTTGTGATACACAACACAAACAGGGGTACTTTAGGTAGGATTGATGGTTATTTGAATTTTTTTTTGGGGATTAAGCAACATGAAATTTGTTGGTAGCCAAATTGATTCTCCCTCAGAAGGCTGAGTAGGATCACATTTTTGATAGAAAGCTTAGAGGCAATGCAGAGCACATTGTGTGTCATTTTGTAGCCAGGGAAGAAATGTAGCTTGCTCTTTGTCACTCAAATGTGGATAAATGGGTAGCACCCTTAAGAGAATTTGATCTATCCTCAGCTACTTTATGGTTGTTCCTTTCAACAAGGGTGAGAGGAATTTTTTGAAGCCTATTGTTTTTGGAGGAAATGGAGATATCCTTCTTTGCAGAGTTATTGAGAAGACCTTTAAGTAAACATGATCAATACAGCAAAATCTAACTCTCACGATTTGTCACCATAGATAATGGAGATATTTTTTTAGCGAGGTTCAGGCTACAAAAGACAATGAAAACCTGATTGCTTATGGATATTTTTGGTAACAAAAATTATGCATTTGTGCACACATAGGATAAACAGGGGTAGTATGGGTATGATTGGTTTTTTTTAATGAATTTTTGTGGGAAGTGAGGCAAAGTGGGTTTTGACTTACCAAATTTTTTGAGAGCTTTTACAAAAATGGAAAGGTTGACCAACAAAATGCTTCAGAACAACTAGAATGTTCCTTTAACTAGAAGGTGTTCTTCAATGGAGGCCTAGATCATCATGGTTTCACACAAACTTTAAGGATCCAAAATGAATGCTCAAATTGAAAGACTTAATTAAACACTATCAACCTCTATCTTATCATGTCTAAGATACCCTCAAAGGCTAAAAAACAATCTTAATCATAATGCTAGGAGTAAAGTGTTTTTAAACTTATTTATTTCTCTATCAGATGAAATTTCTTCTGATAAATGAAATTGTAAGTGCCACCAAACTATCACAAAGCTAGGATCTTGTGTCATTAAAAGAGATTCTAGTATAAGATTGTGATGGAAACAAGAAAATATTTACAGACATTCAGAAATGAAGCAGACAAACATTTCCTCAAAATCAAACACAAATTTACTCAAATTTGATTAAATTTAGCAGGAGGGGAAAGTTTTTGGAACAATCTCAGAGCTTGTCAATAGATATACACTTGCAACCACCTTGACATGATAAAATTTATCACAAAATAAATAAACAAGTTCCTCAAATAGTCTCTAAGAAAAAGATGGGCTCTGTAAAACCTTTTCTCTCAGGAATTAGCTCTCGATCTTTAACACTCCAACATTCCAACCATTTGCATGACAAATTCATGCAATTTATAATATTTTTAATTACAACATATTTTTCCCCCCAACACTAGAAAAATTCAAAGCACCTTTGCGTGTTGTTACTCCCATAATTAGATATGCAAAAAAGTTGTCCTATGTTCCAAGGGAAAATATCTCCAAATATATCCAGCATTAAATTCTTCACCTGGTAAGTCATTCTTCATCTCGTGCGCCAACTATATCCTCATCCATTATATCAAATCTAGTTCTTTGCATGCCAAGGAAGGAAAAACTAGGAAATTAGATTGAGGCAGATAATCAGAGCACATATTAATGGAAAAATACATTTTCATATTTTGTCCCACCAAACCAAGATATCAACAGGTCTCTCGCGTGCCAAGGATAGAAAAATCAGGTTGAATCTGACAATTAGATTTCATCTTTAATGGTGAAATATGTTTACAAACCTTCCCCACCAAACTAGAATATCATATTAATGTTCCTCTTCATTTTCCATGCATGAGACTCCAAGAAAAGATAAAATCCCATAAGAATACGCATGCTCAACAGATTTGGAGAAAAATGGTAGAAATTTAGATACAGACATGCATAGTTTTCATTGATCTCTCTGTTTGAATCTAGACCATCAATGTGGGAGATCCAAGTTAAGACGGGGATGGGGGTTCCTTTTTACTTTTTACAGCTTTTGGAAAAAATGCAAAATTTCTCAATTTTCTCCACCCCTCCGGATTTGAAAAACGGGTTTGACACATGTCGTAAAGTGGGTCCCAAAGGAACTGCAGCTAAATTCTACTATTTCACCTCTTTTTTGGAAAAATGAAATTTTTCCAAGTTTTCCCCATAGCTCTGCCCTTCCGCTTTTAGTTTCTGATGTGAATCCCAGTGGAACCATCCTTCCTTTTACACTTTTAACCCCTTTCTCCATAAAAGGAAAATTTATCCAAATTTCTCCTGAAAGTCCGCACCTCCATGCCATTGACTGGAGAAAATTTTGACTATTCTTTGTCAGGATTGCGGGTCATTTTGATGATTTTATTCTTTTAAACAACAAAGGGTAAAAAATCCAAGTTGCCCCCAATGGCCCACCTCCTTGCCTATTGACTTTTCAAAACCTCCACCCATATCAATTGCGCATCCTGAGATGGTCCCCAAAAGTACAGATCATGAATGAGTGTGGGGTCACCATGTGTCGTAGTCTAGAAAATCTTGCTAAAAATCTTGAGAGTCCAGTGGAAAGCACCATGTACATCCAAGGCTCGAGTCGGTCTTCAATGGCTGTTGAAAAGTCTAATAAAAAATTAGAGCAAGTCGGAAGCCTCCAAGTGTCCCCTTGGCACTTCTTCAAAATAATACCCAAATGTCGGTCCCCAAAAATGCACCGTCACTTCCATGTGTCTCAAGCCCCTTAGGAAGTTGCTGAAAATTCTAAGGAAGGTTTCAGATTCCTTCATGGCGGAACTTCAAGATGGTCCCCAAAATCGGAGACCCTGAATGACCGTGGGCTCACCATGTGTTCCGAACCTTAGAAAATTTCTTTAAAAATTTTAAGCCCCCAGCAGAGCCACTAGAAACTGCCACCTATCCTTCTGTCGCAATTGTTAAGGTGGGACCCTAAGAAATATCTTCAAATGAGTGTCATCCTACCACATGTTCATGGCTTGCCAAAATTATATCAGTTGCATGAAAAAATTTTATAAGTCTGGGCGAGGCTGCAGAATCCTCCACGTGTCCTCCCGGCGTAACTCCAAGGCCAAACAAAAAGGTGAGTCCTCAAACAATTTTCATTCCTCCACGTGGAAAATATTTGGTTTAGAACTTCCCAAAAAAAATTAGATTTCCCCATCGAGCCACGTCCAACCAAAAAGGGCCACATTTCCACTGATGTAGAGATTTGAAATTTGACGGGAGAAACACACCCTTCAAGCCATACAAACACATGGAAACCACTTTTTGAGCCTGGACATGAAATTTTCTTCAAGGACAAAGCATTTGGAAATGTTGCAAGGTTCATAAATGACCCTGTGAGCTATATCTATTCAAATTTATTCAAGTACCTCAGAAAAAATGACAAGGACAACAATACGCAACTATAGAAAATGGAAGGGAAGGACCGGCCCACATTTTACGCCCAATTGACAAACACCTTCAGGTGGACAAAGAAACAAATCAAACAATTCAGGGATTATAAGTGACCTTTGACCAAGGAGGAACCAATCATGAAAACCAAATAGAGGATAGAGTCCTCAGGTACCAAGATGAGCAGACGAAAAAATTTTCAAGGGCTGCAAACTGAGGAATTTTAATAGCAAACGGGGTGAGATTAATTCAAGCACCAACATCCGCTCTGACTCGAGGATGGGAAATCCCCATGAGTTCGACAAGAACAAAATAAGAAACCCAATGCCAAAAACATCCATTGGGAAAAGGAGTTAGCTTGCAAAGTAGGAATCAAAACCATCTCCTAAAAATGAACCAAGGAACCAGCAAAACTAGGTCATCGACGACCAAAATGAGCAAAAAACACAAAAGACAAAAAACAACCAATAGGCTGTACACTATACAAATTATGCTCACCTTGATTATGTGGAATCAATCTAGGAAATGTTTCAAGTGCCTGCCATAAAAAGGTAATTTGAACAATTCATCATCCAAGTCTTTCAAGAATAAGGTATGTTCACCAATCCGAATGTCAATGGACTAAGGGCCCATCCATAGTGCATCAAATTTACCATGCTTTCCCTTGTCTTCATGTCTGTTATCCCAAAATAGCACAAGATCTCCAATGTTGAAATCTCTAGGAGTGACCTTCTTGTCAAATAAATTCTTCAATTTTTCTCTAAACTTCACATGCCTTTAGTGAGATGCTCTCCTTTCTTCATCAATTTCAACAATCTGGTTAATGTGAGCCTCATATGGATTAACTTCTTGATCTTCCAGTTATTGAATGCACTAATATGAGGATAATTACATATGCAGGTACAAAAAAGCTTGAGTGCCATATACCAGTTCAAATGGATTTTTTTCCCGTGGCTCTTTTAACAGTAATTCTATCAGCCCAAACAACAAACTTCAACTACTCACCCCATTTCCTTTTGTTCAACTCCAAGGTTCTCCTGATGATTTTTAATAAATTTTTATTTCTAGACTCTGCCTGTCCATTGCCTTGGGGGTTGTAGTTTAAGGCATATGTCAAATTGATGCCATATTCTTTACACATTACCACCAAAGGTTCAGCTCTGAAGCTCATGGAATTGTCATCAACAATTTTAACTAGCACTCCAAACCTGCAGATGCTATAGCTTAGCGTGAAGTCCATGACAGTTTGGTGTGTTGTTATTTTGGTGGGGATTGCCTCCACCCACTTAGTGAAGTAATCAGTGGCTACAAGAATCCACTTATGGCCATCACTTGAAGGGTCTAAAATCTCACCAATGAAATCCATTCCCCATTGCTTGAACGGGGCTTCAATTGATACAGGCTACAAAGGAAGGGAGCTTGAAGCTTTTAGTCTTCTAGAAAAATGCTGGCAACTCTCACATCTTCTAACCAAAAGAGTTGTATCCTTGAAGAGATTTTCCCACCAATAACCAGCCCTTGGGATCTTGTGTGCTATGACTTTTCTAGTAAAATTCCCGCCACAAACGCCTCCATGGAGATTAGAAATTATCTTGGGGGATTCATCCTCAGTAATGCACCTTAAGAGAACTCCCTCAGGATTCTTCCAGGCTAACCCATAATCAGCAATGACATATTTCTGGGAGGCCAACTTAAGAGATCTTTCCTTGTTCTTACTCAAATACTCAAGGGGCAATATAGATGTTTGAGATAAAAAAATTACATCTTTGTACCACTCAGAGCTCATCAACTTTTCAAGGACATCTACCCTTCCTTCTTCTACCTCATTCACCTCAATAGTTTGTAAGTTGCTCTCAGCCATAAGCTTAGCTAAGCCCTAATCTCTTACTAATTTTGTGGTTTGGATATCCATGTCATATTCTTGCAACTTGTTCACCCATCTGCATCTTTTGCTTGAGATCTCCATCTCTGATATGAAATACTTTGCCATAGTGTGGGGAACGTTAGAAAAAATTTTAGAGCTCAAAATTTAAAGCCTAAAAAGCTTTGTTACTTTTACCAAGGCAAATGCTTGTTTCTCCATAACAATGTATTTCAGTTCAACCCCTTGCAGTGCCTTACTGAAAAAAGCAATTGTCCTCTAAGCCCCTTCATCATCCTTCTCTAACAAGACAGATGCAATAATTCTCTCTAAAGCAAAAGAAAATATTTAAAAAGTCCTCTTATAATATGGAGCTGCCAAAACAAGGGCATGCTTTAATGCTTCCTTGATCCCGTTGAAATCCTAAATGGTAGCCTCTTCCCATTTGATTACCTGGTCCTTCTTTAGCATGCAATTAATTAGAATGGTTAACTCAACAAAGGTTGATATGAATCTTCTGATAAAATTTATCTTCCTAAAGAAGGACTGAATTCATTTCTTGTTTCTTGGAATTGGGACCTTGCTGATGGCCTCCACCCTCTCAGGATCAATCATGACACCATCCTTTGATATAATGTGACCAAGCAACTTGGCCTTCTACACTCCAAACTGGCACTTCTTTGGATTGAGTGAAATGGCATACTCTCTATATCTTATCAACATCTTTTCTCAATGTTGCAGGTGATCACTTCTCTTCCTCTAGAAAACTGTCACATCATCCTGATACACATCAATGAAGTCATTTATATATCCTAAGAATGCTACAACCATATCTCTCTAAAAATTAGCCCCAACATTCATCATGCCAAATGGCATCCTCACATACATATAGGTACCCCATGGAGTATTGAAAGTAGTTTTGATTCTCTCTGATTGCTTCACAACTATCTAGTTATACCCAGAGAAACCATCCAAAGTAGAAAGCAGCTCAGAACCAGGCACTAATTGCAGCATGTTATCCATGTTTGGTAAAGGATAATTATTATTCATTGAGGCTCTGTTCATATTTCTAAAATCTACACACAGCTTGATATCTCCATTCTTTTTTCTAACTGGCACCAAGTTCATAACCCAATAAGAATACCTTGTTGGGTGAATGATCCCTTCATATTTTAGCATTTTTAACTCATCTTGCATTTTCACAGAGAGGAGTTGATTAATTAGCCTTTGTTTTTGTCTGAACAACTTTGCATTAGGCTCCAAAGGAATTTCATGCTGAAACAAATCCTCTCTGTATGCCTGCAACTCTAAATAAAACCAAGCCAAGCAATCCTAATACATCTTCAACAATTGCACATAGGACTATTTCTCCTCCTTGTTCAGATTGCTTCCCAACTAGATCTTCCTTGGTTTCTACTCTGTACGTAGGTCATACTCTTCAATATCCCTTGAGGTTGCTAAATGTCTGTTAATAATGCAATCAACATTATCAAAGTTTGATTCAAGAGAAACCAAACCTCTAGGGATGGTATTAGTTTTTCAATTGAATGATATCATTTCCAAACAAAGTCTCTTTACCCTCTGCTCCACATACCATTCGCTACCAATCAATAAAATGATCAAGGAACTTTCCTGTATTCTACATAAATCTTTTGACCTGAGCATCATCATCAAAAAAATTCACAATGTTTAATGTTATCAGGGATAGATGGCCTTGTTAACACCTCAACATCGTACTCACAATATGGGGACATTACAAAATTATCAAACTGAGATCCCAACACAGAAATCATGGCTGCCATGTAACATTGAACTTCCTGTCATGGTCAACAATGTTAAATGAATCAAACGTCTCAATCAAGTCCCAGACTACATGCTTATATTGTTTCATTCTTTGATTTTTTGTAGCATATAGCTTTCTGATTTGTTTAACAATTAGTTCTGAATCTCCCTTAACAATGATGTCTTTAAAATAATATTTCCAAGCAATTCTCAAACCTAACAACAATTCTTCATACTCAACAATGTTATTGTTACACTCAAATTTAAGTTTGAAAGAAAAAACAAAATCTTCCAAGCTTGGGGAAATAAAAACTACACCAGCACCATTTCCAAACTTGGAGTAAGCTCCGTCAAATAACAAAGTCCATGGAGAGCCTACTTGTTCAATACTCTTATATTGATCCACTTTTTCTCTTTCTCATCACCAAACCCAATAAAGTTATTGGCATCAACATTTGTGTACAATACTTCATAAGATGCATTATTGGGGTCTTCAATGAGGTGCAACACCTTCTTTCCCCCATACAACTTGACAAGGCTTCCCTCAATTGGGATGGTGGAATAGGACATATCCATTTGAACACTCCCACTAACGCTTGTAGCCCATTTTCTAGATGCAACAACATACCCCACTTGGTTGGGCAGTCAACAATAACTACATCAAGTTTCAAGTTCCTATGCCTGGATAGGTTATAATTTGTACCACCAGACCCTTCACACATCCCACCACTGGAACCTCCTTGGAATCCATGGTAGTGCACTTCCCATATGTGGTTGTTACTTTGATATTTAGTTCATTCATATCTTCCAGAGGCATAACATTGCATGATGCCCCCGAATCAAACATACAGTTGTGTAGAAGTCTATCCTTAATGATCAGAGTGGTAAAGAATGGATCCACATTTAACTGATAATCTACCAAGGAAGTTCTCAAATAAACCTCAAGTGGTTCATCTAGCTCTTTTGATTCTGGTGGTGCTTTTAGTTCTTCAATAATTGGAGTCTCCATAATGTTTACATTTCTGCATGGGGTACTCTTCTCATCTTTCAGTCCAGAATACTCCAATGCCCTCTTCTTGTGCTCAGGAATCCTAAGAAACTCAACAATTGGAACACTAATTTTTATTTTAATCAAAACTTGGGCAATGTCATATGGAGTAGATTTGTGCAAGGTAGCATTAAAAGGGAGATTGATAGACTCATTCGTACATCATGGGGTTTTTGATAGTTTTGGCATGAGGAGAATCATGAATCTTGTTTGGGATAGCAAGGCCTTTAGAGGGTGTATCTTTCTTAGGAATATATTTAGGATTATTTGAAATCAATGGAGCTTTAGGTTTGGCTTGAGGCCCTACTCCTTTGAAATATCTACTCCTAGTATTATAATTCTTTTCTTGAGCAACAACAACATGTTCATCAATAACTTGCCTATCCTCCTAAGATTGGATTCCTCCATCATACTTCACTATCATTAGAGCTCTTAAATATTCAAAGTCATTATTGGGAAATTCAAAATCTTGTATAGTATCTATTTCCAAATCATGAGAGGGAGGAAGAAGAGGTACCTGGTGAATGCAATCCCAAAAATCAGTAGCAGTTCTAGCACTTATTACCTCAGTTAAAGTTGCTCCTTGTTGTGAGCTTGTAGAGCACTCCATCATGCATGCATAATCATTTGTGTTATCATAATCAGCTTTCTCTTCTTCTTTCTGATCTAATTCACATGGAACATGAGGCATGAAACACCTATCACACTAATCAATTACATTTGTTTCTTCAACAACATCAACTCTGTCAGCCAAAGGATCAAGCACCATTCTATTTTCCCTAGCTTGGGGATGTGTATTTGAATATCACATGGGTCCCTTGCCTTTGTCATCAGATCTCTGCTCATTTCTAGTATGATTGGTAAATCTATCTTGGCTTTGCTGCTTATGTTGACCTTGTGAACTAATGCCTAATTCCTTTCTCTACCTGGGCTAATTTGTATGAGATTTCTTTGATAGCCCCTGCCAAAGTTTTAACAACCTCCACCAAATCGGCACCCTTACTTGCTTGAGGTATTTCCCGATTAACCAACTTCACACTTTACCTCTTAGGAGGTTTTTCCAATTGCTTTGATGTTGTTCTCAATTTGTAGAGCCATAGTAAAGGCATGTCTTAGATTGGTAGGGTTTTTATCTCTCAAGCAGTAAGCAACTTTCTTATCAAATGCATTTGAGTACTTTATAAGACAATATTCATCACATACCCTTAAAATTATAGGAAATCTCCTCAATGTCTTATTGAATATAGTGTTGAAGTCATGCACTGAACTCATTAGGGTTCTTTTTTATATTCTCAAATTCTAATAGAAGAAATGTAAGATCCATTCTGTCACCTTACTGCAATCTAAATGCATTATTCATCTCAGTCTAGGAATCAATGGAATTATCTGGCAGAGCTTTATACCAGTCCCTGGAATCTTCCTCCAAAGTATGGATAAACAATTTAATATATACATCTTAAAATTCAATCTTAAAGTCTTCCATCATGTTGATAAAGAGTTTTAAATGTTGATCCCCAGTTATAGCATTGTTTTCTTGGAATTTTGGTAGTCTATTTCTTACATCCTGGGGAACTGCATTTGGATAGCCAACCATCGCTCTAAAACTTATAGGACCAAAGGTATTTACAACAAATGGAGGTCTAGGTGGGGGATGGGCAATGTTGTTTTGAGAGGGTGACCTTGGAGGAGAATCAAATTGATAAGGGACAAGGGGTTTTTGAAACACGGGAGTATAACTTCCAAAATGGATATCCCCTAAAGGCTCTGTCTCATAGAAAACTCTATCAACTTCATACAACACAAGAGCATAATGAGAAGAAAAAATTTCAAATTCAAATGAAGGCCCCTCTCCAGATGGAGAATTTAATTCCACAAAAATACAACCTAATTTAGAATAACTTAAATGGAAATCTTTAATGATAGGCTGATCACATTCATCAACGGAGATCTTTTTTCTTGATTGTTGATCTCCAACAACTCTCCAGGATCTTCTTCCTTCTGACATTGTTTTTCCTAGCTCTGTAATAATGTCCTAGTAGGAACCCTAGTGAAGAAATATCTTCTTCCTTCCAGCTTTGCAAAGATTAGTAATAAATGTCACTTGATAGATGCTAAGACACTGGTACTTGTAAAAAACTAGACCAACACAGAGTCACCACTAAGGATTTCCACCATAGTTACAGTGAAAATGCACTAAATATATGATCTTTCAAATGTTTTTCAACACCAGAAGGTGGAAATGGAAATGTCTGACCTTCCTTTACCCATATTTATCAATGAAAATTAGTGCAATAACTGTAGAAACTGGAAATATTACACACAACACTTGTAACTTTGAGCATTTCTTACAGGCTTGAGCACAAGATGATGTTGAAATAATGTACTAGCATTTAGAGCATCTAAGAAATGTTTACCAAGGCCTGAGTAGGAATTGTAATCACAATGTCCCTGGTAGCGGTGCCAGAACTATGTTGGTAGAAAAATTGATTCTCCCTCAGAAGGCTGAGCAGCATCACAGTTATGACAGGAATCTTAGAGAGAAGTAGAGCGTGTTGTGTGTTGTTTTGTATCCGGGGAAGAAATGTAGCTTGTTCTTTGTCACTCAGATGTAGAGAAATAGGTAGGACCCTTAAGAGGATTTGATCTATACTCACGACTTTATGGTTGTTCATTTCAACAAGGGTGAGAGGAACTTTTTGTAGCCTGTTGTTTGTGAAGGAAATGGAGATGTCCTTCTTTGCAGAGTTATTGAGAAGACCTTGAAGAAAACATATTCAATACAGCAAAATCTAACTCTCACGAGTTTTCACCCTAGATAATCAAGATATTTTCTTAGCAAGGTTCAGGCTACTAAAGACAATGACAACTTGATTGCTTCTACATGTTTTGGTAATAGAAATTATGCATTTGTGCACACACAGGACAAACAGGGGTAGTATGGGTATGATTGGTTATTTTTAAATGAATTTTGGTGGGAAGTGAGGAAGAGTGGGTTTTGACCTACCAACATTTTTGAGAGATTTCACAAAAATGGAAATCTTGACCAACAGAATGCTTCAGAACAACCAGAATGTTCCTTTAACCAGAAGGTGTGCTTCAATGGAGGCCCAGATCAACATGTTTTCAAACAAAATTTAAGGATCCAAAATGAACGCTCAAACTAATAGACATAATTAAACACTATTAACCTCTATTTTATGATGCCTAATATACCCTCAAACGCTAACAAATAACCTTAATCATCATGCTAGGAGTAAAGTGTTTTTAAACTTATTTATTTCACTATCAAATGAAATTTCTTCTTATAAATGAAATTGCAAGTGCCACCAAACTATCTCAAAGGTAATATCTTGTGTTATTCATAGAGATTCCAGTATAAGATTGCGATGGGAACAAGAAACTATTTACAAACATTCATAAATGAATCAGAAACAATTTTCCTAAAAATCAGACATAGATTTACTCAAATTAGATTAAATTTATCAACAGGGGAAAGGTTCTGGAATAATCTCAGAGCTTGTCAATGGTTGTACACTTGCAACCACCTTGACATGATCAAATTTAACACAAAAGAAACAAACAAGTTCCTCAGATAGTCTCTGAGAAAAAGATGGGCTCTGTCAAAACCTTTTCTCTCAAGAATTAGCTCCCAACCTCTAACACTCCAACTTTACAACCATTTGCATGACAAATTCATGCAATTTATAATATTTTTACTTACAATAGGGTTTTCCTCCCAAAACAAGAAACATTCAAAGCACCTTTGCATGGTGTGACTCCTAGAATCAAATTTACAAAAAATTTGTCAGGTGTGCAGAGGGAAAATCTCTCCAAATATATCCAACATTCAATTCTTCATCTCACGTGCCAACTACTTCCTTGTCCATTACGTTAAAGCTGGTTCTTTCCATGCCAAGGAAGGAAACAATTGGAAATCATATTGAGGCTAATAGTCAGAGAACATATTAATGGAAAAAGACATTTTCATTTTTTTTTTCCCACCAAATCAAGATATCAACAGGTCTCTCAAGTTCAAAGGAAAGAAAAATCAGTTTGAATTTGACAATCAAATTTCATCTTTAATGGTGAAAGACATTTACAGACCTTCCCCACCAAACCAAGATATCAAATTAATGTTCATCTTCATTTGGCATGCAAGAGACTCCAAGAAATGATAAAAAACCATAAGAATACGCATCCCCATGATCTTTGGAGAAAAATAGCAGAAAATCAGATACAAATGCACATTTTTTGTTGATCTCTCTTTTTAATCTAGATCGTCCATGTGGGATATCTGAGTTAAGATGGGCCTGCAGATTCCTTTTTAATTTTTACACCTTTTGGAAAAAATTCAAAATTTCTCAATTTTCTCCACCCCGCTACCTTTGAAAAATGGGCTTTACACATGTCCCAATGTTGGTCCTAAAGGAACCACGGCTAAATTCTGCTATTTCACCTCTTTTTGGAAAAAGGAATTTTTTCCAAGTTTTCCCCGCATCTCTGCCCTTCTACTTTTAGTTTCTGATGTGGGTCCTAATGAAACCACGCTTTCTTTTACACTTTTAACCTTTTTCTTCATAAAAGGAAAATTTTCCAAATTTTCCCCAAAATTTTACACCTCCATCGTTGACTAGAGAAAAATTCTACTATTCTCTGTCGTGCTTACGGGTCATTTTGATGATTTTAGTCTTTTAAACAACAAGGGGCAAAAAATCCAAGTTTCCCCTGATGGCCCAATGCCCCACCTCTTAACGTTTCAAATCACCAGTGTCTCAATGGCACATCCTGAGATGGTCCCCAAAAGTATAGACCCTGAATGAGCATGGGGTCACTATGTGTCCTAGTCTAGTAAAGCCTGCTAAAAAGCTTGAGAGTCCAGTAGAAAGCGTCATGTGTCTAAGGCCCAAGACAATCTTTTCTAGCTATTGAAAATTCTAAGCAAAAATTAGTACAAGTGGAAGCCTCTAAGTGTCCTCGTTGTGCTTCTTCAAAATAAAACCCAAATTCCAGTCCCCAAACATGCATTGTCACTCCATGTGTCTCACGCCGCTTAGGAAGTTTATAAAAATTCTAAAGAAGGAAAACTTAACGGGAACCTCCACATGCCTTTGTGGCGTAACTTTAAGATGGTCCCCAAAAGTAGAGACCCTGAATGAGCATGAGCTCACCACGTGTCCCGAACCTTAGAAAATTTCTTTTAAAAGTTTAAGTGCCCAGCAGAGCTGCCAAAAACCTCCACATGTCCTTCTGTCGCAATTGCTAAGGTGGGATCCTGAGTCAGATATTCAAATGAGCTCTAGCCCACCACATGTCCATGACTTGCCAAAACTATATCAATTGCATGAAATTTTTTTCTAAGTTTGGGCGAGGTAGTGAAATCCTCCATGTGTCCTCCCGACGCAACTCTAAGGCCAAACAAAAAGGTGAGTCTTCAAACGAGTGCTATTCCTCCACATGGACAAGTTTAGGGTTAGAACTTCCCACAAATTTTTAGAGTGCCCCTCCGAGCCGCATCCAACCAAAAAGGGCCATGTTTCCAATGATGCAGATATTTAAAATTTGATGAGAGAAACACACCCGTGAAGGCGTAAAAATGCAAGGAAACCACTCTTTGAGCTCGAAGATGAAATTTTCTTTAAGGATAGATCATTTTCAAATGTTGCAAGGTTCACATATGACTCTATGAGCTATATTTATTCACATTTCTTCAAGTACTTGGGACAAAATGGCAAGGAAAGAAACACACGACTATGGAAAATCTAAGGGAACGAGTGGCTCGAGTTTTACGCCTTATTGACGGACACCTTCAGATGGACAGAGGAAAAAATCAACAAATTAAGGGCTTTTAAGTGACCTTTGACCAAGGAGGAACCAATCATGGCAACCAAATGGAGGAGATATTCCTCGTGTACTAACATGGGGAGACAAAAAATGTTACAGGGTCCACAAACTGAGAGATTTTAATAGCAAATGGGGCGAGACTAATTCGAGCACCAACAAACTTGATTTCACCAGATCTTTGAGAACCTTTACAACAATTGGAAGACTCAACAATAGAATTCTTTAGAATAGCCAAAATGTTCCTTCAACCAGAAGGTGTGTGTCAATAGAGCCCTAGATGTCCACAGTTTCACACAATCTTTTATAATTCAACATGAAGGCTTGAGCTATAGATGGAATTAAACATTAACAACCCCTGGTTCCTCATGCCTAAGATATACTGAAAAGCTTATAGACAATATTCATCAACAAAATGACAATAAATTGATTTTATATTGTTTACCACATTATAGGATGAAGGATCCTCTCTTGATGAAATTGCAAATGCCACTAAACTATCACAAGGAAGAGATCCTTTGTGATTCAGAGGGATTTTAACACAAGATTGCAATAGAAACATCAAAACCATTTGAAGACATTCTGAAAAAAAAGTAGACACAATTTTGTGCAAGATCAACACAGATTAATTTGAGATCTATTAGATTTATCAGCAAGGGAAATTTTCTTGAATAGTCTCACATATTTTCAATATCTATACAATTGTAACTATCTTAACATGAGCAAATATAAAAAAAAAGAGATTAACTGGTTTCTCATATGGTCTCTTAGGAAGATGGTATTTCTCTAATTTTCTCGTAAGAATTTAACCCCCAACCATTTGTAAGAGTATCCTCATTGCATTTATACAAATAATTTTCTCACTCATCCCAAATTTTCCCCCAAAAAAGAATAATATTCAAGGTAACCTTTACTTGTTACCAATTTGTCTCAGAAAGTGATGTTTAAAAAATTTACACCCGAAGCTTCTAGGTGGACGAATAATGAACTGATCATGTTTCTCAGACCCTCGACTAATGATTGGGATGCCATGCCACAACTTTTTGAAAGTCCTTCTAATCATTCTTATTATGTCATGCGATAAATCCCCTTTTCAATCATTTTTAGGTGGCTTTGTATAGCTGAATCTGACAAGCAATCCTTTTTACTGTCGAGAAAACACCTTGATAAATGAGTTCCCTTGCATTGATGCATAGATTCATTCCTTTCATAAATTAGTTTCTACGCACAGATTATCCCACATTACCTGCAGTGCGAGTTCGAGTCGGCCAAGTGTAAATAGGAGTCAACAGAAACCTCCACCTGTTTTCTTGGTGCAATTGCAAAGGTGAAGTACAAAGGTGGGTTCCCAAATTTGCGCGGGCCTTCCACGTGTTCAGGACCCAATAAAATTGACTTGGCCTTTGAAAAAAGTCTCAACATAAAAAGGAGCCAGCGGAATTTTCCACGTGTCTCTTTGATGCACTTTTGATATGGTTCCTTAAAGTAGAGACCCTAAACAAGCACAGGCTCACCACATGTCTCAACCCAACAAAGTTGTTGAAAGAGTTTAAGGACCAGTGGAAGGTGCCACATGCCTAGGGTCTGAGAAAGTTTTATTGGCTGTTCAAAAGTCTAAGTATGGGAAGATCTAGTGGAAACCTCCATGTGTCCCTTTGGTTCTCTTTGAAAAGTAAAGTTCAGGGGCATCTCCCAAACATATGTGGGCCCTCCACATGTCGGATGCCTTAGAAACTTGCTTCAGAAGTTTAAGTATAGAGAGGACCCAATGGAGGCCTCCACATGTCTCCTTGGTGCAATTGCGAAGGTAGGACCCAGAGGTGGATCCTCAAATGAACGCCAGCCCTCCATGTGCACTAGCTTTAACTTGAAACAGGAATTAAAGTTTCAAAATGCCTCGGTGACCCATCTTTCCACTTCTAAATTTTTATGTGGGCTCCAAAAAAGTTGCGAGTTATTTCATAACTTTTCTCCCTTGTACAAAGAGGTAAAAAACTTCAAAATGTTTCACTGACCAGCCTTCCTACTTGTAACATGAAAAATTGCCACATGTCCTTGTTCGGCGTCAAAGTAATACTTTTTCCTTTTCGCTTCATATTTGCTGAATAGCCAATTAGAGCTATCAGGGCCACAGGACCAATTTGGTATTTTTTACAAATGTGACAAAAGTGGAAATTTTGAACAAAAATACCCATCAGTTCACATCTAATCAGAAAGGGTAATGTTTCCACAGATGTTCGGGAAAAAATTGATAGGGAAAACATGACTATGGAAAAATAGAAGGAAGGAGAAAACTTGAATTCACGGCCAATTTATAGATTCTTCCTCATGGACAGAGAAATGAAAAATAATATCTGGACTGAATGTGATCCTCAACCAAAGGAAAGGATTGACCATGGAAACCAAATGAAGGAAAAATACTTCATGTATCAATACATGGATACAGAGAAAACTTCAAACCATGTGGACTGATACATTTTTTGAATGAACAAGGAAAGATTAAATTGAGCAAAAACATCGGCTCTGACTAAGGGATGGGAACACCCTGCAAGTGCTACAAGAACAACAGACCATGTCCCAAAAATCCATTTGGAAACAGAGTCAAAGACAAATCTTGCAGAGTAGAAACATAATAACCAATCCCCCAAGACAAACCTATAAACCAACAAAAACTGGTCACCAGGGACCAGGAGAAACCAAAATAGAAAAACATGAAAGTAGAATGAAACCAAAAGACTATACACTATACAATGATGGGCACCCTGATTCAGAGAAAATAATCAAGGAAAAATTTCAATTGCCTTCGATTCTAGATATGACTATGCTAAGTAGTTCTGATACATCTTTAACAATTGGTCATATGATTGTTTCTCTTTTCCATCGAAGTTGCTATCTGACCACTTTTTTTTAAGCTTATCCTTTGTGCCTATGTCAAGTTTTTCAACATCTCTTGAGGCTTCATCAAACATAAAAGTCCCAGGAAAATTAATCTTCTCAGGATATCTACATTGATCAATTTCATACTCCATGAAAACAACATAGCTCACACAGTTATCAACATCAGTTTCTGTGTGCAATACTTCATAAGAAGCATTATTGGGATCCTCAATGAGATTTAACAAAAAAAATTCACTAGGTAACTTCACAAGGCTGCCCTCATTTGGTATGGTGGCATAAGACATGTCCATTTGCACGCTTCCACCCACAGTAGCTTCCCACTTTCTGGATAATAACATTCCCCATTCAGCATGGAAATCGACAATTACTACATTCAAAGTTAAGTACTTGCCTGGATACGCTGCCAATTTCACTACTAAGCCCTCGACACATCCAAATAATAGCACCTCTTTTGAATCCATGACAGTACATTTCCCATAAGTTGTTGTTACTTTGAGATTTAACTCATTCATGACCTCAAGAGGCATTACATTACATGAGGTTCTTGAATCAAACATGCAATTATGTAACAACCTATCTTTAATAATAAGAGTAGTAAAAAATGGATCCAAATTCAACTGAGAGTCAACCATAGAAGTACCCAAATAAACCTCAAGTGGTTCACCCAATTCCTTTAATGCTTATGGCTTTTCTATTTCTGCAATGGTAGGAGGAACCTCTACATTGTTGACATTTTTACCCTGGGTGAACTTTTCTTCCTCAAGCCCCAAATATCCAAATGTTTTGTTCCTATGCTTAGGGATTCTAAGCAATTCAACAATACGAATAGTAATCTTGATCTAACTCAAGATTTGGGCTATGTCACAAGGAACATATTTGGGTAAAACTGTATTATGAGGAAGTTTTACAAATTCATCTAATGGCATGGTATTTTTCACAGTCTGAGCATGGGGAGGAACACAAGTTTTATTGGGGGTGAAAAATCCTTTGCTAGGTGCATATTTATTAGGGGTTTCCTTAGGGATACTGGTAAGTACTGGAATTTTTGGTTTGGCCTGAGGCCCTGCCCCTTTGACAACTTTGCTCCTTATACTATATTCTTTTTCGTGGCCAACTACTACATTCATTAACAATTATTTGTTCTCTTCTGAAGGAATTCCTCCATCATACGTTTTAATCATTAATGCCCTTAAGTACTCAAAATCATTATTAGGAAACTCAAAAAATTATACCATATCAATTTCAAAAGTATGAGTGGGAGGAAGAAGTAATACCCGGTGAATGTAATCCCATAAATCAGCAGCATTTCTGGAACTTATTAGTTCAGTTGAGTTTTCCCCCTACTATGAACTTGTAAAGGAATCCATCATGCATGCATCATCATTTGTCTCATCATCATTAGCTTCTTCCTCAACTCCCATGTCTTCATCGCATGGGGAATGGGGTAGGAAACATCTATCACACTACCTCGATATCATGGAACTCTCCCTCAGTAGCAACTTTGGTAGCTAAAGGATCAGGCACCAATCTGTTTTCCTGGGGTTAGAGCTACCTATTTCCTGATCCCACATAGGCCCTTTACCCCTGTCATCTGATCTATGATCACCTCTGGGATGATTTGTAAATCTTTCTTGACCTTGGTGGCTTGTGCTGACCTTGGGAACCTTGTCCAATCCATTTCTTTGCTCTAGAAAATTTGTATACGATATTTCATTAACAGCTCTAGACCAAAGTTTTTACAACCTCTTCTAGATCCACAAACTTACTTAACAAAGGCTTATATGGATTGATCAGCTTGATACCTTCCCTCTTAGGAGGCTTACCAACTACTTTGATATTGTTTTAAATTTGTAAAGCCTTGGTGAAGGCCTGCCTCAATGTTCCAGGGTTTTTGTCCCTTAAATAATAGGCAACATTCTTGTCAAAAGCATCAGAATATTTTATCAGATAGGAAACATCACTTGGCCTCAGGATTATAGGTAGCCTATTCTGAGTGTTGAAGTCATGGATAGATTCATTAGGATTCTTCTTAATATTTTCAAATTCAGACAAAAGAAACCTGGGGTCTGTCTTATCCCCATATTGTAATCTAAAAGCATTTTTCATTTCTGTCCATGAATCTATTGAGTTATCTGGCAAAGACTTATACCAGTCATGAGCATCCTCCTCAAGAGTACGAATAACCACTTTTATATACACATCCTCAAATTCAATCTCAAATTCTTCCATCATATTGAGAAATTTTTTCAAATGTTGATCACTAGTGATAACATTATTCCCTTGAAATTTAGGCAGTCTATTTCTAACATCCTGTGGCACTACATTTGGATATCCAACCATACCTCTAAAATCTATAGGACCAAAAGTATTGATAAAAAATGGAGGTCTAGGTGGGGACTGGGCCATATTGTTTTGAGGAAATGATCTTACAAGAGATACAAAATTATGAGTTACAAGGGGTCTTTGGAACACAGGATTATAACTTTCAAAACGAATGTCCCTCAAAGACTCTGTTTCATGGAAAACCTTATTAACTTTTAAAAATACAAGGACAAACTAAGAAGAACACTTATCAGAATCAAATGAACGCCCCTCTTCATTTGGAGAATTCATATCTATATAAATATTACCTGATGTAGAATCACTTGATGAAGAATGATAATCCTCAATTGCAAGTTGATCACTTTCCACAATGGATAACTCTTTTCTTGATTCATGATCTCTAACTATTTTCCAGACTCTTTTTCCTTCTGAATTTTTCTTTCCAAATTCTATAAACAACTTTCTAGTAGGGTCATTAGTGAAGAAATATCTTCTTACTTCCAGATTTGCAAAGATTACTGACAAATTGCACTTAATACAGGTTAAGGCACTGATATTTATCAAAATTTAAATCAACACGGAGTCACCACTAAGTATTTTCACCTTATTTGTGCAAATGCACTATAAATGACTTGTCAAATATCTATCAACACTTAATTCCTACAAAGCTTAGTACATATGACCCTCTTTTACTAGTATTTATCATTGAAGATATAAACTTAGTGCAATAACCACTAGAAATTGGAAATGTTACACATAGAACTTGTAACGTTTGCACACATATTAGGGATATCAACAAAGGATGAAATTGAAACAATGTATTTACTCATAGATCATGTATGAAACATTAGCAATTCCGGTATGTGTACACCTTTGTTCATCCTTGGTAGCGGCGCCAAAATGGTGTTGGTATGTAAATTGATTCTCCCTTAGAAACCAAGCAGCATCATGCATTTAACAAGACACTTACAGATAGATGAATCATAAGATACTTTTTAGCTGGGGAAGGGATTCAGCTAGCTCTTTGTCACTTGGGTGGTGGAGAAATAGATAGCACAATATAGGAGGATATGATCTATCCTCACTACTTTAGGTCGTGTCTTTCGACCAGGGTGAGAGGACCCGTTTTCTAACCTCTGTTGATGAAGGACATGAAGAGATCCTTCTTTTCACAATTTTTAGGGGAACCTTGAGAAAATATGATCAATATGCCACAATTTAACTCTCATGAGTTACACTTTTAAAGAATGGCGATATTTTCTAAGCAGGGTTCAGGTTACTAAAGAAACTTAAAACCTGCTTGCTTTTGTATATTTTTGCAATAAAATTTTCTCATTTTCTGATACACAGCAACAAGAGCGGTACTTTAGGTATAATTTATGGTTATTTGAAATTTTTGGTGGGGATTAAGCAACATGAAGTTGATTTAACCAGATATTTGAGAACCTTTACAACAATTGGAAGACTCAACAACAAAATGCTTCGGAATAGCCAAAATGGTCATTCAATCAGAAGGTGTGTGTCAATGCAACCCTAGATCTATATAGTTTCACAAAATGTTTGAGAATTCAACACGAAGGCTTGAGTTAAAGACTCAATTAAACATTAACAACCCCTTATTCCTCACGCCTAAGATACACTCAAAGGCTTACAGAAAATCTTTATCAACAAAATGACAGTAAAGTGACTTTAAATTGTATATCTCATCATAGAATGAAGGTTGTTCTCATAATGAAATTTCAAATGCCACTAAACTATCACAGGGATGAGATAATGTGTGATTCAGAGGGATTTTAACAAAATATTGCAACAGAAACATCAAAACCATTCGAAGACATTCTGAAATAAAAGTAGACATAATTTTTCCCGAGATCAACATAGATTAATTTGAGATCTATTAGATTTATCAGCACGGGAAAGTTTCTTGAATAGTCTCAGAGATTTTCAATAGCTATACACTCGCAACTATCTTGACGTGATCAAATTTAAAACACAACAGATTAGCAGGTTTCTAAGATGGTCTCATACCAAGATTGGCTTTCTCAAATTTTCTCATAAGAGTTAAACCCCCGACCATTTGTAAGAGTATCCTCATTCCATTTAAACAATTCATTTTCTCACTCATCCCAAATTTTTCCCCCAAAAAGAATAATATTTGAGGGATCCTTAACTTGTTACCAATTTCTCTCAGAAAGTGATGTTTAACAAATTTACACCTAAAGCTGCTAGGTGGAAATATCATGAACTGATCACATTTCTCAGACCCTCGACTAATGAATGGGATGCCATGCCACAACCTTTGACATTACTTCTAATCATTCTTATTATGTCATTCGAGAAATACCCTTTTTAATCATTTTCAAGTTGCTCTGTATAGCTGAATATTATAAGCAATCCTTTTCACCCTCGAGAAAACACCTTGAGAAATGAGTTCCCTCATGTGGATGCTTACATTCGTGCCTCTCAGAAATGAATTTCCACGCAAGGATTACTCCCACATTACCTGCGCTATGATTTTTACTCAGCCAAGTGTAAATAGGAGCTAGCGTGAAAGCATCCATGCGTTTCCCTGGTGCAATTACAAAGGTGAAGCACAAAGGAAAGTTCCCAAATGAGTCGCGGGCCTTCCACATGTTTGTTTTGTGCACAACTTTAAAGATGAATTTTAGAGGCAAGACCTCAAATGAGTGCAAGCTCTCCACATTCCCTGAGCCTAAGAAAATTGCCTTTTGGCCTTTGAGAAAGTCTCATTATAAAAATGAGCCAATGGAGGCCTCCATTTGTCTCTTTGGCGTGCTTTTGATATGGTGGCCAAAATCGGAGACCCTAAACAAGCATGGGCTCACCACGTGTCTCAGTACGGACAAATTTTTTAAAAAGAATTTTAAGGACCACGCAGAAGGGTGCCATGTGCCTAGGGTTCGAGAAAATTTCATTGGTTGTTAAAAAGTCTAAGTATGGGAAGATCCAACGGAAACCTCCACATGTCCCTTCAATGCTGATTCTTCAAAAGTAAAGTACAGGGGCAGGTCCCTAAACAGGCATGGTCCCTCCACATGTCCCAGGCCTTAGAAAGTTGCTTGAAAAGTTTAAGTATATAGAGGAGCCAGCGGAATCCTCCACATGTCGACTTGGTGTAACTACTAAGGTAAGACCAGATGTGGATACCCTCAAATGAGCTGGATCGGCCCTCCATCCTGACAAGATTTGATTTGAAGAATTTAGGGACCTTAAAGTTTCAAAATGCCCTCAGTGCAACCCACCTAGGACTCTGCTTCTAACTTTTGCATGTGGGCCCTCCAATGGAGTTACATGGGTTATTTCATAAATTACACCTCCCTCGTAAAAAGTCTAGGAAAAAAACTTCAAAATGTTCCTGGTGCAATGGCGACCTAGGACCTTCCCTACTTGTAACATGAAAAACTACCACATGTCCATTGTCTTCAAAGTTAAAGTAAAAATTTTTCCCTAGCCACTTCACGTATGTTGATTCCATGTGTCCATTGGCACATGACTATCTAAGGTAGGCCAAGCGGGGCCAATTTGGTATTTTAGCCCTACAAATGTGACAAGAAAGTGAAGTGGGCCTTAAATTTCACCAAATAGAACTTCTGAACCACATCCAATCAGAAAGGACCACGTTTCCATGGATATTGGGACAAAAAATTGATAGGGAAAACATGACTGTGGAAAAATAGAAGTAAGGGGAAAACCCGAATTTACGCCCAAATTACAACTTCTTCCTCATGGACAGAGAAATGGGAAAACAATATCTAGACTCAATGTGATCCTCGACCAAAGGAAAGGACTGCCCATGGCAACCAAATGAAGGAAAAATCTTTCACTCATCAATACAGGGAGATAGAGAAATACTTCAAACCATGCAGAGTGAGACGTTTTTTTAATCAAATAGGGTGAGATTAAATTGAGCACCAACATAAGCCTTTTTCCTATTATCTCCCTATCAATCATGCACATCTAAGCTTCTGAAAAAAATTTCCATGGAAAAGAAGGGATCTTAGATACTAGTCAAAGACTTCCTCTGGTATTCCTACACAAAAGATGATTCTTGAAGGACTAGTACTATAATGGATTTTTGGGAAAATGTGTACATATCAACTGAGGTGTACCTTTCAGATGGTACAGGAGGGAAATCGAAAGTGACTAATACTTCTAGCATGTACCATCGATTTCTACTCATCTTCATGGATCGATTAGATTTCAGTATGCACGCATTGGACCTAGGAAATGGTGTTAGCATTGGCAACCCTATTCTTAACAAGATAGTTTGGGATACCATTCACTAAAAAATAATGATTGAAACCCTTTTACAGGATTTTTAGTGACACCTATGGAGTTGTCCTAATAGTTACCCCGTAAGGGAATAGGATAACGTGTTAGTGATTTGGTCTTCTTTATTCCTCTACAAGGTAAATATGTCACCTTGGCTAGGTAAAGATTCTACAAATTTGTCCATCCATATCGATAGGTTTCATTTAAATGGATATCTTTTCACACCTTTCTTTTGTATTGTTGCATCTATATTTATGACCAATAATCCAATGTAGTGGATTATTGGAAACTAACTGAAGCTAATCCCTTTATATAATTATAGCGTAGGATCAATGACCTTTTGATAATCCTCTAATCATTCAAGAACAACTGCAAGTGACACGAAGTGTGCTATTGCAATCACATATTTCATTACTTTCAATTCTTTATTATGGTATGGTTATAGATAAGTTTCGAGTAGAAATCACTGTAATACATCGAGTGATCTCTTTGATCTCTAATGAAAAAATGAACTATGATGTATTTTTAGCAATGAGCCCTTAATATTACCTCAGAAGGATTTTGAAATACCTAATAATCTTATAATTTTTGCTTTCTGATGACCTTTGTCCCTCTTAGAATTCTAACCCTTCAGTATTTCCCCTTACAATTCTTGCTTTCTTGTAGGGTGTAGTTTCCCCCAGTCCATGATCTCCATTTTAAAATGGACAAGATCATGGAGCCTCTCTTAAGGGTATTGGTGATAGAAATTTTGTGATGCATTTTATAAATTGATTAAAATAGTTCCTTCAGTAACACCCAGATTTTAAAAGCTGGATATAGTTGGCATACATTTGCTTGTAGCTGAGAATCATATGATAAATGACCTGGATATAAATGAGTGATGAAACTGCTGGAGCATATTTTGCAAACCCATGGGTCTCATACTTCTATAAAATCCATCCAGTGTTAAACCTTGTGTCACTTGAATGGTTCTTATTGAAAAACAAAATAATGCCAATGAGAAGAGCATGTTACTCCCGATATGTTATGATTGAATCGAGGCCAACAAAAAGTTAAGGATAACAAAATTTTGCTTGCGCCCCTGAACCCCTGCGAGTGATACATGAAAATTTTAAATCTTCAATGTAAAATATTCAACACTTTCATTGACAGAAACCTCCTAGAACCTATGTAAGTCATGCCCACAGGTGTATGCCTTATCTGAAGTAGGATTCCACTTGGCCAATTGGAAGTCAGTGGATATAAGTAGCTAAATATAGTGTTCCTACCGTCTTACCTCTTGCCACAACAAAAGCACCCTTGTTGACTTTCCAAGAGTCTCTTGTAAAAGTAACCATGCAATCAAATTCACCTAGTTACTCTGTAGAAATAATATTCCTCTTGAGGCTTTGCACATGCCTCACATCTTTTAATACCCATGTATTTCCATTATGTAATTTTAGATGAACTTCCCCTTTAGTAGTAATACTGCAAGGTTCATCATCCCCCAAACAAACATGCCCAAAATTTCCCTGGACATAATTTCTAAAATAACCCTTATTAGGGGTTGCATGAAAAGAAGCTCCTGAATCTAAAACCCATGATTCAATTCTACTATCTAAAGAAAGAATAAGAGTATCTTGTATTACCTCTGATGCAGATAACCAATTTGACTTCTTTATCTTTTTTGGGTGTTAGTTCTTTTTGTCCTTTCACCAACAATAATTCTTTACATGTCCTTTCTTTCCACATTTCCAACAAGTAATTCCATTAATTCTTGATTTAGATCTTCTATCACTTGACTTTGATTTCCCATTCCACTTACTCTTTGACCTCTCCTTCTACATGCCCCTACATTCTACATTCAAAGCATTTCCAGATGATGATTCCTTTGTACACTTCCTCTGAATTTCTTCATTCAAAACTATACCAACCACATCATCAAACTTCAAAATATTATTAGCAGATGAACATGTATTACTAACACGCATTACTAAGTTATCCAAACTGTTGGTTCTCAATTTGAAATTGCCCCATTTGCTCTAAAAATTCTTCAATCTACAAGCTCGGTCGTATTTTCTATTTCCCTAAATGGATGCATGAAAAATCTTTTCTTCATTTTGTTTCCATGATCAGTTCTTTCCTTTGGTGAAGGATCACATTAAGCCCCACAATATTGTTTTCCATTCCTCTGGCCTATGAGAAATTTATAATTTGGCGTAAATTTCAGGTTTTTTCCTTTCCTTCCATTTTTCCGTAATCATGTTTTAATTTCCCTGT
Source organism: Taxus chinensis (assembly GCA_019776745.2). Taxonomy (NCBI): domain Eukaryota; kingdom Viridiplantae; phylum Streptophyta; class Pinopsida; order Cupressales; family Taxaceae; genus Taxus; species Taxus chinensis. The sequence continues at coordinate 132,170,612 of CM034151.1, forward strand.
CAATTTTTGTCCCAACATTTGTGGAAACGTGGTCCTTTCTAATTATATGTGGCTTGGCACGGCATTTTGAAGCTCTAAGGGCCCACTTCAAATTAAGTCTTTTCCACAGTGGAGGGCTTGTGCTCATATGAAAATTTGCCTCTTGGTTTGACCCTTGGAGTTGCACCAAGGAGACACATGGAGGTTTCGGCTGGCCCTGCCCAAACTTAGACAATTTCTTTTCATGCGGCTGGTGCAACTTTGTCAGATAATGGACACATGTAGGGCCAGCACTCATTTGAGGATCCACCTCTTGGTCCTACCTTAGCAGTTGCACCAAGGAGACATGTGGTATGCCTGCACATGTTTAGAGTCTCTACTTTTGGGCACCATATCAAAAGTGCTACCAAACAGACATGTGGAGGCTTTTGCCAGCTCCTCTCTATACTTAAAATTTTCAAGTTAAAATTTCTAAGGCCTGGGACATGTGGAGGGCTCGTACTTGTTTAGGAAGCCCGTGTACTTTAATTTTGAAAAAGCTCTAGGAGGACATGTGGAGGTTTCCGGTGGGTCTTCCCATTTTCAACGACCAAGGAGACTTTCTCAGACCCTAGGCACGTGACACCTTCCATTAGTCCCTAAATTCTTTAAAACATTTTTCGGGATGCAGACAAAGCATTTTTTTAGGGTCCTACCTTTTGGCACCATATCTTCATGGAGGCTTCCTCCATCTCTTTTATACTAAGACTTTTCAAAGGCCCAATCTTCTTTGGCCTAAGGCACTTGGAAGGCTCGCGCTTGTTTGGAAAACTACCCTTTGTAGTTCACCTTTATAGTTCTAAGGCTCTAAAGTTGAGAAAGGGAAAAATCAATGGTTGTTGTGCATTACATCTGAATTTACCACCATTTTTGCTCCAACACTTCTGGAGACATGAATACACATTGTTTTTCATCATTTTTTATGAAATTGCTTGTCATTTTTGTCTACAAAGAGAAATTGAATGGATTTAGAGCTTAATTTTTGAGTCCAAGGAATGTAACGGTTGATATTTTGAAGTTGGAATTACTCGGGCACTTACAAAAACATGAATTACCAGAGAAGATGGATGCAGAGTAGAGTTACAGAGGAAAGAATGGGAAAAGGATGAAATGATGGAGGTTGCAGGCATAAAGGATGAAAAACATGTTACTAGAGGAGATGACTGGCTACTCTAGTTAAAATAATGTTAGAAATATTTGCAATGATTCACCTTTTTTAACAACAAACAACTTTTTGTTGTAAGTCTTTTAAACGTCATTTTCTGGAAATCATGAAAAAACATGTAACAAACAAAGGATCCTCAAATATTATTTTCTTGGGGGGAAAGCTTGGATGTAAATTGAGTGTTATAAAAAGCATGCTTTAGTCATGTAAATGGTCGGGGGTTGAATTCTTACTGATTTTTTTGAGAAACCCCATCTTCCTGAGAGACCATCTGAGAGACCTGTTAATCTCTTATGTTTTAGATTTGATCATGTCAAGTTGGTTGCAAGTGTAAAGCCATTGAGAAGCTCTGATATTGTTCAAGAAACCTTCCCCTACTGATGAATCTAATCAACTTTGAATTAATCTATGTTAATCTTGGGAAAATTTGTGTCTACTTTATTTTAGAATGTCTGCGAGTATTTTTTCTTGTTCCTATTGCAATAATATGTTAAAATCCCTTTGAATCACACAATATCTCATCCTTGTGATAGTTTAGTGGAATTTGCAATTTCATTATGAGAAGAGCCTTCATCTTGTAATGAGATAAACAATTTAAAATCACTTTACTGTCATTTGCTGACAAAGATTGTCTGTACGCCTTTGAGTGTATCTTAGGCATGAGTAACAAGGGGTCTTTAGTGTTTAATTGAGTCTTTAGCTCTATCCTTCATGTTGAATTCTTGGATATTATGTGAAACTATGCAAATTTGGGCCTCCATTGATGCACACCTTCTAGTTGAAGGAATATTTTAGCTATTCTGAAGCATTCTCTCATTTAGTTTTCAAAATGTTGTGAAGGTTCTCAAATATCTAGAAAAATCAAGTTTATCCTACTTAATCTCCCACTAAACAAATATTTAAAAATAATGAATCCTACCTGAACTACCCCTTTTTTCCTTGTATGTCTACAAATTAATAAATTATACTACCAAAATATGTAGAAGCAATCAGGATTCCTTAATGTCTTTAGTAACCTTAACCCTATTTAGAAAATATCACCATTCTTTAGAAGTGATAACTCATGAGAGTTAAATTGTGGTGCATTGATCATATTTTCTCAAGGTTTCCTTTCAAATTTGTGTAAAGAAGGATATCTTCATTCTCCTTCACCAACAGAGGTTACAAAATGGGTCCTCTCACCCTGATTGAAAGGCACTACCTAAAGTAGTGAGGATAGATCAAATATTTTTAATGGTTCTATCCATTTCTTCTAATATCTGAGTGAAAAAAAGCCAGTTGAATCACCTCCCTGGATAAAAAATGAAATACATGATGATTTATCTGTCTCTAGGCTTCTTGTTATATATTTGATGTTTCTCATCTTGCAAAGGAGAATCAATTTGGATACCAACACTTTTGTCATTTGCTTCCGAGGACTATTTGAAAAATTTATACACATACCAACCTTGGTAATGGTTCTTGCATGATCTAAGTGCAAATACATTGTTTAAATGTCATCCTTTGTTGAGATTTGTAAGATTTGTGCAAGTTACAAGTTCTGTGTGCAATATTTCTAGTTTCTATTGGTTTTTGCACTAAGTTTACATCATCAATGTTAAATATGGGTAAAGGAAGGTTAGATCTATGAATCTTTGCATGATTTTAGTGTTGACAAACATTTGACAGATCAATTTTAGTGCATTTGCACAACTAAGGTGAAAATCCTTAGTGGCGACTCCATGTTGAATTAATTTTTGATAAATTCCAATGTCTTAACCTATGTCAATTGAAATTTATCACTAATCTTTGCAAATCTTGAAGGAAGAAGATCTTTCTTCATTAAAGACCCTGCTAGAAGGTTGTTTCCAGAATTGGGAAAGAAAAATTCTGAAGGAAGAAGAATATGGAAAGTTATTGGAGATCAAAAATCAAGAAAAGAGTTATCAATTGTGGAAACTGATCAGCCTTTCATTGAATATTTCCATACTTCCTCAAGTGCTTCTGAATTAGGTAGTCTTTTTGTAGATTTGAATTCTCCATCTAGAGAGGGGCCTTCTTTTATATTTGTAAAATTTACATCTCATTATGTCCCTGTGTTCTCCAAACCTGATATGATCTTCCAAGAAACATAGTTTTTAGAGAACATTCATTCTGAGAATTGCATTCATGTTCCCCACAGACCCCTCACTCCTCATCATTTTGTTTCTCCTGTAAGATCACCTCCCCAAAACAATATGGCCCAACCCCCACCTAGACCTATGTTTTTTGTGAACACTTTTGGTCCTATAGATTTCAGAGGTATGGCTGGATATCCAAACGATATGCCCCAAGATGTTAGAAATAGACTGCCTAAATTTGAAAGAAATAATGTTATTACTGGTGATTAGCACTTAAATCTTTTTGTCAATATGATGGAATACTTTGAGATTAACTTTGAGTATGTGTACATAAAATTGTTTATTCATAATCTAGAGGAGGATGCATGGGACTAGTATAAATATTTTCCAGACAAATCCATTAATTCATGGAAAGAAATGAAGAATGCTTTTAGATTAGAGTATGGAGATAAAACACACCCCAGGTTTCTTTAATTATAATTTGAAAATATTAAGAAGAATCCTAATGAGTCTATTCATGACTTAAATCTCAGTTTAATAAGACCCTGGATAGGCTAGCTATAATCCTAAGGCCAAGTGATGTTTCTTGTTTAATAAAATACTTTGATGCTTTTGATAAGAAGGTTGCCAATTATTTGAGGGATAAGAACCTAGCAACATTGAGGTAGGCCTTTACCATGGCTTTGTAGATTGAAAATAACATCAAGGTAATTGGTAAACCTCATAAGAGAGAAGGCATCAAGCTGATCAATCCAAAGAATCCTCAGTCAAGTAAAGTTGTGGATCTAGAGGAGGTTGTAAAAACTTTGGTCAGATATGTTAAGGAAATATCATATAAACTAACCAAAGCAGAGAAGGGGATTAGATAAATTTCCCAAGGTCAGTATAAAGCAAAAGATCAAGAAATATTTTCAAATCATCATAGGGGTGAGTAGAGATCTGGTGACAGAGGAAAAAGACTCGTGGGATCATGAAATAGACAGCCCCAACCTAGGTAAAACAAATTGGTGCTTGATCCCTTAGCTTCGAAAAGTTGTTTTCATTGATGGATCTCATGAAAATGAGTGGTGTGATAGTTGTTCCTTGCCACAAGATCCATGTAATGTTGAAAAGGGAGTTAAGGAAGAAATTTATGATGATGAGATAGATGATGATGCATGCACGATGGATTGCTCTACAAGTTCACAGTAGGGAGCAACCTCAACTGAGCTGATGAGTGCCAGAACTGTTGAAAAATTATGGGATTGCATTCACCAGGTATCACCTCTTCCTCCTACTCATAATTCTAAAATTGATATGGTACAAGATTTTGAGTTGTCTAACAATGATTTTGAGTACTTAAGGGCATTAATGATTAGAAAGTGTGATGGAGGAATTCCTTCAGAAGAGGACAATCAGTTCTTAATGAATGTAGTAGTTAGCCATAAAAAGGAGTATAATACTAGGAGAAAAGTTGTCGAAGGGGTAGGGCCTTAGGCTAGACCAAAAATTCCAGTGCTTACCAGAATCCCTAAAGAAACCCTTAATAAATATACATTTGGTAAAGGATTTGTCACCCCAAATAAAACTTATGTTCCTCCCCATGCTCAGACTGTGAGAAATCTTGTGCCATTAGATGAATTTGTAAACCTTCCTCCTAACATGTTGCATTACCCAAATATGTTCTTTGTGACATAGCCCAAATCTTGAGTTAGATCAAGATTTTTGTTCCTATTGTTGAATTGCTTCGATTCCCTAAGTATAGGAACAAAGCATTCATGAATATTTAGGATTTAAAGAAGAAAAGGTCACCCAGGGTAAAAATGTAAACATTGTAGAGGTTCCTCCTGCCATTTTAGAGTTGGAGAAACCCCAAGTACTTGAAGAACTAGGTGAGCCACCTGAAGTATATTCGGGAACATCCTTGGTTGAGTCTCAACTGATGGTGGATCCATTTTTAACTACTTTGATTATTAAGGATAAGTTGTTACATAAATGTATGTTTGATTCTAGAGCATCATTCAACGTTATGCCTCTTGAGGTCATGAATGAGTTGGATATCAAAGTAATAACAGCTTATGGGAAGTGCATTTCCATGGATTCCAGTGAGTTACCAGTGGTGGGATGTGTTAAGGGTTTAATAGTGCAACTTGCAACCTACCCAGGTAAGAAATTAAAGCTATATGTTGTTATTATTGATTCCCCTGCCAAATGGGGAATTTTGTTATCAAGAAAATGGGTTGTTAGTGTGGGTGAAAGTGCACAAATGGACATGTCTTATGCCACCATACCAATTGAGGGCATCCTTGTGAAGTTACCCAGTGAAAATAAAATGATATATCTTATTGAGGACCCCAGAAATGCTTCTTATGAACTATTGCATGTAGATATTGATATTGATAAATATGTGAGCTATGTTTTTTTCAAGGAATATGAAATTGATTAATGTAGGTATCATGAGCAGGTTTATTTTCTTGAGACTTTTATGTTTGATGTAGCCTCGAGAGATGTTGAAAAAATTGACATAGACATAAAGGATAAGCCTAAAAAAATGTGGTCAGATACCAACTTGAATGGAAAAGAGAAACAATCATATGACCAACTGTTAACGATATATCATAACTAGAATATAAGGAACTTGAAAATTTTCCTTGATTGTTTTCTCCAAATCAGGGTGCTCACCATTGTATACTACATAGTATTTTGGATTCATTTTCCTTTCTTGTTTTTCTATTTTGGTTCGTCCTGGTCCCTGACCAGTGACTAGTTTTTCTTGGGGGAGTTGGTTATTGTTTTTCTGCGTTGCAAGATTTTTCTTGACTCCGTTGCCCAATGGATTTTTGGCACAAGGTGTTCTCTATTGTTGTTATGGCACTCACAGGGAGTGCCGATATCCAAGTTGGAGCTAATGTTGGTGCTCAATTTGATCTCGCCCTGTTTGCTCTAAAAATTCTTCAATCTGTGAGCTCTGTCGTATTTTCTATTTCCCTTAATGGATGCATGACAGATATTTTCTTCATTTTGTTTCCATTATCAGTCCTTTCCTTTGGTCAAGGATCACATTAAGTGTAGATATTGTTTTTTGTTCCTCTGTTCATGAGAAAGCATTTGTAATTTGGGTGTAAATTGAGGTTTTTTTTCCCTTCCTTCCATTTTTCCACAGTCATGTTTTGTTTTCCATGTCAATTTTTTTCCCAACATCTATGGAAACATGTTCCTTTCTAATTGGATGTGGCTCAGTAGGGAATTTTGAAACTCTAAGGCCCACTTCAACTCAAGTCCTATCCATGTGGAGGGCCTTAACTCATCTTAAAATTTTCTCAAAGGAGACACGTGGAAGTTTCCACTGGCCCTTCCCAGACTTAGACATTTTTTTTCATGTGGCCGGTGTATCTTTGTCAGACAATTGACATGTGGAGGGACATCACTCATTTGAGGATCCACCTATGGGTCCTACCTTAGTAGTTCTGCCAAGGAGATATGTGGCGAGCTCGTGCTTGTTTAAATTCTCAGCTTTTGGGCACCATATCAAAATTTTACCAAAGAGAAACGTGGAGGCTTCTGTCGGATCCTCTCTATACTTAAACTTTTCAAGAAAATTTCTAAGGCCTAGGACACGTGGAGGCTCCACGCTTGTTTGGGAAATGTCCCTATCCTTTACTTTTGAAGACATGCCAGGAGGAAATGTTGAGGTTTCCGTAGGGTCTTCCCATACTTATACTTTTCAATAGCCAAGGAAACTTTCTCAAACCCTAGGCACGTGGTAGCTTTCGATGCTTCCTAAATGCTTTCAACAAATTTTTCAGGCTTAGACATGTGCTGAGCCCACACTTGTTTAGGGTCTCTGCCTTTAGGCACCATATCAAAGGTGTGCCAGTGAGACACGTGGAGGCTTCCGCTAGCTCCTTTTACACTAAGACTTTTCAAAGGGCAAAATGCAATCTTCTTGGGCCCAGGGCACTTGGAAGGCCCGCGCTTGTTTGGAAAATTGCCTCTGTACTTCACCTTTATAGTTGTGCCAAGGAAACATGTGGAAGGCTCTAATCTAATGTTGAGAAAGGGAAAAATCAATGGTTGCTGTACATTGCATCTGAAATTACCGCCATTTTTTCTCCAAAACTCCTGGAGATGCAAATATGCCTTTTTTTAATCATTTTTTATGAAATTCCTTGTCATTTATTTCTCCAAAGAGTAATTGAATGGATTTAGAGGTTAATTTTTGAGTCCAAGGAATGTAACGGTTAATATTTTGAAGTTGGAATTTCTTGGGCACTTGCAAAAACACAAATTACTAGAGAAGCTAGATGTAGAGCAAAGTTACAGAGGAAAGAATGGGAAAAGGATGAAATGATGGAGGTTGTAGGTGCAAAGGATGAAAAATGTGTTGCTAGAGGAGATGACTGGGTCCCCTAGTTAAAATAATGATGGCAATATTTGTAATGATTCACCTTTTTTAACAACTGGAAAAAATTTGTTGTAAGTTTGTTAAACGTCATTTTCTGCAAATCATGAAAAAACATGTAACAAAAAAAGGTTTATCGAATATTATTTTATTGGGGGGAAATCCTGGATGTAAATTGAGTGTTACAAAAAGCATGCTTTACTCATGTAAATGGTCAGGGATTGAATTCTTATGAAAAAATTTGTCAAAGCCCATCTTCCTGAGAGACCATCTGAGATACATGTTAATCTCTTATGTTTTAGATTTGATCATGTCAAGTTGGTTCCAAGTGTAAAGCCATTGACAAGCTTTAATATTGTTCAAGAAACATTCCCCTACTAATGAATCTAATCAACTTCGAATTAATCTGTGTTAATCTTTGGAAAATTTGTGTCTACTTTAATTCAGAATGTCTGCAAGTGGTTTTTCTTGTTCCTATTGAAATCTTGTGTTAAAATCCCTCTGAATCACATAGGATATTTTCCATGTGATAGTTTAGTGGCATTTGCAATTTCTTTATGAGAAGAGCCTTCATCCTGTAATGAGATAAACAATTTAAAATAAATTTACTATCATTTGTTGATAAATATTGTTCGTAATCTTTTGAGTGTATCTTAGGCGTAAGGAACCAGGGGTCTTTAATGTTTAATTGAGTCTTTAGCTTGAGCCTTCATGTTAAATTCTTGGATATTGTGTGAAACCATGCAAATCTGGGCCTCCATTGATACACACCTTCTGGTTGAAGGAATATTTTAGCTATTCTGAAGCATTATGTCTTTTAGTTTTCCAAATGTTGTGAAGGTTCTCAAAGATCTAGAAAAATCAAGTTTATCGTTCTTAATCTCCCACCAAAAATTATTCAAAAATAGTGAATCCTACCTAAAATACCCTTGTTTTTCCCTGTATGTCCATAAATGAATAAATGCTATTGCCAAAATATGTAGAAGTAATTAGGATTCCATAATGTCTTTAGTAACCTTAACCTTGTTTAGAAAATATTAACATTATTTATAAGTGACAACTCGTGAGAGTTAAATTGTGGTGCATTGATCATATTTTGTCAAGGTTTCATTTCAAATTTTTGTAAACAAGGATATCTTCATTCTCCTTCACCAATAGAGGTTACAAAATGGGTCCTCTCACCCTGGTAGAAAGGCACAACCTAAAGTACTAAGGAAAAATCAAATCCTTTTAATGATATTATCCATTTCTTGCAACATCTGAGTGATAAAGACCCACCTGAATTGCCTCCCTGGCTACAAAATGACATACATGATGATTTATCTATCTCTAGGATTCTTTTTAAATCTTTGATGCTGCTCAGCTTGCAACGGAGAATTAATTTGGATACCAACACCAACTATTAGGAAAAGAACAAAATATTAAAATTACTTTTACTTCATCTTCAAATGTTATATCAACTGATTTTAACTGATTTACAATAGATCGGAAATCATTCAAATGACTAGATGCAGATCCACCTTCACGTATCTTAGAACTAAATAGTTTCTTCATCAAATAAATTTTATTTGAAGCAATAGGTTTTTCATATAAATTAGCAAGAGATTTCATTAACTCTACTGTAGAAGTGGCTTCTGTAATATTGGAAGCCATGGATGCTGCCAGGCTCAATCTTATAGATCTTAAAACCTTTATGTCAAGAATATTCCATTCTTCATTGGTCATCTTCATAGGTCTAGACTTCTCATCCAATGGTAAAAACAAATCTCTTTAATACAGATAATCCTAAATCTACATCTTCCATAATTGATAATTTCGGTCATAAAATTTATCTACCTTTTATTTGTTTTCTTCTATAATTGTTGTAGCTCCCACTCAATCAGAAAAACCTCTATCAGACACACAAAACCATCAAACAAAGCTCTGATACCAGTTGTTGGGGGTTAGCACACCAGTTGCACAGATAATATATCAGATCTAAGCATACATGCAAATAAAAGAGGATATTCTACCAAAAGAAATATACAAAACAAGAGACATAAATCACCACCAGATTTAACGTGGTTCACCCAATGTGGGCTACATCCTCCAAGAAACAAGCCAATCTATTATCTAAAGCTTTGAAAAGATATACAATGAAGATTTACAATCTTCCACACCTCTCAGATGTACAATACTTTATTTCTATCAAGCTTTTTCTTCATCACCAACAATTTTCCCTCTCACCAAATTTTACAAGTTCTCTCTAATTCTTGTTAATCATCTTTTTTTCTTACTTCTAAACCTAGATTTTATGTTTATATAGTTGTTTTTAGACTTAAGGCACTTAGCCATGCAATTACAATCAATAGAAATACTTTAATGCTAAAAATAAATCTAATTCCCGAGAGTTAATTAAAACATCCTCACACAGGTAACTGACGCTGGTTATACCTAACTGTTGTCGATTCCTCCCGTTCCAGACCGATGCTAGTTCCCCCTTAACAGATGATGGTTATTGTATTTTCCAGCAAGTTTCCATTACATGCTAAACTGAAGTAAGTGAGCTCCACAACTCAACACTTCTGGTGTATTAGGAACTTGGTTTCCTTGTAAAGATGTTGTTTGACGAGCCTTAGCTCTTTATTTTTAGTCATGTGATGTGATGACCCAATTAAGACTCCTTTTGTAGAATGCTAAATTGTGTAGTGTAACTCTTATGGTTTAATGCTAGTTGTTGTGTTTGGGAGTCTAGTAGAGTAAACTAGAAGTTTAGTTGTATAAATCTCCCCAGTACATATGTGTTAGACTTGTGACATGATATGACAATTGCAATGAATTTTATATGTTTGATTCATATATCAGTATTCAATGTTCTAATTGTTACTACTGTATTGACATATTGGATGTGAATTATAGATATTTCTTGAAGATTGTTGATGTTTTGATCTTAGTACAAATAGTTGGATTGGTAGAATCAAAATGTTAGAAAATTGAACAATTGGTGAATTACTTGATTATAACATTGGTTTAATTATGATATTCGATGATCTGAATTGATTACATGTACATGCATGTGTTTTATGATTTCGACGTCATTAATATGGCCATAAAGCTAGAAAGGTATTTTTTGATTTTGCAGGAAATTTTATCACAACAAACTATGGGGGATAGGAGACCAACAATGAAGGAATGTGGGGTTTTGGAAATAAGTTACCATGGCAACTTGTGTATTCGTATGTTGTGTGTTATTGTTGATTGTTTGGAGGTCCCCATTCAGAGAGTTGACCTCAAATGTGACCTTGGGTAGGTTTCTTATTTTTTATTGTTGAATTTATTTTTATGTGTGAGTATTTGTATTTTTATTAGTATGTGGAGTCACTTTATTATTATTTTTAGCACCCCTCTTAAATTAATTAAATTTTTTAACTAGTGTTAATTAGGATGTGTCAAAATGAAGGAAATAAATTTGAGTTGGTAGCCTTAATGTGTGTTGGATGAGAATCAATTTAATTTGTCTTAGTGTAGTGTGTACTCAATCCCTGAAGTGAAATTAGGATTTTGACCTTCTAGGCCATTTTGGTGACTTGTGGGACAAGTTACGCTTGTCCCACACCTCTTAAAGTGACCCACCAACTAGGCCTATGATGTGAGGGACTTATTTTAGGTCCTATTTTGTTTTTTAATGAAGGAAAAGAGCAATTAATTGGACTTTTCTTACATGGGTATTTAGTTATGTCCTTAAGGGTGTGGGTTGAGTTGAGTGTGTAAGAGGGTGGTCATTTCCCTAACCAACAATTTATTGTGCTTTGGGGTTTGGGTTTGACCTTGCTGATGTGGGTTGGAGGAGAGATGATGTGGCATCCTACATTTTGCCACATCACCCCTTTATCCCTCGTTTTTATTTATTTCATTTTGTGTGAAGATTTGGGTGTTACTTGTTAATTTTTCGGGGGTGGATGCTTGGAATTTTGGAGAGATTTCTTGAGAATGGTGATTTGAGCTTGGAATGGATGGTGTTTTCTTGGGATTTTGGGAAGGCTTGAAACTTGTTTGTGTTTGATCCGCTTAATTTGTAAGGTAGATCTTTACCCTTGCTTTTACCTTGATATTTTGTTGTAATCATATGTGTGGACAATGGTTGTTATATTGCTTATGATTGTGGGAAATAGATTTGACCCTTAAGTTGTGGGAGAAATGGAAATGGGGGTAAAAATTATGGGAGGCATAAGAGAAATATTATTGGGTATTTTAGGAGGTAGTTAGGTTGGGATTTCCACCTTGCTGATAAATATGATTTGTGTTTATCTTGTTATTTTCTTAAGGGAGGCATAAGAGTGGGGGAGGTATAAGAGTGGGTTGATTTATTGAGGGAGGCATACTAGTGGTGTATCTTATCGGAGGGAGGCATAAGAGTGTTTTTTGTATTGTGATGGATTTTTTTTAGGCTCATAGGTGGACACGCAAGCCCTTGGAAGGAATAAGAAGAACCCCCATGTTCCTGATCCAGGCAGCAATTCTAGTGGCGCAACTTCCAGAGACCATAACTTTTGCACCGTAGCTCCGATTGACTCCATTCAAAAGGAAACGGAAAGCTTGGAATGTGTAGAATGTGATGAGAAGGTGTGAACTTTTTTCGGCAACGTTTGTCCCCCCAAATCCGCGTTTAAGGGGCCTAAATTGTGATTTTTGTACTGCTGTCTAAAAAAAGTAAATTCTAAAAATAGTATGTTTCGCAAAATTAGTGCACATGTAAGTCTTGGAAGATGAAACACCTTGTCTCCCTCGAGACTGGTGACCTTCCACATCTTTCTAGGTGTCCTTTCGTATTTATAAAGTATTATAAATACATATGTAACCGGAAGAAGAGATAGACATCTCTTGGCAGAGATAATTGATGTATTTTGAAGTCTTTGAGTAATTTACATCTCTTTTCAGAGATAGTTGTTTTGCAATTCATTTGGCACATTTGTTAATTTGTTCCTTAAGTCTGAAACCCCTCTGTTTTGGATCAGTTCCTTTCTCCTCCTTGGCTTTAGTATGAAGCCTTTTTGTTTTGTTATTTGTTGGTTTTGTTGTAAAATTTTGTAATGTATTGTGGTGATTGAATGTGTATGTGGAAACCAAATTTGAGTTTCCAATGGTTGTTTTTATGCCCCTCATTTCTTCTTTGTAGGGGCTAGGGGGAAAATGAGGAAGAAGGCTTCTCTCCCTCATTGGATATTTGGTTGGGTGGAGAGTGTTGCCTACTCCCCCATTTTGTTGTGTGCTTGATTTCGATGAGATGGTGAAGCTCAATGGATGAAGTGCTCTTATTGGAGAAAGATATTTTGAGTTACAAATAGTGCTACTATGATTCTACAATGTATAAATATTACCAATGGAACATTGGGTGTAATCTTGTATGTTAATGGTTAGATCTTGTAAATGAGTTATTGGAACTTTTGTTTCTTAAAATTTTACTTAGGAGGTATTGCAAATCTGTTTTTAATATATAATGTTATTGGGTGGAAAGTGAATTTGATCCTCTTGCATTATTGGAAATTTTATTTAAATGGGAAAAGGAATTAAAAGGCTTATAAGTTCATGTTTTACTTTCTTATATCCAAGTGATTGAGTAAAGAGACAATAAAATCAATCCTAAAATCGAGCCCCTATTTATTTGCAATAGAAATTTGCCTAAGTAGAGCAATTAAAAACACAACTAGAACTATACACTTAAATTGTTCTATAAATAAATTTAAAGTAATTTTTTATTTGAAATTGTCCAAGGAATAAATTTTCTCTCTTCTATATTTATATAGGTAATATTTATAATTTTAAATCAATTTATATCCACGTCGAATGGCATTTAAGAGGTTATTTTTTTAGTACAAAAACACATTAAATAAGCATATAAGTACACACACCACACACACACACACACACACACACACACACATGTTTATTTATATTGACAAACTTAAATGATATATACAAAGAGTATATATTCAGGCCTGCAAATCAGAATTATTTTATATAACTAGAATAAATGGGTAAATACGAACAACCCAAATAGGGTAGAAAACAAAAATAAGAAATGAAAAAAAAATCAAGCATAGATAGTTTTCCATGAAATCCTAGGAGATGGATACACACAAATCCTTATCCTGTGTGTATCCATTCCTGATCTTGGGCATTATTCCATGGCTTCATCTTCTTCTTGCCTTCTTCCTCAACCTGTAAGTGAAAAAAATAAAATGCGAGAATAGGTTTAAGAAATGAATATATATGACCTCATAAGGATTTATAGGTTTATTTTAGATAACCTAGATCTAAGGGCTTAGATAGTTTTGATCTAATGGTGTAGGATGAACCCTACATCACTTAAGTGATGGGGTATTTAAGTGGGAATGAAATAAATAAAAGTAGGTGTGTGTAATGTTAAATGGGGCCTAAGGGGTTAGCCCAAGTTGTGCACCCCTTGTCTTTTGAGTGATAATCTAAATATTATTGTGCATGACTTAAAACTATGGGATGTTTAGTGTTGCATAATTAAACAATTTAAAAGGGGATTAAAGGGGCCAAGTAATGAAAAGTTAATGAGCATTAGTTAAATAAAATATTGAGGCTGAATAAGAGAAAGAATTAAATCATAATATCGCTTAGAAAATCGAGACAAAAATATTAGTTGTTAATTTATTTCTTACTGGCATGTAATTGTTTAAAATTTCTATAATCGAGATTTAATTAAAGTCATGGCAAATGCCTTGTTACCTTTCAAAAAAAATATTGCATTATTCTCCCTGTTTGTTATCAGGTTTCTCATGGATTTATGTGGAAAAATTGTGGGCCTTACAAGAACCTAGGTGTTCTATATTAGACTTTATCCGACAACAAGGCCATGCAATACAACACTTGGATTTCATCATCCTCTAGGAGTGTGATCACAAAGGGTAGTCTAACCTCACAATATAAAAAATTTAACATTTTCGTGTTCCATTGATTTGATGAAGATTTTTACATGACTCTATGAATTCTAATTTCTTGAAGGTGATTAAAGGTCATCCTAGAGTTGTGCTAGCATGATTGACACATAGAAAACGTCATTACTTCATAATAAAAGTACAAAGGATGTTTCTGACTCAGAGTATCAAAAGGTCCAAGACAATAAAAATCAGTGTCAGTTAGGCCATACATTAGTTATATGGTTCAACCCCTATTCAATTTATAATTCTACCGTTTACACTTAAGCATTCACAATTTTTGATCTACATGTTTAACTAATTTACACACTATATTAGTTGTTTTACTATTTTACAAACAAATTAACACCTGAAAATAATATATATATTAAGATTTCCCAAATAAATATACTCAAAATATATATCCATGTTTATAAAATCATAAAAACATTTGAAATTATAAATTAATGATGAAATTAAAACATTTGCCACTGCTTAATTACAATAATTTTATAAAACTGAGAGAGCTTATACGAAAACAAATTTAATAGCCCCGATTTATTTTTCTTAATATAAATATTCATTTTAATGTACGTCTAATTTTTTTTAGCGTAAATAATGTATGGTCATAAAGAAAGCTTTTCAAAATAAATTTCTTTGTATAGTTTTAGGTTCATCTTTTTTATTTTCTTTTTCTTGGATGTAATTAATCATTTTACCTAGACTAATCCTAGCTTGGGAATTTTGTTCCTAGACTCTTTGAGGATTATTTTATTGAGTCATGAATTTCAAAGGAGATTTCATAATGTGTTTCTTTTTTAAATAATATTATATCATAAAAGATCAATTTAAAATAAAAAATAAACAAACTAAAAAACAAAACAAAAATAAAACATTATTTATAATAAAAAATTTAGATTTATATTAAGATTTGGGACACCCGGTTTTCTTAGAGGTTTCTTTACATTAAATTACCAAATACCTGTTTCCGTTGTAATTTTTTTGAACACATTATTCATGAGTGTCCTCTTATGGCCGAATCTCATCTAATTGCCACTGATAAACCTCAACGAAAACCTAAAACACCTGCCGCTTCTGATGGATGGACCACCGTCACCAACAAAAAGGGTTCTTCATGGGGGCCCTTCAAAAACCTCATCTTCTTCTTACTGTCCTATCACTAAAAATGGTGTGTCTTCCTCTATGGATTTTTTCAAACAAGATGATCCTACTAAACCGACTCCTTTTTCATCTCAAACAACTCTAGCCACCTCGGCTATTGTCATTGTCCTTATATCTCGATTTTTAGTCATGAATCCATTAGGTCTACTTGAGTCCCCATTTGTGGATGATTCATCTAACTCATGTAATACTTATTTATCCCACTCTTGTAGCCCTTTTTCCTCAGAAGATGGTGAGTATTTGTAAGATAAACATCGCCCTTGGAATTTAGGAGATCTAGCCCCAGTTCTTACCCGAGTTTCTTCTTCTCATAACATGTTTTCTAACCTTTCTGATATGGATGATGAAAGGAACATGTACTTAAACCCTTTCTAATTATTTTTTACTCTTAGAATATACATGGGCTTAGTGAACTACCCTGGTGATATCTGGGCAGGAACAATTATCTTCATATTCGTCACATGCACTTTTTTTGTTTATATTAACTCAAGTTATCTATCTTTTTGTTACACTTTGCAGCTTGTACTATCTAACCTACTGCCATTTTTCATACTTATAATCAATATCATGGACGTCGTGGATTCATGAAGTTAATTTCCCCTAACATTTCTCAACATGTGATTTCTTGGGGCTCCGAACTACACATTGTGTGGTGTGGTTGCTTCTCAATTTTGATGGGCGTATTTTTGGGTTATCTAACATCTATACTTCGAATGATGTGAGTGGGTGAATTATTTTTTGGTGATAACTCACCGAATCATTACCGAAAGCCATCTATATTTTTTATGTTGACTTTAACATGGTTGAAAGCTATGAAGATAAAAAAGGGTTTCTTATAATGCGTTGGTGTGCGGATGAGTGGGAAGCTTGGTTTTATTTCAGGAATAATCTTGGACTATTTGACCCCAATCTTCTCTTTCTTCAAAAATATCCTTCTGTTTGGTTTACTTGGTCTAATTTTAGTGAGGTTCAATATCGTGTTGTTAAGCAGTTGGACAGGTACCTCATGACTATTCAATATTTTTTTCCTTTCCCCTGTTTTGGGTCGTCCTATGGGTGTCATTGACACTTTTTTTCTTTTATTTTTCATCCCCCCATATTCTTCAACAATTCTTGGACTATTCCTACAATAAATCATTATGTTAATTCTCAATTCTATCTTAATACTGCTCATTTTAAGCATTTTCCACTTGTGTCACACATACAATGGGTATGGAATCTGGTGGATTGACATATTGATGGGTCTAGTTGGATCACTTAGCTGATAAAATTCCATTAAATGGACCACCACTTTCCTCCACATTTATGGGAAACAGGTTTCCATTTTTAGACAACATACACATGAAGCATTATATCATTAGTTCTCCAAAATCTCACAAGATCTCAATGCCTCAACTTTTAATTGTACTTTACAAACCCAGGTCATGTTTTGGAGGCATACTATTAAATTTCATGAAGCCTCTTGAGTGTGGGGAGCTCAGGTGTGAGCTTTCCTACACTGGCTTAGAATTGGGGACTAAGGTTTTTTTTTTCCATGTTGGGTTTCAAGTAGTCTACTAAAAGGATTAAGGTAATTTCGTATTGCAATTGCCTACTTACCACCTTACCTGATATCTTCCAAGATTGTTTGCATCATTATCATGAGGTTTTTCCTGTTCATCCTGCCACTCAAGCTTGGGAAGCAACACTTTTAAAATGTCTTTCAGTGGTGTCTTGTAAAGTTTCTCAAACCCAACGGATGGCTTGTGACAAGCCTTTATCTTTTTCTAATCTTAAAGAGGATACCTTTAAAATGGCTTCAGAGAAATCTTCAGGAGTTTACTTTGTCCCAGCTATTTTTTATCAAACTCTCTAGGAAAGTGTTGCATCTTATCTCCATAATGTCCTTGGAAGATTTAGAATATGATTCTCTAGTTAACCTTATCAATCAAGGTAATATCAAGTTTATTCCCAAATTAGGTGACCCTCAAAATAATTTCTAATTAGCACCCCATTACTGTGCTTAACCTGTCATCCAATATTATTTCTAAATCTTTGGCTAATAGGATCTCTAATCTTCTCCCTTTAATTATACGGAACATGTAAACTGGATTTATTAAGAATAAGTATATTGTTGGTAACATTATAGTTGTATGGGAAGATATGGAATGGGCTCTTCTATCCTATGAACTGGATCTTGTCATCAAGATTGTTTTTTCTTAAGCCTATGCCAGCATGGAATGATCATTTATCTTATCTATGCTTCAAGCTCTAGGGTTTGTTTCTCGGTTCGTTGATATTGTGAAAATGCTCTTTAAAAGTGATGGAGCCTGTATTACAATCAATGACACCTAGTCTACTAGGTTTGTCTTGTTTATATGAATTAGGCAAGATTTCTCCCTAGCCCCTTCCCTTTATGTGTTGGTTGCTGAAGGATTTAGCTATCTTCTTGCTAACAGTGTTTCTCAAGGACTTGTGAAAGTAATTTATTTTCCTTCTGCTATTGAGTATCTTATGAATGGTCATTTCACCAATGAATTTATTCTCACACTTCTATAGGAGGAGCAATCTATTCATCAAGCTTTGGATTCTCTTGACACTTTTTTTCTAGCTTCGGGCTCTATTATTCAATGGGAGAAATCTAACTGCTACCAGGCTTCTCAAACTCACATTCCCATATGCTTGACTAGTATGCAATGGAACTTGATTAAGCCTAGGGTAAAGTTGAAATTTCTTAAGATCCCTTTCATTTTTAGGCTACTTTAGTTCAGCTATGGTATTATGTGGTCTAGTGGGTTAAACGAAAGATCTCTTATTGGATCAAAAAACCTCTTTATCTTATAGGGAAATTTTATATTTTCTTAAAGGTTTTGGCCACCACACATGTGTACTACTCTTAATGTTGGGCACCATCTAATGCTTCTTATGCCAAACTTGAGAAGCTTCTTTTCGATTTCCTTTGGGAAAATACAGAAGGGCACATGGGTTTCCATATGATTGCCTACAATATTTTTTAAACGTCGAAAGATGTTGGTGGCTTGGGCTTAATTGATATTAAACACCAGGGGTGAGATCTATGTGCTAAATGGATTTTGCCTAGTATCGAATGGAATGAAGCTTGATAATTTCTTCTTTGACATGGTATTTTTCAGGATGTTCCTCTCGACAGACAGGCTTGGAAGTGTTTTAACTTTCAATCCCTTCTTCTCTATCTTTATTTAGTCAAAATTAAGGTGACTGTTAGTTGTCAAAGTATTTGGAAGGCATGGTAATCTCTCAAACCACACCTTCTCTAGGTTGGAAATTGTTTTAGATATATAATTTCCCTAAATTAGTTCTCTCTCTAGTGGTCCTCTGTCTTTTCTTTCCATGATTCTTCATTGGCGGTGACCCTTTCAGCTAAAGCCCTTCATTTTTAAAGTGCAAAAGTATATTAGGAAATTTTCCAACAAGTACGCTCATTCTTGGATTTATTGGGAGACTTTAGCATTAAAATCCAACAATTTTCCTACAGATGTTGCTCCTATCCAATAATTAATTATGTGTATTCATGAAGATTACTTGCACAAGATAGGTCTTACCTCTGGAGTTCCTTGGTGGTGAGACTGGAATTGGCCCTCTGTTATCCCCTTTTACAGATATAAACCCTCCCTTGGTTACTCTCTTTTGGCTCCTCATTCAGTTGATAGAGACACACTCAATAGGAATTTTTCTCTTTACTCCTCGGCCTCGATGTGGTCTCGACGATTCTAGAGGGTTTGGTCAGTCATCGTTGAACCAAAGAACCTTCATTTCCTTTCGTTCCTTCTTCGCCAAGGTCTCCTCCTTGGTTCCCATCTCATTCAATTTGGGATTAACCCTATCTGTTTGTGTTGTAACTAGTCGAAGTCTATCAAACACATTTTTTGATATTACCCCTAAGCTTAGATGGTTTGGAGATAGATTCACACCCTTTTTCAACTCTTTACTCCATATTTCTTCTCCTAGAAAGTGGTTCTCTTGGGGGATCGGACCTGTTACCTAAAATTTACAATAAAATTTGGCACTTTTTTGGAACTGGAATTTTGTTCCACTTATGGAAACATATAAACAATGTTATTTTGAAAAATGATCATCCGGATTATGAATTATTTGTTACTAATAAGTTGGCTCTGATTTCTTTTTTTAGAGATGTTGTTATCCCAATTTTCTCCACCCCAGGAAAAATTGCTCAAACATGACCCTGCATGGGAGATAATCAAAGGGTCATCTCAGTCATAACGAGCACAAATTTCAAATACAACAATCAGGTAGCAGGCGGGGTCAGTGAAGAAGGCCAAGGATGTTAAAAGAGTACAGAGGCTCAATAGGAGAAAATCAGAGGAGAAGCTTGAAGTTTTAAGACTTTTCATATGAGTTGACTCGGGACCAAAAAAAATAGACTCGTGGGAGGCGCCATGTGTCAACTCAATGTAATTCCAAAAGGCACAGCAAAATGGAGACCCCAAATGAGTGCGAAGCTTCAAAATGTCTAGGACCCAACGTAGTCACTCCTAAACAAGTAGAAAGGACCCTGCCAAAAAAGGAGAAAGTGGAGCAAGCCTGAATCAGCTAAGTACTACAGGGTTAGTGGAAGCCTCCACGTGTCCAATCAGTGCATATTTAAAGGGAAAGCCCAAAAGGTGGTCCCTAACAAGCGCTAGCCTACCACGTAGTTAGGGTCTACAAGGGGGTCTCATCGACTGTTGAAAATTCATAGACCCATGGAGTGTGCCACATGTCACCTCAGCACAACATCAAAAGTGAGACCCAAGGGACAATCATTAAATGAGTGCAGAATTTCCATGTGTCCCAGGTCTGAAAAGAAGACAGAGCCAGCCATTGAATTGGCTAATTATGGAAGAGCAAGCAGAATCATCCACATGTCTAATTTTTGCACCTCTGAATGTCAAGGCCAAGCAGGGTCTCCAAATGAGCGGGAAACCTCCATGTGTCCTAGGTTAGACATAAAGCCGTTGTCAAATAGAAAGGACTTTGGCCAAACACAAGGAAGGTAGAAAAGATTTGGAGAAGGTGCCATGTGCCTCATCGGTTCAAATTTAAAGGCGAGGCCCAAATAGAGACCCTAAACAAGCGCCAACCCTCTACGTGTCTCAGGTTCAAAAAAGGAACACCGGCCATTGAACAGTCCAAGCTTGGGATAAGCCAAAGGAATCCTCCACGCATCATCTTAGCATAACTTTGAAGGAAGAATCAAGAGTGGGTTCCCAAATAATCATAAGCTTGACACGTGGCAAGATTCAAAAGGACGTAGAGCGAGCCATTGAAAAGTAAAAAACCATGCAAAGGCCTCCATGTGTCATCTTGGTGCAACTTCAAAGACAAAATTGGGAGGCATGTCCCAAATGTGTGTTGAGCCTCTATGTGTCTAAGGTCAGACATATGGTGCTGCCAAACAAAGGGACTAGGCCAAACATAAGTAAATGGAGGAGCAGCCCACGAATGATGCCACGTTTTCCATCGTTAGAATTTCAGGAGCTGGCTACAATGGTCCCACCCATACAAATTTTGGGGCATAATGGGCACCCGTTACTCATCCAATGGCATGAGGCACGTAGTATTCATTTGACACACAAATCAGCTAAGCATAAGGTGAGGTCGCAGGAAGGATCCACGTGTCTCTTCGGTGCTTCTTTTAAAAGGTGAATCCAAAATTCGACCCCAAACATGTTCCAGCTCTCCATGTGTCTCAGGATAGGCAAAACATCTCTGCCAAGGAGAGGGACTCATTAAGAACATAAATGAAACAAGTAGGCCCTCAAAATTCACCACGTGTCAATTCAGTGTAACTACAAGAGTGAAAGGAAGGGGCTGAAACCTTAAGACACGTGGGGCTGCCACGTGGATTTGCGTGAATAGATTCCAAGCTCGAAGCACCTTTAGGAGGCCATCTCTTTTGATTGGAAGCTCAAAATCAAGTGGGACCGGAAGTTTTAGAAATATCTTGGCACCTACTACTCAACTACCACCATTAATGATTCTCTCCACCATTTTCAAGTTTGTCAAGTCTCCCACCTGCCCCCACAATGGATTATGGGCTTCCTTTCTTGCCTAGCAAGGAACAACACATAGGGGCATGGGTCTTGTAGTAAAGCCCATCATTGAGTAGGTGGATTCAATGCTCTTCTGGGGGTGGTTAGAGAAAGGTTTGAATTCTTCCCTCTCTCCTTCTCTCATTCTTCTATATATTGTAAAGGAGGGGCATATTTCTAAAAGTTGGTCATCTTTTCTCTCCTACACCCCTCTTTCTTTCTTCCTTAGGGTAGAATGTGGAGTCTAAGCCTCCTCTCTTGGCTCTGTAATGGCATTTTCTTGCCTCTTACCCACTGATGATGTACTGTGTGAACTCATGGAGCAATAAAATATGTTTTGTGATGCATTTTGTTTATCCTTCCTTATTTGATTGTCTCTTCTTGCCTCTCATCATTGCAGGGTATAATGTGCATATCTCTAATGTCTATTGCAGGTTTTGGGATTTGTGTTTAATGAGTTGAAGTGGTGTTTCATGTGAATTTTATCTTTGGTCTGTGGTGCATCTTGTCCACCCTCTCCTATGCTCACCTCTCTCCATTTCAGGCAATTGAGATTGTGACCAGCAACCTCCTTCTTTGGTGTATCACCGTTTTAGTGTACGCTTTGTTTTCATGCACTTTCTCTCCCTGGTCCCTTGTAACATTAGATTAGGATTAGATAGTTTTCCTGCATTAGAATAGCTTGTGGCAGGTAGTATAGGATCAAGAAGTCGGCTTTCTCTGAAGGGCCATCTCAAGTTCGCAAGTCCCATAACTTGAGAGATGGTCGCACGTTATGCAGTCACTACGGATGCCCCAGTCAGATCTAAGGCCATTTGGGGGGTGCTGTGATTTTGCATCAACAAATGCTTCAGATTCAAATTCAAGGTGAAAAAGTTCTCTCGATGTGTCACAAGGGAAATTCCCTCTGTTGGATCTGGCCATTTCTCCTACATGGATTGTTGATGCTCCTGATGCCAAACAGAAAAAGGATTCTGGTTGGGATTTCTAGTAGCCTGTCTCTAACTAGTCTCACCCTTCTACCTCCCGTTTGGGTGACAAGCCTTATAGTCTGCCTCCACCTCTGCCACCTGTCATCATGTTCGGTGCTGCTTGATTTCGGTGTTCTCTTTTTTTTATTGCTATTCACACTTTGTGGTTTTAATGCTATATATTTGCGGTGATTTGGCCTCTCGTGAGACCTCTTTCACTCGATGTAACAGAAGTTATGACATTTTGAGGTGTGACCTTTTCCACCCATATTTTTGTATGATTAGCATTGTATATCTTTTGTTTATAATATAAATGTGCACTTTTCAATTAAAAAAGAAATATAGATTTATGTCTTCCAATCTCTTGGTGAAACTTATCTGTAATCATTTGTAATCATTATTAAACTTACAATCAAAATGTACATGATAACATAAACCATTGCGTGTTTTATTTCATTATGGTGATGCTCTATAAAATCACATCTTCGCGTGAGGATGTGGAATTATTAACCAGCATATTGCACCGCTTTGTCGGCATTCTTAGTGCCACTTCGCATTGTACACTACTGTCACTGAACGTGTTGGTAGTTTGATTTAAGAGCGATAGCGAAATTGGGCACATCACATCCATTTTGTCGCTGTATGGTGCCGATACCATGCTTTTGAACCGAACCCTCGAATTCAATCTCACTACCACCTCTGCCCCTGCCTTTCCTATGTCTTCACCCAGATTCTTCAATGCAGCCTCCGAGATATTGAGCGAATCAGATTTCAAGAGGGGACGTAATATGGTGGTATTTTTGTGCCGCTGGTAGAACTTGGGTACCATTCCACTCCACGCAATTATCTCTCCTCCTCTTTTGTAATAAGCAGAGATTTGGAGGCCGGCGTAGGTGATGCCTCCCTTTTTATTTGAATTTCGGATAGTGATGTGTAATTGTATGGAGCTGTCAAGATTGGTGCTTGTGACGTTGAATTTATTAACAGCGGCCACCTCTGCGTAGAATTTGGGCTTATTGTCTGGATACGCCACGCTTATGAAAATCCATACTAGAAAGCCAAGTACCAAACATGTTAGAACCGAAACATACAACCAAAACCACCAGAAGCCACACTTACACCGCATCCCGCTCGCTTTGATTGCCACTGAAAACTTAGGAAGTTATATTTTCCAAGCGAACAATTACACGAACAACGCTTACAACACAAAACCGCGTGTGATTTTATGAATGGGAAGGACGACGTAAATATAGAGCCGACTCTGGTTATGTTGAATCAGATTGCGTTTCCCAGAAATGAAGACGGATTACTAATTTATATTTTTAGGTCAGTCAGCTACAGAAAAGGAGGCTTTAAGGAAGCTTCTTGTCACTTATAACGATTGTATTTAATATATATTTGGAAAGCAGGCAACTTGCATTGACTTATTATCATGGAGTGCAGCGAACGAAAAGATAAATAAAAAATTTAAAGCACAGCAGCATCTTCAAACCATTAAATTCAAAATTTCCACTTAATATGGAATCGGAGATTATCTATTGACAACATAAACGTGACTTTGTCTTAACTCATAATTAATAATAAGTTTTCCTATACTTGATCTTCTTATTCTTCGTAATTATTCGAAACACGTCATATGGATTCCTCATGTCAGATTAAATACTAAAATTCCACGAAAATTGTGTAAGTGATAACTAGCTAAATGCAATTTTTATATGTAGAAATTGGATTTACATTAACAATAAACTAAACTAACCATAAATGATATTATCTAGATTACATAATCATAGAGTAATTAAAGTACTTGTGAAATTACGGTTCCACATGCAAATAAGCTGAAATCACTGAATTTAGAGGCATTTGTTAGTAGGATTTTGTAGGAAATATGTTGAGAAGGTTTGAGAATCAATTCCTTAAGAAATAAGGCCAAAACAATATGCTAAACAACTTCTACAAAATGTAATTAGAATCATGGAGAAAAAATCTTATGAAAAATGGTTTTATCTATGCATTTCGGTGAATCTAATGATGTGAATGTTTCCATCTTTACCTCATCTATTAAATCATCTTATCTTACCCATTTCTTTCTCTAATAATTTAGAAATTGATGTCTCCATTGTAAACCCTATTCTTCCCTAAATTATTGGCAAAATTCATTTTACAAATAAGGGGAAGTTAATTGTACTAGTGTTATCCCTCTATTAAATTTGACGGCCCTCGTGGTTTCAAAAATCTTAAGAAAAACTCTGAACAAGTCAATAGTATATTTGGTGTTTGTAAATGTCTCAACCCTTATCTTTTCAATGCATGTAATCGCTAGTATAAGTAAAAATGAATATCTGTATTTTTTAAATTAAATTTTGGCATACGAAAGTTTTAGAATTAGAATAGATTATGTGCTTACAACTTTGATGTAACATATATAACCTAGTTTATATGATTTATTGATGGACTTAAATGGACTAAAGCACTTGTGTATTTATAGACTTCTTGAATACAAAATAAAAGGGTATTAGTGGAAAAATTAAGAAAATGTGGGAGAAAAATTGACAAAAAGGATACAATGCTCAAGAAAAATATAAGAATATGAATATAACAGTAAGTAAGAAACAAGTCAAATATTCCTGTGTCTAGAGTAATGGTGACTAGAATTGTGTATATAGTGTTTTTGACATTCTGATAGGATTTAGGCTTGTATAGGAGATAACTAGTTATTTTGTAGGATTTTCGATTTTTTGAATTTCTTAGTGTTATTTTCAAGGGACTAATATAACAAGGAAGTGATGCTTCAAACGTTACCAATGGGAAGTGAGAAAAAATGGAAAGTTAATGTCTGTCAAATGTAAGACAAATAAGAGTTTACAAAATTTGTAAGAAGATGATACAACTCCAAGGAATAATTAAAAGTAAAATGGGTTAAAATTATTCTAAAACATAAGAAGAACAAGTCGAAATTCACAAAAAATGTACAAGAAATGTTTTTAATATCGTAAACTAAATTATTATTAGTGGAAAAATAACTTCATCTGCCGCAAAGAATTTGAATAGTTTCACATAGAAATGGAACTTATAATTCCCCAATTCAATGTGTGTTCATGTGCAAACAAACATACATATAATATTAAACACTATAGGGGATTCACTGTTAGAGTAGGTATTTACCTTAGCTCATGTTCACCTAGGTACTTTATTTACCTTTATTATATTTATCCTCACCAACTTATGTGTGTGGATATTTCTTTTATCTTATTTAGATATTAGGAGATATTATCTCGTTGTTAGATATAGTTGTTTCTTTGATCTATGGTATTGAATAGATCCTTGATGTCTAGTTCTCTCCTAAATCTATGGTCTTGACTAGCTCTTTGATAACTAGTTATTTCCTTGATTTATGGCTTGATCTACAACCTTGACTGGTTATTAGATTGTTATTCCTTGCCTATTCAAGCAAGGCCCATTCTCATTGTATTGCATTGAGTTCTATAATAATATATGATATCATTGCTCATTTGTTTGCTAAAGTTTATGTAAAGTTATTCTGGCAAATTAATTTCATCTTATTGATCATGATGTTTGATTAGCATCTGTGTTCTTGGCTTGGTACTGATAAACTAAATTATTATCAGTAGAAAAATAACTTCACCGACCCCAAAGAATTTGAATAGTCCCACATAGAACTGGAACTTATAATTCCTCAATTCAATGTGTCTTCATGTGTAAACAAACATACATATAATATTAAACACTATAGGGGATTCACTGTTAGAGTAGGTATTTACCTTAGCTCATGTTCACCTAGGTCCTTTATTTACCTTTATTATATTTATCCTCACCCACTTATGTGTGTGGATATTTCTTTTATCTTATTTAGATATTAGGAGATATTATCTTGTTGTTAGTGTAGATCAAGGATTTCGCGCTTGTTACCTATCCAAGTTAATGCACCAAACTAAACACAAAAACCCTAAAAAACTCCAATGAAATAGATACCTGACGGACAAGATCCGAAGATGTAGACGGATAAGGAGGTCGATGTAGATAAGACGGGCGCACACGAGCAATTTGCACAATAGATCTGAGTAACCTGTAAGACACCAATGCTTGACATAAAAAGATGGCGTTAAAAGATATTTAGGTGGACTGCCCGAGAAGCGGGTCCGGGAAGCGATAAGCTTCCTCGGTGGATGTCAGTCCACGTTTTCAATTAAGTAGAGAAGCATACATGATAGAAGATGTACATATAAGACTAGATTTTCTGATTATAGTAATGAAACCGAATTTAAACAATAGACAGAAAGCTACAGAAAACAGGAAACTATAAAATAAAGCGGGATTTGTGTTACCTGTGTCCTTTTTACCTGTCTGCAGGATGATCGGCGTCGATTAATAAGGATCGGCGTCGACTGATGTGATCGGCGTCGACTGATGAAGAATCGGCGTCGACTGTATAAGATCGGCGTCAACTGAAAGTAGATCAATTGATCAAGGACAGTGCAAGAAGATTCAGAAATTGGAAAGTGATGGACAGATAGTCGACGTCTGTTGGATGTGCGAAAGTCGGTAAGATACTAGAACAGAGTCACCAGAGGATCGATGGATACGTGTGATGTTGATGTGATAGGAGCAGAGTAACGGTGCTCCTCTCAAGGATTGATTCGAACAGGATCCGATCTCATTTGATACACTTAATACTAAAAGATCTCTCTTTCTTACAACCTGTGTCTCTTTCGTGATCTGTCTCTTTGTCTCTCCCTGTTCGTGCGCGTCCTTTTTCGTCGTGTGTCCTTCTGTCCTTAGAACTGAGTTCTGGACTTGCTTTTATAATCGGCGCCGCTCCTAAAAAGTCGGCGCCGACCGTATAGGTCGGCGCCGATCGCGGGACAGACTCCCGAGATGGCCAAAATGAACGATTTCTAGAAAGATGAGAATTACGCCTAATACGGGAAATATCCCGCTTGGGGAAGAGGAAAAATAGGGGGTGATACATAGATAGAAATAAATTTGGGGTAGATAAGTGATTAGGATACATGGGAAGAGGTGTAACTAAATATTTAATATTTAATTACTCACGGGTAAGATACAATGGGGTGAATTAAACTTAGGATAGATTTTTAAACCACAAATCGGATAATATCCCAAGGGGATAGCGGTGACGTAAACGTGCCCCAGGTTACCTAAGCAGGTAAGCAAATGTGAGGGACACTAAATTGAGTAACCAATTTTAAGTGTCTACATTTTGCCCCTTTTTGTCAAGTAACTTGCGATAAGCAAGGTTATGAGACAAAAACAAAGAGATGGAAGAAGGGAAGAATGTATGATGATGTGATCCCCCTCAAACTAGGGATGGGATGGGTGATAGAATAGACGATCCCAAGTTTGAAAGAGGTAGATGAAAACACCGGATGCCCCAGTCGGATGTCTGGAGTAGATCTGATCATTGATGACGCACAAAAATAAATAAAAAGGCAGCAACCTAAGGAACTCACATTGGTAGGGCAAACTAGACGGTCTCCTCATGAGACGACGTTAATACCTACAGACCCATGTGTGTAAGGAGAACTGCAAAATAGTTAGCATCTAAAGAGAGACACATTGGTAGGGACAACTAGACAGTCTGCAAAGCAGATGACGTTAGTGCCTACAGACCCGTTTAACTCCAAGCTGCCAAAAAGTACGAGTGTCCCACGCAAAGGGAACAAAACCTGAAATAGATGATGATATCGAAAAGATGCGCCGAAAGGCAATATTCAGTGCACAATAATGATCAGATGGATAAATAAGCCAAGCATCAACACTATGGCAAACAGATATGGAAAATTGACGGCAATCACAGTAATCGGTGACGACCAAGATAAACGGCGTCGATCAAAAAAATCGGCGCCGACCAAACGTAGCACATATAAATATGCGAACGGAAAACGTAAACGATTTATTTTCATCGTGACGATTGATTCAGAGAGAGACAGAATTTGAATTTGAGCACCATGGAAGCCTCTGGGAGCGGTCAGAAGTGCAGGAGGACACGACCTAGGGTAAGTGGTTCTTCTTGAACCCGTTGCATTTGATTTTTCTTTTTTGTTTGATTTTTTTGTTTGTGGGGGCAATGGTCCAATTTATGCCCGGACAGTCAGTCGGCGTCGATTGGTGTTTGAGCGGCGTCGATTGGTATGAATCGGCGTCGACTAGAAATAAATGACTCCGATTTTATTAAATCGACTCCGATTAGAATAGATAAGATTTTTGTTGTTGTTTTGGATGTTCTGATTCGAGACTAAAATTGCTCTTGCTGTCTTGGATGTAGGCACGAGAGGCTCTACACATGAGGGATGCTATTCTTGAGTTACTGGAGACTATTCTCCCAGATGTGACCAATGCAGATTGGCGGCATCTAGAGTTAGCCGAGCTCGGGGGCTTTAGATATTACCGACGAGTGCCGCGAGATGTAGAGCTGATGCGGGCACTAGTGCGACGGTGGGACAGCCATACGTGCATGTTTTGGTTCAGGACGGGTGACATGACCATCACCCATAAGGATATATACAGGATTCTTAGACTGCCGATCACTGGGGACCCGATCGAGATTACACCACGAAAGTAGTAGTAGAGGGCTCTAGTTCAATTATATAGAGACAGGGCAGATGATTCAGAGATAGTGTCTGGGGCAGTGCGGATAACCTCACAGTATAGACAGGACAGTCCCCAGAGTAGACGGATAGTGTTGATTCAGATGGCCATATCCTATTTTGCTCTGCCAGATTCAGGAGGTGGGAGATTCCCACTATTGTTATTAGACTGCATTTGCGACATTCTGTAGTTCAGGCAGGTGTTTGCTTTTGCTGATGCCCTGATAGCTCAGATATATCATGAGCTATGGACGTACACCACAGGATGGAGGACAGGTATCGATGTCAGTTTTGTGCTCTATTGCTGGGAATATGAGCATATAGCGGTGATCAGGCCATCCGGGCTTCCTTGGATGCCAGCAGCAGTGGGAGGTATCGATTATGGATTCAGGTGATGGTGGGATGACATGGCCATTGGGGATACAGGGAGATCGGCCGATTGGTATAGCGAGCGTTTCAGGACGCTGACACCGGATCAGGTCATTTGGAGGCCATATCGGGCATTTCTGACATGGGCTGGTCAGGATGCCCACTTGGTGGCACTGAGACGGAGCAGGGTGGTTAGGGGCCGCAGGCCTGATATGTGGGAGCGAGTCCCGTTTATGCGGGTATTGAGACAGTTCGGCTTAGTACAGACAGTGCCGACCACCTACACACCTTATAGGTGAGATAGCAGGGAGACTGATCTGCCAATTTTGATCCCGATAGATCCATTGAGAGAGGCCCCACCCTCTACAGACAGCGATGATGATGCAGGGGTGGATGAGGGTTACGCAGCATGGTATGATACAGAGCTACCATGACATCTCTCGGCATTTATAGATGCTGACGAGGATGAAATAGCTGCGATGCTGGATAGACTGGAGGGAGAGCATGCCACCCTGACACAGACACATCAAGTAGCTCTTGAGGAGATCAGGGCTCTGACAGAGGAGAGGGATGCCCTAATTTTGGAGAGAGACACCGCTCGCCAGGAGCGAGATACAGCGATCCAGCAGAGGGATCGCTATTATCGACATAGGGAGGCCCTCAGGGCCAAATATGGGGAGATAGGTACCACGTCGGAGTCTGGTACGCAGGGTACGACCCTAGGAGGAGCACCACCAACAGCGCTAGCAGCCCCAGCAGCACCATTACGAGCACCTGGTACCGTGAGCTTGAGCACATATCAGTCTCTCCTTGCTGAGGTGAGATACTATGAGGATGCCTTAGCGCAGCATGCCCCACATGTGCCTTGGTACGGGGCGAGGAGGAAAGCAGCGATGACTACAGCGAGCGGGGCCTCAGGTGGAGGGAGCACTGGGAGAGATCGAGGTGGATAGAGACCTCCAACAGTAGGTGCATCTAGCTCGATAGAAGGCAGCCAGGAGAGACAGCCTAGTCCAGAGGAGGGTGGAGGAGATAGTGTCCTCCATGCATCAGACTTTACCATATAGGGATTGATGTATTTTGTATCTGTATAGTGATATAGCCTCGATTGGAAGGCATTGTATAGATGGCTTGATTGAAAGCCACCCATTTTTTGTTGTACAGACACACATGTATATATAGATTCATCATTTTATTTTTCATATAATTGATCTCATGCGTTTGATTTTGATATACATGGATAGATGTAGCATAATTGTGATGGATCTAAATATAGACTGATAGCTGATGAATAGATGTGATTGGATAGATATAGACTGATAGAGGATAGAAATAGATGTGATTTGATGGATATAGATATGTGGATATAATTTTGATGAAAATAGAGATAGATAGATGCAATGTAACTTAGATGTACAAGTTTTTCGATACTTTGATGGATAGATAGATAGATGTGATTGATGTATGGATTTTATTTTGATGAAAAATGGATATAGATAGATCCATATGTGTTGACAATAGATGCTTTGATAGATAAGATGAAATTAGATAGAAGATAAATTTTGATTGAAATGTGAATTTGACTGGATGAAAAACAAAGAATAATAGGGAATACTCTTTGCGAGAGCCAAGGAAGTAATGAAAATGACCTTGACTAGAAATAAAAAAAATATGCCCGGATAAGAAAGAAAATGATAAGTTGGACTCCCAACCGACAATAGATAGAATCCGGATAGGAAATCACAATATCATGCATGTAAGGCCCTACATGAGGTTAAAATAAACCTGACACTAACTAGCCGCAAAACAGATCTAAGAGGGAAACGAAAGGAACAGTAAGTAAGTATCTTATCAGAATTTACAAGGGACAGAATACATGTCCATAGTGGGAAAAATAGGATTCTCCATATGATCTACAAAAGGTCTTAAATCTCAGCTTCATGATTTTGGCAGAAAAGCAAACTGATCAATGCGGGAAGTTTGCTTGATATGGAAAGACTGATCAATACGGGAAGTCTTTCAGTGATGCTAAAAAGTGGATAAACTGACTGAAAGGCTGATTAATTGCAAGAAGCCTTGAATATGTCTTTGAAAAACAACCGTCCTTCCAGGGAGCGGTCTATATTTTGAATTTCAATGATAGCCATCCTTCGAGGGTATGGTCTATATTTTTTCTTTTTGATTCATTTGATAATGTATGGATAGCTGTCCTTCAAGGGATCAGTCTATCTTTTTGGATAGCATCTTTTTTTTTTTTTTTTTTTTTTTGAAAATCTTTTTTGGAAGAAGCTGAGTTTAGACCTAGATAGATTCGATGGAGGGGAAGAGAACATAAAGGAACATGCACTCATGCCCCGAGTAGATCTGACTAAGATAAGCACTTGGGACAGATGAAGTGGTGATTAAGGTATTCCTACCATGAGGAGGAACATATCCAAAAGAAACATGCAATGAGTAGAGCCACGATACTCATATTTTAAGGTAAAAGAGGCAATTGGCAGAGAACCACATAGTTTCGAATCACCATGAAAGTATATGACTGGTTGTTTTAGACGGATGAAAGATCTGTGTTGTGACTAGACTTGTGTAAGATAGATTTTAACAGTAGAAGGGCCGTAGGTGCAAGGCATTAAGAGGTTCCGCTTCAGGTATACCATCCATAGAAGATAGACGATAAGCCCTAGACCCATATTTATGAGTGATAACGTACGGGCCTCTCCAGTTGGGAGCAAACTTACCACGTTGACTTCTTTCAAGTGTAGTGACATTTTGATTTTCTTTAAGAACAAGATCCCCAATTTTGAAGTCACGGTGCCGCAAGTGCTTGTTATAAGCACGTTGGACACGCTCAAGATAGACTTGATGATGTTCAAGAGCGTGGAGACGCCGCTCATCTAATAATTCAAGTTGCGCTAGACGATTTTGACGATAGTCCTCATCGGAGACAAATTCTCTGAGAGAAACACAGAGAGATGGGATTTGGACTTCCAAAGGAAGAACAGCCTCAGACCCATAGACGAGAGAGAAGGGAGTAGCACCAGTAGGAGTACGAATGCTAGTCTGATAAGCCCAGAGAGCAAAAAGGATATATAAATGCCAATCCCTACTAGCTCGACTAGTTACCTTTGTGAGGATGTTACGCAAAGTTTTATTGGAAGCTTCGGCCTGACCATTAGCTTGAGGATAGTATGGAGAAGAAAAACTGAATTTGATATTGAAAGCGTTGCAGAGATTCTGCAAATCAACGTTCTTGAAAGACTTACCATTATCTGTGATAAGCTTGTGTGGGACACCAAAGTGACAAATGATGTGTTGATAGACGAAATCAACTATGGGTTTAGCCTTTGTTGAAGAAAGAGGGATAGCCTCCACCCACTTAGTAAAGTACTCGGTGGCAGTAATGATAGAATGATGACGTTGTGAAGAATGGGGATTGATGAGACCAATAAGATCAAGACCCCATTGCGAAAAAGGCCACAAATCCACTGTAGGTTGCAAAGCTTGACTAGGGATGTGTGTGAGATTAGAATGTTGTTGACACTTGACGCATTTCTTAGTGTATTCACAACAATCTCGATTAAGAGAAGGCCAATAATATCCCAAACGTAAGATGTGTTTAGCCACAGCCAAGCCACTAAAATGTCCACCATAGATACCGTCATGGACCTCCTGGATAGCTTTAGATGATTCATGGGTTTTGAGGCACCGAAGCAAAATACCGTCAAAGTTGCGTTTGTAAAGAATCCCGCCTAGAATAGTATACCGATTAGCGTGTTGGAGAAAAGATCTTCTACCATTAGAAGTCAGATCTCGAGGAAGCACCGAATGAGATAGATAATCAACAATCTGTTGATACCACTCATCCTGAGTATGGGTTGTGACAGCATGGATTGAAGTTAGTTGCCTAAGATGAGATGGTTGATCTAATCATTGTACAGCTACATAAAGTCGTGAGTCTTCGGTAAAAGGTGGGATAAGTGAGGCTAACGAAGCCATTGTATCCGCGAATCGATTTGCAGTGCGAGGAATAGCTTGGATAGTGAATTTATCGAAAGATTGGAGTTGAGAAAGGATGATGTCATGATATTTTTGAAGGATATCATTCTTGCATTGATAGACACCCGTGACTTGATTAACGATGAGTTCAGAATCACCAAAGATGTCAATATGACGAGCGCCGAGATTAATGGCATTTTGAAGACCCAAGACAAGAGATTCGTATTCAGCCATATTATTGGTGCACTCAAAGTTCAATTTGTGTGCGACCGGGATAGGCGTACCCCAAGGAGGAATCATCACAAAACCCGCACCTCCCCCTTGCTAGCATTTGGATCCATCAAAGAAGAGCTTTACTTTAAATAGAGATAGACCAAAATCAATTTGTTGGATATATTCATTGGGGAATTGAGCAAGGGGGTTTTGAGTGTCCGGAAGAGGAGCATCAGCTAATTGATCTGTAATAACCTGACCCTTGATAGACTTTTGCGGGATAAACTCGAGGTCAAATTTTGTCATAAGCATGAGCCAACGAGTGATACGATCATTGTGATAAGGCTTTGCATGAATTGTCTTGAGTGGATTGACACTTGTGACAATGTAAGTTTTGTGATTAAGGAGGTAATGACGAAGCTTAGAAGTCACGAAGAAGAGAGCACAACATAGCTGTTCAGCTTTGGAGTAACGTGTTTCATACTCATGGAGGGTGCGACTGATGTAATAGACAGCTTGTTCTTTACCACAAGTGTCCCGATGTGAAATCATGGCTCCCAGAGCATTATTAGTCACAGAGATATAAAGATAGAAAGGCTCCCCCTCGCGTGGAGGTGTAAGTACAGGTGGAGAGAGAAGATAAGCTTTGAGATCATCAAAGGCCTTTTGGCAATGTTCAACCCATTCAAAATGAACATTCTTACGGAGGAGATGGTGAAAAGGATGACAACGGTCTGACAATTGTGAGATAAAACGACGCACTGATTGAAGACGTCCTTGGAGACTGCGGAGTTGCTTTAAGTTAGAAGGGGGAGGCATATCAAGGATAGCTTTTATTTTTGCGGGGTCCACTTCAATACCCCTGATGGAAATGATAAAACCTAAAAGTTTACCAGTGAGAACGCCAAACGCGCACTTAGCTGGATTTAGACGAAGACAAAAGCGGATAAGCCTCTCAAAGAGAGGTGCAAGGATGAAAAGATGATCATAACGACGTTTGGACTTACCGAGGAGATCGTCAACGTAATCTTCCATAGTTTTGTGTAATAGATCATGGAAGATGTAGGTCATTGCTCGCTGATAGGTTTCTCCTGCGTTCTTAAGACCAAAAGGCATGACGCGATAGCAGAAGGTCCCCCAAGGAGTTATGAAAGAAGTATTATGTTGGTCTTCTGGTGCGATGAGAATTTGATTATATCCAGAGAAACCATCCATAAGAGAAAGCATCTCATGACCCGCAGTTAAATCCACGAGTTGGTCGATATTAGGTAAAGGAAAATCATCTTTTGGACAAGCAAGATTAAGATCACGGAAGTCGGTACAAATTTGAATTTTCCCAGTAGCCTTAGTTACTGGTACTACATTGGATAATCGATGGGTTGGATGAAGTTAGCCGAGAGCAAGCGCTGTAATTCTTCTTTAACAAGAAGGGCTACTCTAGGGTGCATTTTACGTAATTTTTGTTTAACTGGTTTGATGTTGGGAAGGGTAACGATATTGTGGACCACAATATCGGGATCAAGTCCTGGCATATCCTCATATGACCAAGCAAATGCTTGATGATGGTTGGAAAGAAAAGTGGTAAAATCTCCTAACTCCTGTGGATTAAGGGATTGGCCGACCTTAATGATGCGAGGGTCTTCAGAAGTCCCTATATTAAGGTCGATAGTGGCTTCGTTGAGAAGCGTAGACGTGTCAGAAGGAATAGTCTTGGGGAGATATGAATCCTCTGCCCCTAGATAGGTGAGGACAGAATCATCATCCACACAGTGGATATTGTTGATAGTGGGAGAGTCGTCTCCAACTATTTCAGGGAAGATTAACGGTATGAAAGCGGACCGGCTGTTAGTCTTATAGGCTAGCGGCCCTAAGGAAATGGTATTGATAAAAAAAAAAGTTAGGTGGGATGGAAATGTCATTGTCCACATCGAGTGATGCTTCTGACTTAGCAGGAGAAGATGGTTCCTTAATAGGAAGAGGCTCATCGAGGATAGTGACGGTGGCTTTTGAAAGAGGTTTGAATCCTAAACCAAATTTTTGATGTGGCATGAGAGTAGGAATGGATGTGATGTCATGCACACCTTGTTCATATTTTCCCAGGCCAAAACCCTTCCACGTGCATCGATCTAAATAAGTTTTTGCAAACGTGGGATTTTGTAGACAATCAAACCCTGTTAAGTAAGGTTTGGTCCTAGGAGGAGAATCCAGGCGATAGTGAGGCGTATCAAGACCACCGTAGATGAAATTAGTCTATTGATTGGGTAGACCAATGGTGATGATGCGACCGAGACCTGGCTGATATTCAGGTTGTTTGTCTGGTCTACCATACTCACTAGGTTTAAGATGGTTGTCAAAAGAAAGGAGAGGAAGCTCTCCTAGTGAGAAATGCTGCAATGTCTCTTCTAAATTTTGTTCATCCGGTAGTTTGGTTGCAGGTATGGAAGAAGATGAGGCCCCGTGAGGAGAAGAAGTATTTTCCTTTAGAGGGGCAGACCTTGTGGTCATGTCGCATTGTACGGAAGGAAAAGGATCTCCTGGATGAGTATATATTTTGCCCTCATATTGATATTTATAGCATCGATGGAGGGTGGATGGGACACAATGCATTGCGCGAATCCAGGAGCGTTCGAGGATCATATTATAGTGGAATTTTCCTTCGACAATGTAGAAGAGTTCGTGAAGTAGCTTCTTACCTACTCGAATGGGTAAGACCACAGTTCCTAAAGTAACTGCTAGCTGATCATTAAATGATCGAAGGGCGAAAGGCGGGGGTGACATTACGTTCTTTGGTAACTTAAGTTGCTCGAATGTGTGTGAGGAGATGACGTTGAGTGCAGCTCCACTGTCAATCATAATGTGTTTTAATGTAGTGTTGTCGATTTGGACTGTGATAAAGAGGGGAGCCTCCAAATCCTCTGAAGAAAGAGGAGGAATTTCCGAATCTTCAAAAGAAATGGCGGTTGATGGTCTATTCAATCCAACAACCAACTCAAAGGGCTGGGACTCATCTGAATTCACCGCGATGCGACGCGGATTATCAATCAAAGCCTGGCTATGTTGTGGAGAGGATTGGATGAGGTCAGAAAGAGACATTTTGACTGGAGCCTGGGTGAGTTGTTTCATAACACTCTCCTCAACTGACACGGGAATTTGAGCCCGAGGTGTAGCATGAATAGAGACCCGAGGTCGTGGGGCAAATGATAACCCGTGGTCGAGATGCTGTAGAGGAAGATGGATTATCATAGTGTTGGGTTCTAGTGGCAATATGGATTGTATCAATTTGAGAAGGTGGAAGGTCAATTGGAGTGGAATCACTAGAGGTCTGAGTGGATCGTTGGGGCTCAGATGGGGCTAAGATGACAGGAGATACTTGTTCCTCCTCCTCCAGCAAAAGATCACTTTCTTCCAAAAGGTTGTTGACAACAGCTTGAAGAGCTTTACATCCCTCAGTATCATGACCCGGGGTACGGTGGTAAGCGCAAATTAGATCAGAGTTAAACCAGGTAGGTTTAACTCCTTTAGGGTTATAGGGTTTAATCGGAGGAAGGGATATGGATGAAGATTGGATAAGTTGGCGAAGGATTTCGGTGTAGAATCCGGTAGATGAAGATGAGGATAGAGGTGATGAAGGTGCCTCTTTTGCCTTAACAGACTGCCGAGGCAAAAGAACCTACATGTTAGGTTTGACAGTCTTTTTAGGGATCATCTTATTCTTTTGGACACTTGGAGGAGCAGTCTTGGGCACTTGAGATGGAAGTAAGTGAGACATGATTGATTTTGGTGGAGGAGGAGCCCCTAAAATAGATTTTGAAGATGATGGAGATGTGACAAGTGTTGTGGTCTTCAAAGATAAAGGAGGTTACTTGGTTGAATTTACTGATGATTTAGATAATGCCGATTTAGATGAGGAAGAAGCTCCCAAAGTAGGTGTAATCGGAGGGACATAGGGCGCCCTGGTTTTTGGTAATGAAGATGATGATCCTGATAGAAGAGGTGGCGTCTTGTTAGTAGGTAAGTCCACTTTTCGAGGTGCTGGTGAAGAATGTGTTGTAGAAGAAGATGATGGTTTTGATAAGTGTGTAGAAGAGGACGCCTTCTTAGTGGACAAATCCAATCTTTTATGAGGCGTAGAGAGAGATTTTTGTGGGAAAGCACCAAGAGTCTTGATGGTTCGAAATATGGGCTTTCCTTTTTCAGGGATGGTGACAACTTCAATGGCATAAGGTGATTGTAACCTTTTCGGAGGAAGCAAGTGGGGAGGTACTGATGGCGCAATGTTAGATTTTGGTTGTCTCGGTTTAAGTTCAGGAACCGAGTGTATAGGTGTTGGTGCTAGTTCTTTTGATTTTCCTTTAATGGGCGAAGCAGCACTAGTGGTGGAAGAAGTGAGTGATGAAGAAGCAGTTCCTTGGGAAGGGACTACTTCTGGTGCAGTAATTATGGGTGGAACTACTGTTGGAAAAGAGACAGGAAGAGTCAAAATCGAAGACACTTCCGTCGGAGTTGGCACAATTATAGGTACATTCACCAGGGGCATAGTTGCAGCGAGAATGGGAGCAACAGAAGTAGATGTATCTGCAGTGG
This sequence comes from Taxus chinensis, assembly GCA_019776745.2. Taxonomy (NCBI): domain Eukaryota; kingdom Viridiplantae; phylum Streptophyta; class Pinopsida; order Cupressales; family Taxaceae; genus Taxus; species Taxus chinensis. The sequence goes on from CM034151.1 coordinate 132,209,186, forward strand.
AAACTCGAAGGGATGTAATTGCCTCGAGCACTGAAAGAATGTCTGACGATGAGATAGATGAGGATGACACTGTCTCGGGTATGGATGGAAGGTCAGACAAAGGAGCGGAGAGAGATGAATCCGTATCTAACAATGTAGGAATATTCAAAGATGGGCTATCGGAAGATGGTGGAATTTCAGTGATTGGCGAAGTGGAAGGAGGTTCTGATTCGGTTGATGTGTTTGCAGATGGCTTGGTTTCAGAAGAAGATTCTTCAGTAGAGATGAAGTTGATAATATGACTGTTTGGTTTTTGAGACTCTGAAGCATTATGATTCGGGGAGTGATTGGGAAGAGGTTGTTTAAAAACATCCAGTGCCTGATTTGGGGGAGCATTTGGGTTATCCAGAATGAGCTCGCCTTTATCAATGAATTTCTGGACAATATTTTTGAAATTCTGACATCGTTCGATGTCATGACCTTTGGTTCTATGATAGTGACAGAAATCATTTTCTCTATACCAGAATGGACGTTCTTGGCTTTCATCGATAATAAACTAATAGGGGGAAGTTCGATCATGTGAACTTCCAACATTTTCTCTAAGATAGAGGCATATGATTCCCCCAATGGAGCGAAGGATCGAGATGATGAAGTCCCTTTTTGAGAAAATGAGGAGTCTCTTCGTGGTGTTTGATTAGAAGTATTATCGGCTCGTGATGTTTTTAATACGATGGCATTGGTGGATCCCTAACTCTTGTCTTTAGAAGGGGAAGAATTTGGTTTGGTAAACCGAGAAAAATCGGGTTTAGATTTAGAGCGAAGTTTTAGCTTCCCTTGTTCAATGGCGCGAGATTTAAGTTTACGTGCCATTGTAAAGGCTTCTTCAAAGGTATGAAAAGTTTGGATCCTTAAAGTGGAAGAAATGTGATTAGCACAAGATCGAGTAAACAACTCGATTTGTTGGGATTGAGGAAGGGAGAAAGACAATTGGTTGATTATCCCTCTCCAACGAGCGACAAAGTCTGTAATAGACTCATCATCGAATTGACGAATGTTATAAAGATCTGTAATCGAGATCTTATGTGTGATATTTATTGAAAAGTTTTCAACAAACATCTGGGCCAATTGAGAGAAAGAAAACAAGGAATGTTGAGGAATGTTATTGTACCAGTCTAAAGCAGGACCTGCTAGAGACATAGGAAAGGTACAGAGCATAAGCTCCTGATCCTGGACTATGAGGTAGCAAACATGTTTGAATGCTTGCAAATGTTGTTAAGGGTCCTCCCGACTATGAAACTTTGAAAATTTAGGAAGTTCCCATTGGGGAGGATAAGGCTTAAAAGCCACTGAGGGGTGAATGGGTTCATTACACACTTCTTCAAAGGAGTATGAAGGATGAGCCCCTTTTGTGGAGGCTTCCAAGTCTGCGATTTTCTTGAAGAGAATTTGAACCACGTCAGATTGAGGAGCAGGCACACTGGCATGTCCTACATAAGAAGAAAATGGTGGATGTTGTTGAGGTGTCAACGGGGGATTCATCTATTGATTGATAGGATGATAAGAGGAGTAACCAGGCATTCTGGGTGACACCTAGTGGGGTATTTGCTATGAAGTACCTTGTGTATAGGCAGGCTGTGAGATAATAAGTGGTTGAGAAAATGAAGGTTGGATGACGGGTGGAGCCTGTGATTGGTGGACTCCTATGCTTGTTGACTGAATCGGGATAGATTGAGGAACATGAGTGCCAATTTGATTGGACATATTGGGGAACAAGACCTGAAAGGGGCCTTCTACTGCCGGATTAGGCATTAAGGGTGCTGATGCTAAAGGATGGGTGAAGGTCACTGTTGCTGGAATATTGGAAGAAAGACCCACTAGAGGATGGGAAGCAAGAACCAACTGACTATTCGGAGGGGGTTGGCTCATAAAGGGGTATTGACCTTGGGATACAATGGAGGGCATAGATGAATTGACAGCAATATGCGGGTACGTAGACGCATTCATTATAGCCAGGGCAGAGGACCTCTCAGAAGTATGTTGTGGAATATTCGAGGTGACTGCAGTGTTAGGAATAGGTAAGACTATTTGAGAACTAGTCGATATGGTTGGTGGAAGAGAAAAAGGAGGCACAGGGGCACCGCCCTTCTCCGTGACTCGAGGCAAGAGAGATGATGCAAACTGTTCTACAAAGGCCTGGGATGCTTCACGAGAATAATCATACACTTGCTGGATTGGTGGTACTTGATCAGATATTTGAATAGACTTGTGTACTAGGTAGTCCATAAGGGCTACCGGATTGCAATCGAGGAATGCCTGAAATTCAGGATCCCCGCGAGGAACATACTCTGAGTCAGAAGTAGATGATATTTCTGAAGGACTAGGGGAAGCTGGACGTGATGGGGTTGCTTTGGCTTGAAAGAAAGGATGATATGACCAGGATGGGGAACCAACTAGCAGCGGTCCCGAGGAAGATTTGGGGGGTGCCAAAACATCTACACTAGTGGTAATCTCGGAAGAAGGAGCCAGTTGAGCCATTCTTCTAGATTGTAACCGAGTGATGACCATCATAAACACGCAAAAAAAAGAAGATTGACCTAACTAATGCACAGACAATTCAAGCAGCGCAGGTGATTATCTCCTTTAAGTTTTGATGCTTTTAAGAAAGAAAATATTAGGGAAGGCTTTTTAGAACAGGAACTACTCAGATAGCCAAACTAAGGATGGTTTGGGGAATGTTCGGTGAGGAGTCCCGAAGGCACTTCAGTAAAAGACTGGTACGTGGCTTGATATAGGGGCCTACCCCCGCACTTCACACACCGCTACGATAAGGGAGTCGGGTGCTTTGCCAATATATACCAGAACTTCCGTGAATTTTAGTGCGGCCTGAGTACCGCGTAGGCTCTTCCTCTTGGATATCACCTCCAAGTAGGCGAGGCTAGGGAAGGAGTTTTGTTTAAATGCTTTATACCTAGTGATTTTGGATTTGTGTGCAAGGGTGAAAAATAAAAATCAAATACTGTCACTACCGATTTTGATCAATTTTCCAGCCTAATTAAAACTAGATGAGAAACATGTAGCAATGACAAAGAAAAGGTACTTTTTAAGCACTTTAAAAATGAAGTGTTTGATTTCGATGAAGACAAGTCAAACAAATTCTTTCCCAAATGCGATTAAATTCTTTTTAAGCACCAAAGATTGAAATGTTCGAATGTGATAGACAATCAAACAAAGAAATCCTAAAAAGGAGAAAACACCGTAAAAGAGAAATACTTGTAGATTTAGCTCTCCAAGGTGTGTGGACTTCAAAAAGTGCATTGTTGAGCTCTTCCCCTTAGACAATCCCACGAACAAGCAAAGTGCTCCGCAAGAAAAGGTTAAGCAAACAAAAAACAAGACTCAGAAAGATATACCCGGATAATGGTGAAACGAAAAATTTCTATTTCAAGGAAATAGAAAAATTTCAAGATAACGATTTCGCATAAAAAAAAAGATTGAAATGATGAAAAGAAATGCTCAAGCAGAACTGATGAAAATCAGGGAGGAAAAAGAACCAAGCTCAAAACTAGAAAAGAAATGAACTTACCAATAAGGGACTTTGGTTAGGTCCCACCGGGCGTGCCAGAATGTAGATCAAGGATTTCGCGCTTGTTACCTGTCCAAGTTAATGCACCAAACTAAACACAAAAACCCTAAAAAACTCCAATGAAATCGATACCTGATGGACAAGATCCAAAGATGTAGACGGATAAGGAGGTCGATGTAGATAAGACGGGTGCACACGAGCAATTCGCACAATAGATCCAAGTAACCTGCAAGACACCAATGCTTGACAGAAAAAGATGGCGTTAAAAGATATTTAGGTGGACTGCCCGAGAAGCGAGTCCGGGAAGCGATAAACTTCCTCGGTGGATGTCAGTCCACGTTTTAAATTAAGTAGAGAAGCATACATGATAGAAGATGTACATATAAGACTAGATTTTCTGATTATATTAATGAAACCGAATTTAAACAACAGACAGAAAGCTACAGAAAATAGGAAACTATAAAATAAAGAGGGATTTGTGTTACCTGTGTCCTTTTTACCTGTCTGCAGGATGATCGGTGTCGATTAATAAGGATCGGCTTCGACTATGAAGAATCGGCGTCGACTGTATAAGATCGGCGTCGACTGAAATTAGATCAGTTGATCAGGGATAGTGCAAGAAGATTCAGAAATTGGAAAGTGATGGACAGATAGTCGACATCTGCAGGATGTGTGAAATTCGGTAAGATACTGGAACAGAGTCACCAGAGGATCGATGGATACATGCGATGTTGATGTGATAGGAGAAAAGTAACGGTGCTCCTCTCAGGGATTGATTCGGATAGGATCCAATCTCATTTGATACACTTGATGCTAAAAGATCTCTCTTTCTTACAACCTATGTCTCTTTCGCAATCTGTCTCTTTGTCTCTCCCTGTTCGTGCGCGTCCTTTTTCGTCGTGTGTCCTTCTGTCCTTAGAACTGAGTTCTGGACTTGCTTTTATAATCGGCGCCACTCCTAAAAAGTTGGCGCCAACCGTATAGGTCGGCGCCGATCGCGGGACAGACTCCTGAGATGGCCAAAATGAACGATTTCTAGAAAGATGAGAATTACCCCTAATACGGGAAATATCCCGCTTGGGGAAGAGGAAAAATAGGGGTGATACATAGATAGAATAAATTTGGGGTAGATAAGTGATTAGGATACATGGGAAGAGGTGTAATTAAATATTTAATATTTAATTACTCACAGGTAATATACAATGGGGTGAATTAAACTTAGGATAGATTTTTAAACCACAAATCGGATAATATCCCAAGGGGATAGCGGTGACGTAAACGTGCCCCAGGTTACCTAAGCAGGTAAGCAAATGTGAGGGACACTAAATTGAGTAACCAATTTTAAGTGTCTACAGTTAGGTATAGTTGTTTCCTTGATCTATGGTATTGACTAGATCCTTGATGTCTAGTTCTCTCCTAAATCTATGGTCTTGACTAGTTCTTTGATGACTAGTTATTTCCTTGATTTATGGTCTGATCTACGACCTTGACTGGTTATGAGATTGTTATTCCTTGCCTATTCAAGAAAGGCCCATTCTCATTGTATTGCATTGAGTTATATAATAATATATGATATTACTGCTCATTTGTTTGCAAAAGTTTATGTAAAGTTATTCTGGCGAATTGCTTTCATCTTATTAATCATGATGTTTGATTAGCATCTGTGTTCTTGGCTTGGTACTGATAAACTAAATTATTATCAGTAGAAAAATAACTTCACCAACCCCAAAGAATTTGAATAGTCCCACATAGAAATGGAACTTATAATTCCTCAATTCAATGTGTGTTCATGTGCAAAAAAAAATACATATAATATTAAACACTATAGGGGATTCACAAACCATAGCATTTCCTATCATTTGAGTAAATATGGTATTTAATATTAAATAAAATAAACCCAATATATCTCCCTCTATTAATAGGTTAACATATAAAGGGTTTGATAATATATACTAGAGGTAGGGTATGTTGACTGGTAAGGAGTAATAGTTGTGGCGAAGATGAAGAATTCTTAAATTAGAATCATTTTCATTATGTGTTTTTTCAAAGTATTGGCACATTTGTTTCAGAGAAGTAAATTATTTTTCCAAAGTAACCACACTACATAACTCTCAATAGTTGGGACATCCTTTATAATATCATTCCTAGGGTATTTTTTCAATTCATTCACATTTTATATGAGAATTTATATCAATAACGTCAATATAAATTTCACTTATACTACTATACAAACTTCACTTATTGTGGAAAATATAAATAGAAATAAAAGGATATATTAAATAACACATACTGATGTTTTTTCCTTTCGATTATAATAAAAACTTCGGTATGAAGAAAGAGATATTTGACACAAGAAAAAATTATTTTTTTCTTGGTAAGGAGGGCGCTTACATTTACATCTATTTATACATGGAGGAGCAGACTCTAGAGAGGAAGATCCTAGAGGAGGAAAGAACTAGGGAAGGTCTTATCCAAAGGAAAAAGAGGAAGATACCAAATGTTATCTAGAAAAATTTATTATTTTCTAACATTCCCCCCTTAATACATTTTTTTTATAAATGTACCCCTGAAATACTTCAATTTTTTCTTTCCCAAGGGACTTTGTGACAATATCTGCAATATGAGCATTTTTCGGGAAGTAATAGAGCTGGATATGGTGGTTCAAAACTAGATCTCGAATGTAGTGACATGCAACCTCTATGTGTTTCGTTCCCTCATAGAAAACAAGCTTTTTCACAAGTTTTAACACACCCGGGTTATCGTAGTTAATGATGGGAGAATTTTCTTCAGGAATGCCCATATCTACTAAAATGTGACATAACCAAATCATATCGCACAAAAATCCTCATGTGGTGTCATAATCTGCCTTAGTGGATGAGAGTGTAAAAATAGTTTTCTTCTTACTATTCCATGAGATAGGACAAGATCCAAGATGATAAATGTAACCTGAAGTTGATTTCCAGTGATCAACGGATCTAATATAGTCTGAGTCTTTATATCCCTGTAAGAAGAACTGGGATTTCTTCTGATACTTCAAACTATAGTCGACTGTACCTCGAACATATTTTGACACATGCTTCATTGTTAACCAGTGATTTTTCTTTGGCTCTTGCATGAATCTAGAAATGTAGCTCATAACAAAGAGAAGATCAGGTTTGGTTTATATCAAGTAAATGAGACTCCCAACAAGTTGTCTATAGAGAGTACCATCTACTTGAGGTAAATCCTGGAATCTCAAAATTTTCAAGCCTTTTCCCATTGGAGTGGATATAGGTTTACAATCAGTCATGCCATACTTTTTGAGGAGTGTCTTGTCATATTTCATTTGGGAGACAAAAATATAAGTCTTTTTCTATCATATCTCCAAGACAACACAATAGTGAAGTATCCCCAAATTTGTCATGTCAAACAATTTCTTCAAATCATTCTTAACATCTTTGACGAGATTGTCAGAACTTCATGTAATCACAAGATCATCTACATACAAAACCAAAATGACAATATCTTTAACTATCTTTTTGATATACATATTTGAAAGGGGCTACGTGTGAAACCATGCTGTAATAAGTGGTCATATATTTTTATGTACCATGCCTTAGGTGTGTATTTAAGTCCGTAAAGAGACTTAATTAAACGGCATACACTTTGAGGATGTTGTTCATCAAAAAATCCATCCGGCCCTGGTCATGTATACTTCTTCTCTGAGTTCGCCATTTGAGAAAGCACTTTTAATATCCATCTTCTAAAGTCTCTATCCATTTTTTGCTACCAATGTACAGAGAACCCTGATGGTTTTGATCTTTATAGTAGGTGCAAAGGTCTCATCATAGTCAATTCCTTCCTATTGAGCATAACCTTTTGCAACTAGCCGTAATTTTTTTTTTCACTAGATCCATTTGCACTATATTTTGTTTTGAAAATACACTTACAGCCAATGAAATTCTTACCTATAGACAGATAAAAAATTTCTCACATGTGATTCTGTTTCAAAGAGTCATAATTTGCATCCATGGCTTTCTTCCACTCTGGCTAATTGAGTGCCTCACAGAATGAATAAGGTTCAGTGCTATCAACCACTAAACTAATGAGTGAAATAGAGTGAAATATTTACTTCTGACTTGACTTCTTGTATGACCTCCTGGTGAAGTTTGTAAAATTGAGTTCAGGTGGGAGTCTCTTATGGTGATTTTGACCCATTTCACATGCTGACATTGTTGTTGATGTGAAGAACTACTTTCCAAATTTACAAGATGAACTTACAGTTCTCCTTGTAGCTCATCATTCTTTTTTGTCTGATCCTCATGCTCATCATCTGGATGTGTGAGAAATTTATGAGATGGGATCGGTGCTGAATCTTCCTTTTGTGGAAACAAGTCAAATGATGACTCGTCGCAAACAACGTCTTTGCTCTCATATATCTTCTTCGTCTCAGGATCCATAAGGCGATATGCTTTGGAGGTTGTATTTTACCATAGAAATATGCATTGGTGTGTTTTTGTATCAAGCCTCTCCCTCTTCTTATCTGAAACATGCATATAATCAGTGCAACCAAATACTTGTAAATGAGAAATAGATGGTTTTCTATTATTTCATACCTCTTCTAGTGTCATGTCCTTTAAGATGTTTATAGGTGTTTGATTCGGTAGATACAAAGCTATCTGGACCGCTTCTGCCCAAAATATGTTCTCCAACTTGGCAGTGGAAAGCATGCAACGAGCCACCTCCATGACAGTTTGATTGCAATGTTTCGGAAATCCATTATGTTGTGGAGTATAGGGGACAGTCAGGTGTTGTGTGATGTCACACTCCTTCAAGAACTCCAAGAACTTATTTGACATAAATTCCCCCCCTCGATCTATGTGGATGATCTGAAGGGGTTTCCCTGTTTGCTAAAAAAACTGCGATCAAAGATTTGGAATTTTTCAAATGCTTCGCTCTTCTTTAGGATGAAGAACACATAAGCCTTGCAAGAATAATCATCAATGAATAACTGGAAATACTAAAATACCTTAAAAGAGTTAGGAAAGGGTACGCATAGATCGGTATGTACGACCTCAAGAAAGTTCTTAGCATAGAATGTGCTTATCTCGAATGGATGGCAATGTTAGTTTCCCACCAAACATCCAGGACAAAGAGGTGATGACTGAGAGGGAGGAGGAATTCCTCATACCATTTGCTTCGAGCTGAGCTGATAGAGGGAGTTGGCTGAAAGATGTCCAAACCTATAATTCCATGGTGTAGTGGACTCCACCGTGGAGGCACATAATGCAAGAGGATGAAACTGCATCTAGTATAGATAAATGATCCTTAAAAAATTCTCTAGTAAGTATCTTACCATTTTGAGATTTCAAATAGGACTTCATGCCATTCTGAACTAGGAACTCCACCTTAAGTTTGTGATTCAATAGCTGAGAGACGTATAGGATGTTTGAGGTTAGGCCAAGAACATAAAGTACCTTTGTGAGAGTACATTTTCTCATCCCAAGAGTAATGGTCACATTGTCGATTCCTTCTACTGTATACTCCTTATTGTCTACAATATGAACCCGATCACTAGTGGTTCGATTAGTTAGGGGATAAAAAATATTTCTATCTCCAGTCATGTGCTTATTGGCACCTGAATCAATCAACGAAATAATATCTGATGGTTGTGATGTTTGGGATACAAGCACCAAATGATCTTTATGTGTGCTAAAATTTGTTGATTCTGGAACATCATCATCTGATTCATCATCCGGTTGGGCTGCAACATGTTCTTTCTGATGTTTTTTTAGGACACCACTTGGATTTATTTGAATCACCTCATCTAGATGTACTCTCTTCTCTAGAATTGCATTGTGTGCAGCCATTATACCAACAATTGGTAGTGTCGCATGCGTAGTCATGGATCAAATGTGACACTATCGATCCGCATGTTGATACTTCTACTTCTGTTGTTGCTTTTACAATTACTTCTATGATTTATTTGGTGGATGCTTTTGTTGTGGACCTTTACAAGGCCTCAATGTCCTCTTTTTCATGGAGATTAATGCTTTATCCTTGAAATCCTCTTATATTGATTGAATGGCTTCTTGTCGTTGCAAGAAATTCACCATCTCAGAAAAAATCACCTTTTTTTCGACCTCTTCTCCAAGTGTAGCTAGCTTGGTTCCTAACTCTTCTACTCAATGCAAAATATCTTCCACTTTCTCACCTTCATACATGATCATGGTATGCATCTTTGACTGAAAATGAAAAATCCTCATCAATTTCTTCGCTTCATATATAGTGGAGAGAGTATCCTAGGCTTGCTTCTATGTTGTCGCATTCCGAATGTGTGGCTGCAGCTCATCGAATATGCTTAATGTGACCAACATCAATGCTTTGGTGCCAGCCTTGTCGTACTTGATACAATCATCGTCGTCGGTGAGATGAGGGAACTCGCCAGTGATGATATCCCAGAGATATTCAAAGAGAAGAATTGGTTTCATCTTTGTCTAATTGAAGCATTTCACGAGCTGCGCATTTGAAATCAATATCTTTGGAGCGGGACATGATGTAAAAATAAATTAAATTTTGAAAGTATAATGTCTTACTGATGAACAATAGATATATGATGGGCTATATACTCTCTCGTAGTGAGATGCAGATGCTTATGTGGGAGTTCTATCTCGTATTCATCACTTCCTTCATAGGATTTTTCGAGCTCCGCACGTACCTTCTTTGCTTAACACCATACCCCGAACTAGAACCACTCCAGTAGTCCTTGATGCACAAGCTCATCGAATTGTAGATTTCCACTATTCTGAAGGGCGTCTAGCAAGGAAAAGTAAATTCCGGTGCTTTCTTCTTGGTTTGTTAATGACGAGTTATTTTGCAGATTTCTTGCAACATTGTTCTTAACAACTGGAATACGTGACATATGTTACTTGCTCCTTCATGATTCGTAGCAGTCTTCTAACAGTCCAAGTAAAAGTTCCTTATAGCTTGACAAGGTCACAGTGGACGCCTCACATATGGCTCGGCTGAGATTATCTCCACAAGAGGACAACGTTTAGATGTCAACATTGGCCGTTTCAATCTCATACACCTTCCTTTTGTGCACCAATGGCTATTTCCTTCGTAGTCTCCTCGTGGCAAAAGATGCAAAAGTGGCTTGCGTGGCCATATTACAAGGTTTACTCACTTGGTTTTCTCCCTTATGTGGGACAAAATAGTAGATCGTCCACTAAAAACCGTGCAACGTATGGAGATCACGGGAAGATTTCGTTTCTCGTGGGTGTGTCTTGTTAATAAGGCATGCAACGTTTATCCGCCCACCATACAAGGTGTGGGCTGTGCACAAAAAACTCGCCTGGAGGCTCAATAGCACCGCCACGTTAACAACATTTCTGGATTTGGTGTCGATGTACCACGCTACACAGTCGTGTATCTTCACAGGGATCTTGGCCCAAGCATTGGCATCTTCGCGCAACTTTGATGTAGGCAATTAAATGCCAATAATTTCACCACGTCCAGCCAAGGAAATATCTAGGTCGGCAATCCTCCAATGTTGGCCACGTCTGGATAGAATAGTTGTCAGACAACTGTGATTTGCTTCGCCTTGCTCAAACAAACAAACAACCAACAGTTGGATACTTCTTAGACTGGTCGGCCTGCCTTTTTTTCAAAAAAGCATATTCACTTTGATTTCCCACGCATGTGGGACAAATCAATAGTACATCCACGAAATTAGGTAGGCCACGAGAAACAAATTTGGTTCCCCATCAACCGTGCTCTGATACCAATGAAGGCAGAGTTATTTAACACAAGAAAAAATGATTTATTTCTTGGTATGGAGAATGCTTACATCTACGTCTATTTATACATGCAGAAGAAGATTCTAGAGAGGAAGAACCTAGAGGAAAAAAGAACTAGGGAAGGTCTGATGGAGAGGAAAAACACAAGAATAGTAAAAGTTATCTAGAACAATGTGGCAGAGCCTATCTCTCACGCAGATTTGCAGGGAGATAGATGGTTCCAGGCAAGAGGTCCACCGCCATGTCACAACATTTATTTAGTTTAATTTTTGACTGTTCATAAATAAATATCTCCCCCACAAACGTGTGTGAGGGATAGGTAGAACGGAAAAATATATTACTTTTTAATACAATAATGTTTTAACTAGAAATATAATTAAAATTTGTTAAAATGTAAGATATTGAATCCAAGAGGTTGAAATAAAAAGGTATTAAAAAATATAAAAAATACAAAAAGGGTTGTTTTGATATATACTAAAATAAGGGGTAATACCAAAAAATAATATTTGGATAGGGATATATTTATTAAAGATTGATATTTTTATTTTGAAATAGGCGTATTATTTATTATCTTATGAATGTAGATTATAAGTCATAAGTTTACATAGTAAGTCCCTCATGGTAAATACAAATAACTTATGTGAAAAAAAAACTATCTCATTTCTTGGTTATTTGCTAAGCGTATACCAAGTTAAAAATAAAAAAATAAACATAGAACTATAAAGAAAAGAGAGATCATATTATCTACCCACTAAAGGGATGTGAATATATGGTCACTAGTAATTCTCGTTTCGTGTGATCTACAAACACGTGATCCAACACATGTATTATAGATACATGCACAATAAAATGCATGTTCATATCTAAATAGTCAATAAATTATACAAATATAGAAAAGACAAAACAAAAAGGAATACAACACATTTTTTTTAAATTGGTGGGAATGCCTCTTGATTTTGTGTAAATTTTGAATAAAACTTATTTATCATCATGATAAAGAGAATGTTCTAAATGTAATATTGGTACGATGAGACTGTTTAAGATATCTCTTCAATCCCATTGAAATCTAGAACATTTTACGAAGAGTAAAACATGACACTAAATAAAAATAATGTCATTATTTCCACAATTATGATTAATGGAATGAACATATCAATAAAAAATATTGAAACAAAATATTACATGCACCATGTGTATGATATGAAATTATGTTATTTTATTTAGATACAATAAAAGTGTTTTTGTTTTGAGGAGACCCAAAAAAAACCTGTATAAAGGAGAGAAAGATAAAGCATTTAAAACCCAACAAGAAAGCCTCTATCAGAGGCTTACTGAAACAACAAACCATGAAAGGTCATGACCAAACAAGAAAAGAAAGGGCAAAAAATCCCCAAAACAAATTCCATCAAGAGCTGACAACACACCGGGAACAACTACGAGTATTATGGTAAAGTTTTGGATGAACCACCGTCCACCCACCTCCGTCATTCCCAGTATCTGATGAGTCAAGGAGGTACACCACTAAGGTAGCAGTCCCAAGCAACCTGCAAGGGAATAGATCTTAAGCAGGTGCAGCTGCACATTTTTTTTAGGAAAAATTAGCAGTGATGCGGTCCCATGATTGTAATAAAAATTTGCAGAACCAGAAGAGAGAAATTTGATGAACCATTGCTCTATTGACAAGTGGCTGAACAAAAAGAAATGTAGGCAAACAAATTACAGCCCCTCACCCATTGAACCCTCTCAAATTGACCCTCCTATGCAGCCGCTGCTCCGGTTTTTCAGGTGAAGATTCTGAATTATGGAGTAGGCAAAAAAAACATATTATACGGGACCACCTGCACCTGCAACTTTTTTGCGGTTTTCCCCCGCATGGGACCGCTGCCTAAGTGCCTACCTTCTTCTGCCAATGTTCCTCCTTAAAACTGATTTCGTTCCACTGTAAATTTTTTGGGATTCCGATCCATTGCATACCGTGATCAAATAAAAATTTGAATCCCCCACTGATTCACTCCCTCAAACACCTCCACTATCAATGGTCAATCCGTCAAATGAGGCAACCTCTACGCGGGGCACCCCCACCCTTAGTTGTCCACCATAATACACTTGCGACTCCTAGAGAGATATTATATGCAAAATTTGAATTTGAACTGGGTGACCGGAACATCAATTCAACACATCTTTTCACCGGGGATATTATAGAAGGCTTTTCGCTCCTCATGGGTTTTACAGAGGTAATAGGTGGTCATTTCAATGTCTAGTACACAACTTTGTCTTCCTCCTTATCACTGATGATATTCTCACATAGAATTTCAACATACAACTCCTCCTCAACATCCTTCACCTCTCTAGCAGTCAATGAAACAAGTGGTTATAAATCTTTTAGCTGAGCCACCGGTCGAGGAAAATCCCCAAGATTCACCGTCTGTGAGGGAAATGAATCACTGCAACAAGACGAAACCACAAATCCAGTCTGCCTGCAAGTTTTACAATAACCCTTGATTTCTCTAAAATGATCTCCTGCATAACTTTGTATTTTGAGGTCGTCAAGACTATTTTTCTCGGTACCTAGCCTCTAAGAGGGTCATTAATGCATAGCCAGGAAAAGATTAATCGTGAATGGTTTCTCGTCGTAGGGTGCACAGAAATTAGAACTCCCATAGACCTGAAAATGCCTAGGAAGACATCCGGGTCACAGAATTCCAGAGGAAGACCTGGAAGATCGTTCCACACGGGGAGGCAATGAAAAGAGTAATCTATTTTCATCCTAGGGCGTCACCTACAAATGTCGAGAGCTGATTTTCCGTAAAACCATGGTCCTTCAGTGAGCACTCATTGAAAATACTCATCCTTTTAGAAGCATGAGAGGAAGCTATCCCCTCCCAATGCACACACATCCATACTATAGAAAAATTTCCTCTTGCACCATTCCCTAACAAAATCTATATTAGGCCTCAACCCACCAAATCTTCCAACGGTTGCACACTTGAGACTGCTCCTTGATCTATCCACCAGCTCCTCAGGGATCGCTAGCTAAGGATAACCCTTAAGCCATTAAGGAAAAATTATCAAGGGCTCCCTCAAAGTTCCTCCAAATAGACGTGAATCCCAGGAGCGTGGCATGGCGACAAAATCATCCTGCACGTGTGCTGCTACTACTATGGCGAGAACCATATTTAGTTGTTGTTGCTAATCTATATGATAAGAAATTATCGTATGAGAATGAGTTATTTCTCATATATTTAATAAAATATTTATTTATTGTTATATAATCATGTGAATAAATAATTATAATTTTGTGGTGTGAGTTGTTTTAACAACTCACATAGAGGTTTTTTAGGAGAGATATATTTAAATGAATATGTTAGAGTGAGATTTTTGAGTTACAACAACTCACGTTAATATAATTTTTTTAGAATATAATATATATGTAATATTCTCTACTGAAAATGTATTAAATGGATGAATATATAGTTTATTGAATATTAAATTGTTTATAATTTACGCTTAAATTATATTTGGTATCAACACGATTCAATTCAGAAGTGGGAGTCCTTTAAATATGTACAATGCTTTAAAAAAAATGAATCATAATATTTATAATGTGTATCTTTTTCTTTATGTTAGTCACAATCCATTCTGGGACCTCTCATAGTGTGTTATCTCCAAATGGATCAAATATTATGGACAATCAAGGATCATCTAACTATCATTCTACTTTCTTCACAACATAAGCATGGTGGTGATATTTTTCATTAACATGGATAAACATATTTTTACTGGGATCCTACCTAGGTACAAAAGGCATGAAATCCCAGATTAAAACATTAACACACCAAGCAAAAACAAGAAATGGATTCCCAATAGTGAAAGAGACAACTACATAGGAGAAATAATTTTCTTGTAAAACTATTTTAAAATATTTTTTACCGTTTTCAACCCATCTGAAATCTCTTTAATGGGAAGAATAATTTCAAGAGCTTCTATTAGCAAGTATGTGTTGTTTTCTTAAGGAATAGAAGGTGGGATATTCTCCTTATTTGCTATAGAAGGATTTCGTTCATCATTTTTGTTCATTTGAATGTCACCATTTGTGTCCCCTTATTTCCATCCACTAGAATCTCTCTAAGAGGAGTTTCTTGGACCGATTCAACCACTTCCTCAAAAAATGCATTTAAATATAAATCTCCCTTAGCATCAAAGACGAAATGTTCTTGGATGACCTTTTTCCACCATTTTTTTTCTAATTTATATGCTTTTCCATCCCATAATTAACAACAATATATCCCAAATTGAAACACCTTTTGCATCTGAAGGATAAGCCTTCATAGTATAGAGGTTGTGTCCATGTTATATTTTGAACTTTGAGCTCAATATTAGCAAGAAGGTTTTTAGAGGTGTCAAGCTATACTAGGATTCTGACTTAGGATTTATGCTTAAAATCAGTGGTCTATGAGTCAATATTTAAAATGTTTCCCAAAACATTTCCAATGGAGATAAGACAAGTATGATCCCAAAATTACAAAGGTGAATGAGGAAGTCTAATCAAGACCAGTTTGCAAGAAAAAGATTTAGTGGTCAGGTTAAAAGATGGGAACGAGGGTTTCATGATAAGGTATCATGATTGACATCACCATATATTTCTAGATATAGTGTCCTTATCATCTATTGAAGGAAAAGATGTAATAAATGTTCCTTTTACACAGGGATAAATATCTAACCTTATAGTAAGGAGTGGAATCCAATATTTAGAGATCCTATCATGGATTACAGGTAAGCTTGGAAATAATCCACTAAATCTATAGATCATGGCATGGTCCTAGTAGTAGCATTTAGAATTGAGAACTTCATCCCCAAACATGGTATTGGGAGTGGTGTCAACAAGGGTCATGGGTTTGAGAGATCTCATGCCCTACAATGCCTCTCAGAATGAGAGGTCATCTTTCTCAAAAGTAGGGGTGACCTCATTCTAAACCATCTCAGATCCCAGAATATGGGAAGAATCAAATCGAACATGGGAAGAAATAGGGGGAAAATCCCTCTTTCCGTCATAGATCATACAAAATGTTGATCCAATAACAACCCTTTTCCTAGGGCTACCAATGCCATCTCTAGATCTAACCATGGCCCTTTAGATCATTCAAGGCTAAGGAGAGTTTTGATGTGACACCTAAAAATTTCCATGCCAACCCACGTCAAAATGACCACACTCTACTAGAAAATTTATGACAAATTTTTGTATTACATTAAAGACGCTAATTACATCTTAGTTACATTAATCATGATTATAAAAAGCTTATTTATTTAAACAATACATCTCCTGCAGAATAAATTTCATTTATTAAATCCATTATTATAATCTTATCAATTTTGCCATTTCACTAATTAATCCCGAAATTAATTTTATTTAATTGAACAATCACTTTGTTTAATTATCCTCTTTAAGTTAATACTAAATTTAAAAGAATCAAATATAATTTATTTCTCAACCTTAACTAATTATATCTCACCCCACAAAGGTTCATTTAAATTAACTTTAATAACATTCCTAGCACAACATTAATCATTTCCTAGCAAAAATTATTCCTAAGCCACCCCTTTAATTATTTACCCTTACACATACACCCATTAACCCTTTTAATTTTCCATTTAATACATTAACCCATCCCAATCACAACATTAAATTAAAAGTCTTAATTAAAATATGTCTTACCCATCTAATTTCCTCCATGCTCGATAACATTCTCTATGGGCTTTATTTGAATAGTTTTCCCATACATTATTAAATTTATGCACTTATCACTAAGAGATAAGGATTAAATCTCAGTCGTAGGATTCATTTAATCCCCTCCCTTAGATATTAGGGTTTCTTAATTTTCACTAACTTTCCTTATGAGTTATTTATCCTTGTTTCTAACCCAATTGTACCTCCATTTGCATAGCTCAAGCTACAACAAAGGAAATAATGGAGGTTAGATGGAATGGAAAGAATCTATGTTGGCTATGGTGGATGTGGGATTGCATTGGGAGGGTTTTCTCTCCCATATTCCATATTCTCTCCCTTTTTATAATTATTTCCCACAGTTTATAAGTCTAAAAGAAATTATTTTTATAGGGTATTTTCTTATATTTTGGTTATGAGAAAACTCATTTCTACCCACAATCGTAAATGGATGTATATGTACATTTATTTATTTATCAAGATGTATTTTTTTGGTGTTTGAAACTTGCAGAGGAAAATCGGTCCCAAAGGGCTATGCGCGAGCTATAGACATGGCGGTCTGGCCACATGTATATATATATCTCTCTCTCTCTCTCTCTCTCTATATATATATATATATATATATATATATATATATATATATATATATATATAGGGTGGACGACATGGGCAACCCACCCCCTTTTTTCGTAAGAGTGGGGTGGATTGGCCATGCCACCCACCCCAATATACTGATTTTGGAGTGGGTGTCATGGCTGACCCACCCCCCTTTTACCAAAGGGTGGGGTGGCTTGGCCATGCCGCCCACCCCTCACAAATTTTTTTTCTTAATAAAATTTTTACATCGAATGAAACTTCATTCGTTTCAGATTCAATATTATTATTATTTATATAAAATATAATATATATTCTATATATATATATTTATTGCATAATTTATATACATATATAAATATATATTTCTATATTCACAAGTACATGTCCTTTCTGAAATATTTTCCATTTGATTAAGATACAATTTTATATCAGATTACAGACCCATGTATGATTATATATATATACATATATCTTAAATAGATGTATATATATACATTGATACAAGTATATAATTTTAAGTAAAAATTTCTATAACTAGGAAACATATTTTAATAAGAGAAGACATTACATTTTCTTTGTTTATATTTTCAGAGAGATCTATAGAAATTTGCTCAAAGTAAAAGAAAACATGTGACTGATTTAATTCTACAAAGAAGGATATAGAAAGTAGAATATCATCAAAATCCCTCTTCAAATCCCTTATATCTCCATGATGCAAATATGCAAAATGCAGTAAAGTTTAACCTTTTCTCTCCCCATAGTTGGAACACCTTACCTACACTCCCTCCTCAAAATATTCTCACAAAATCCCTTTTATCTCCCCATTGACCACATATCCCATTCTCCCTACACCTTCCTTAAGGGAAAAACTACACACACCCCACAAACATACACATACATACATTCATTCAAATTGCGTAAACACAAACAACAAGAAGAAAGAATAACATAAGTTAAGCTCCTACCTTGCCATTGATGGCAGCTCCTTTCTTCAAAAAAATTCACTCTAACTCTTCTCCACAAGAAAAAATTCCAAGTAAGATCCTCCAAAATCCAAAATCGAGTTCTTCTCCCAAATTCTTGAGCCAAAAATATTCAAGAAAGAATAACAATAATGCAAGTAACAAAGCAAGCCAGTAAACGAGTAACCGCAAAACCTTCACAAACATGCACATAAATAGACAAGATGGAGGGATTGGTTATGTGGCTCCATGTAGGATGCCACTTCATCACCCTCAAATCTACATCAAAAATTCCTCATACAAACCAATGCATCATAAAGAGGTAGGTGAGGAGATGCCTTAACCAAGTTTGCTCACAAATTCACTTTTGCACATTTCAAAGTTCAATTTAGAGGATTAAAATGTGATGGCAATAATTGACCCTTTCCTCTCAAATTCTCATGATTAAGGGCCGAAATTGACCCCTTGGGTCACATGTTATGTTAGGAGGGAAGTTTAAAAAGTGTGGGATAAGTAAAACTTGTCCCACAATCTCTCAAAATGGGGCTCAAAGCCCTAATCCAATATTGTGTGTAAAAATGGCACACATACCAATGCGAAATTTAAAATTTAAATATAGAGGTGAAATAAATAAGTATATTCCAAAACATCTTTTCCCTCCCAAAAGCCACATCATCACATTAACGATTAACCTCTTTAACTATCATAGTTAAGACAAGGCACAAAATTACCTAAGAAATATAAGGTGAAACATTAGCTCCCTCTAACAATTACATACTCAATTAAGGTTATATTAACAACATAGAACATAGGATTACAAGGGTCCATTAGCACTTTAAGTTAAGATAACAACATCCATGATAAAATAATAACCTAACCAAAAGACAGTTAATAAAACAAACACATACCTACTGATGGTCACATGTAAGTTGATCCCCCATGGAGACCTCCAAATAGATGAAAAAAAAGAATATGACACAAACATAAACACAAACACGATGGCTACCAAGGTGACGTTATTGTGAATATGTGATATTCCATCATGTTTGGACTTCCTAGTCCCTCTATATTTTCAGTGATTTCATTTCCTGAAACCAAAAAATGATACCACCTTTGACCTCAAGGCTGCCTCAATACATCATTAAAATAAAACACATATAAATCATCCATCATATAATCCTCATCATACATAATAGTTATTTCATTCTCAAGATTACTCAATTCTAACATAAATTAATCATTTACAATCACCAATAATCACAGTTCCTATTTTACGACAACCATGAAATTTGAATACACGTTGATCACCTAATATCATCATAACATTAATAAACCATAATATCAATGTACACATGCTTAGATGATGTATCTAAACATAGTCGCAACTTCTATGAATCCAAGATGTCAGTATAATTGTAAAGCAACGCTAAACAACATCTATAAAGTGTTGACCAATGTTAGCTAGGATCCATCCAATCCATGATAAAAATCAAATCACCATAATAATCAAATGTGCATATATTTAATCAATCATGTGAACCAGAATACTATGTCAACACCCATGTCTTTAAATAGCTAGTAAAAAAGAGCATAAATAAATAAGTTTTGAAGAGGAGTGGGAACTACATTCCCCTCTCGTTATACTTTACTTCCTCCTGGAATTCACATAAAAAGGTAGGGAAACAAAGCATACAAATAGAAGTGTCACCTTCCACGGGGTTTGTTTAGTTTGAAGAAAAAGTGTGTACCTTGGAACCCAAGTTTGGTCTAACACTATTGTAAAGGGGGAAGGGAGACTATTAAGGAAAAATTCAAACCTCCTCCAAATAAGATTTCTAACATTTAAACCTATAGAATAATCTCTATGAGGTTAATCAATTTACAACAAAGAAAATTTAAACAAGAAATTCTCTATGGAACCCCTAGAAATGAGAAGTAAGGTCGATGAATAATAAGAATATGTTTTTACACAAGTTGTCCTCGTAGCCACATATGGGTGCAACACACGATAATAAAGGAAAGGGTAAGACTTTTGCTTAGGTCAAATTACTCTTAAAGGTTTTTTATTTTAGACAAGATGAACAACTATCAATCACGAAATTCAATTTTGCATGAGAAAACACACCTTCATATAGGGCCAAAAAATTCAGGGTCACATAAAATGGGCTTAACAAAAAAGAAAAACATTTAATTTTAGGAAAAGCATTTACAAGGATGTAGATTATTCATTGTAGATAGTGAATGAGTTCACTATTTTGACTAACTACTAGTAGTCAACAATCAATATTCCATTGGCCGAGTCATCTATGAAGTGGCTAAGTTAAATTCCACATGGAATAGCGACCAACCAATTGACCAACTCACCCACCAATCATGTTAAATTCTAAAAGGCCCATTCAAATTGGGGCTTGGGCTTTGCCCAATATATGTTAAGAAGTCATAAATAGATCAATTCACTAGGAAGATAAGGCCTTAAAAAATAATTAAGAAATATTGAATCCCATCATATGCTGAGATTATTATCCCTACTACATATTCCTGAGGTCAACACATTAAGGTGCCCATGTGGGATAACACATATTAGTAGTCCACTAACCCTAGGAGAAACAAATAGACACCTAATTTGGATGGTTCTAACAATTTGGCGGGATTAATATTACATCCATTACATTCTTGAGCTAAAACACTATATCAAAGGGTACCCACCCCTTTTTATCCCATTAATGTGGGATTTTTGGTGGACAAGCATGGTATCCCTAACGTTGAAGGGTGGCATTGATAATATTTTTTGCACTTGTGCAATAATATGGGATGATACTCAAAACCTTATGTCTCATATGGAAGGAAGTTGATTAATAATACCTAAGTAGGGGGATATATATTATATCCATTGTGTTTTCAGGTAGATGCGAGACTATAAAAAGGCCCCTTGTGGCAATTTGCAAAACACACCAATTGAAGCAATGCATTTCAAGCCACTTGAGGAGAAGTGTGGATAAGTTGAATAAGGTCAAAAAGGATCCTAAGGAAATTGAAGCTTGAAGAAAGGAGTTTTGAATCGTAAATTGCAGAGCTCATCGAGAGCTCACAGTTCGTAAATCATAGTGGAGCAAGTTGCATGTGACGATGAAAGAATATCGAGGAGTAGAGATTGTGGAAAAAATCTCGTGGAAAATCAACAGACTGGAAAGTTACGAAATATCATCATATACTCGAAGATTTGAAATGGAGACTTCAGTTATTCTAAAATTTCAACCCCTCGATCGATGAAGAGTGTCATGTGGGCAGAACATGACCTCATAAAGACCAAAAGTCTGAAATTTGGACTTTGGGATTTTTAGGATTTCAGAATTTTCATGTGTTAGGCCGATGAACAATACCCAAAAACCCTAAAACCTGAAACCCCAAAAGCTACACTCTGCAGAGGAACTTCAGGTAACTGAAAAATCTCCGAAAGTCTCAAAAATCCTAGACTTCGGAGGTGGGGTCGCTCAGAGGTAGGCTGAACCCCTGAAATATCGTGGAATAAGTGGAGAGAAATGTGGAAAACGGAGCAAAACCACTTAAAAATGAGAAGCCCAAAACCCAAATTCTAAATTTCAGACTTCATGGTTTCGGCATTTTTGAATGTTGAAGCCCTAGTGATGCAAATCACGACTTGAAATTTGAAACCCAATGTCTAAAATTTGCACTTTGGGGTTTTGGAATTTCGGAACATTTTTTATCGAATGATGAATAGTTCCACACAATATTATTTCAGAGTCTGAACTTCGGATTATGAAATTTGGACTTTGGAGGATCGGCATTTTGGAACACTTGTGCTGACCCACCAAGTTAATAGTACAACAATGTTTGAAACAGAAATGCCCAGAGCTCCGAATCCCAGAAGTTTGAAATTTTAGATTTTAGAGGGTGTGATGCATGGTCATAGTTTGAAATAGAAGAACAACCACCCACATTTATTGCAGAATGGCACCCTCATCTTAAGATGGCCATACATTTTTATTGGGAGGTTAGATTTGCACAAAATAGGACTTTTTTGAAATCTCTCAGTTTCCTCTACACAAATTAGAGGAATTATAGTCTACCATTTTAGAGGAATGGTTCTATATTTCTTATTTTTAGTGAGACTAAGGAATTCAAAATGAGGAAGCACAGTTCACCATTTTAGAGGAATGTTCCAAATTTCTCACCTATCTAGATGATGAAGTTGTGGGCTTCCTTTCTTCTCCAACAAGGAAAAGTACATGGAGGTATGGGTTTTGTAGTGGCACCCATCATTGTTGCAAATGATTTTAATGCATTTTTGGGTGGTTGAAGAAATATTTTTAATTCCTTCTCTCTCCTTTTCTCTCATTCTTTGTATATATTGTAAGGAGGGGCTCATTTTAAAACGTTCGATACCTTGTATATGCCCCTCCCTTCTTCTTGTCTATAAGATATTTTTTTGAGATTCCAAATCTCACTACTCAACATTCTAACACAAAATATGTTCCATTGAGCTTGAATGTGATGTATTATATCAACGTTTAGAGAAATAAAATCAGATCTATGGATGCATCAAACCCTCTTCGGTGTTATATTGCAACTTTTTGGTATTTCATTGTATGAAAGATTATTGTGTATTGTTGTTGTTTTCATTAAAAGGTTTTGGTAGTGTTGTGTTTATTTTTTAGTTTGTTTAACATCCTTCTTGGTGCATCACCTTCCCTTAGAGTAGGTTTTATTTTCATGCATTTTCTCTATCTCTTCTCCTTGGAAATATTATATTAGGGTTAGATCTGTAACTCTCTGCACTTTGGAGTAGTTGGCACTAGGATAGGATAGGAAGCTAGCCTTCTTCTGAGGGTTATCCTGATCACAAGGTCTCAAAATTTGGAATAAATCCATGTTTGACGAATCACACTGACTGCCTCAACCATTCACTTGTGAGCAATCAAGGGTGCTGTGATTTTGAATTAATAATTTTGGCACACCCAGTGGGAGATCATAGAAGTTATTTTTTCCTCATTTTTTCAAAGGTGTCTCATTATCAAACAAAAAATTTTAAGCCACCATGCAACCACACACAAAAAATTTTACATGCCCAGTGGGACCAAGAATTCATTCCATGAATTTTGAAGGAAGTTTCAATAAATTAAGATGTAGAAATTGCAAGTTCTCCAACTTCAAACTTTTCACCTCTGAGGATGAACTCCAGAATCAATTTTCAAGGGCTTAAATTTCTCAAAACAAGTCCATATTTCACTAGTAGACAGATTGGAGGATAATATTCAAGAGGGTATTATTAGTTTTTTATTTTATTTTGATTTTTGAAATTTTGGAGTGTTTTAAATTTCAAGTTTTGGGATTTTGGGATTTTAAACATCTCAGGATTTTGGAATTTCAAGTTTCAAGATTTTGGGGTTCTCCAAACTTTGTATTTGACAGTTTCAAACATTTGGAAGTTCTTGTACTTTTTTGTTTTTCAGGGCTATCATTTCAAAAAAATTTGAACTTCTAGAAGATCAAATATACAGGTATTTTAAGTTTTCATTCTCATTTTGTTTAGTTTGTAGTGTGACTTGGAAAAATATATCCTTTAGAGGCTCATTCCCCAACACATCTAGCATCTCTGAAGGGATATAATTAAGTGGTGTAGCAGCACAAGTTTCCCAAGTACATGAGAAGAATCCAAACTATGTCTGATACTAGAGAAGAGGGCCTATTTGTCTACCTTCAATTATCACTAGGCAGAAGGAAGGAGAGGAATAATACCACAAATATCACCATCTTCACCTAATAAGACTTTGTCTACAAAGCCACCTGGTATAACTTTTCTTCAATCAACCAAGGCTCTTAGGCTAATCATAATGGCACATCTACAACAACAACCACCTCAAGGACCACTAGAATCCCTTTGCTAACTTCACAATCAGTAGTCCTTTTGCCCCTAAATGCTCAAAATCCAATTCCAGTTGCAACACTAAAGAACATTCCTTACTTTACAAGAAAACCATAAAACATAGATATTGACCACATCAAAGACATTGCAAATGTCTATGTGATTCATGAAATTAATGAAATGGATGTTGCGGTAAAATTATTGGCTTCATATTTCAAATGTAAGGCCTTACAATGGTTTAGGATCCTAACAATAAGGTCTATTCAAAATTGGAATCAACTATGTTCATCTCTTTACAACCAGTTTTGAGACAGGGTAGTCAATATTTCTTTATTGGAACAATTAACAACCATCAAAAGGGATCCTAACGAGTAAATGGAAAATTGTAATTTCCATTTTCAACGGACATGGGACTGAATTCCATTTGTTGTGAGACCGGTAGAAGATGGTACATTCCTCTACTTTTTAAAGGCTCTAAATTCAGATATAACAATGATGATCAAGTCCATGGGAGGAACAACCCTGTCAGGGGACTATGATATAGCTATTAGGGAAGAAAACTACTTGATTCAAGCTAGTAAACTTGCACTAAGGCCACCTATGTCTTTGTATCTGGAAATGGGAACTCCTACAACTAGTCAAACACCTAAGTTAAATCCCATTCCATCCCCTAGAAATCAAAGCAACAATGAGCCATCAACTTCTTCAAGCACATCTAAAGAACTACAAGAGGTTATGAAGTAACTCCATAACCTAGGAAATGAGCTAGTGATTATCAAGAGACAACAAGCTCAAAGCTCTATATCATATCAACCTCAAACTTAGTATCAAGATAAGCCCCCATATCAGTAAAATAGACCACCAACTCAGGCTGTAAATCAAAATCTGAAACAAGGAAAACCTTAGGCTACCAGGTCATTCCGACCATATGATCCTAATGAAGTTTCAACATCAAGAGCCTTGGTTCCAACTCAAAAAAACATGGCACGAGAGTACGAGGGGTGTTATCCTTGCAATATACCTCACCATCAATCAACATGTTCTAATAGTGCACTGAACTAGGATTTAATGGTACACACCGTCAGTGTGTCCTAAGATTGAAGTGGGAGGGAATTATGCAACAAGAAATCCATCAAGAGTCACCTTCAACGGAAACTATGTTGGTCAATTGGAAAAAATAATATTTATGTAGATTTAATCAACCTCCTTTCCAAGGCATGGCTGCTAACACACAGTCAAATAAGAAGAACATAAAAGAGGGACAACCATCTAATCTAGTTTTTTCTCAGTCCACTCTTACACAAAAAGGAGTTAGTAGACCAACTGTAACTTTAAATGTATAAAATCAACCTAAGGCACCTATTGCAGTAACACATGTTTTTATTTAAGCTTTAGAAAAGGTTGTGCACAAAAAAAGGATAATCCATATCCTTTTAACATCATATATTAGATGAAGAAAACACATGTGAACATTTCCATGTGGGAGTCACAAACAATCCAAGGACTACAAGATTTGTTTCAAGTTGCAATGGCCAATTGGTCTGCCTTAAATGGATCAAACAAACGACATGAGAAAGTTCTCACTAATATTGTGCAACAATATGGGGGTCAACCAAGAAATAATTTAAAGCCTCCACTACTCTATGTTTCATTTATTTTTAGGAACCACTTAGTACATAACTACATGATCGATTTGGGAAAGTAGCTCAGTCATGCCTAAGAAAATATCATATCAATTGGGTCTAAAGTATAAGCCAATTCTGAAAGGAGTGGTGTAGCTAGATGGAACAGCACTAGGAATAGTTGGGATCATCAAATGGTTAAGTATTACACTACATGCTTTCCCAAATGTTATAGTTCTACAAGATGTGCCTGCAATTGACTTACCACCACTCTTTGCACTATTTTTATCAAGGGACTTCACTGCCAAAATTGATGGATATCTATCTGTGGAATAGTCACACATGTTATTCAAAAAATGATATGGAGTTAAGGCTAAAATAATATCTGAACCAATTGCAAACTTTCACATTGAGCATCATGTGTCAAGCCTAATCAATGCAAATTTCCCAGCCTTTTATCAGGAAGAGTGTTAAAATGATCTAGAAATAGGTACTAAGGTTGAGGGCATTCCTTATTTGAATCTAGATTAATGGGAAAATAAAAGGCATGCCTTTGATCCATATAAGGAAATGGAAGAAGCAAAATTGGGTGTATATTGTTTACATGAGGAAAATTCACCCATTCTTAATATCACCAAGCCGACAAATAAGGATGGAAATGAAGTATGACAAATATTTTTTGATGGTTCGAGAAGTAAGCAAAGAGTAGGTGGGGGTGAAATTTTTGTCTCACCATAGAACATCAAGTATTATTCAACTTTCAGATTTCAATTTTCCTATTCAAACAACACAGCTAAATATGAGGCTTTGATTCATGGACTTTGTTGGGCAAGGAAAAGAGTCATAAAGAACTTGCAGGTGTTCCGGGATAGGGAGCTAATTGTTAATCAAGTCAAGGGATAAAATGCTAAAAATAATGACCTACTCAATCTTGATTTCCAAGAATAGGGTATGGAAACTCATTGAGGACTTTGAAGCTTTCAAAATTGAATCCATACCTAAGAGGAAGAATGAAGCTGCGGATAGACTTACAGCCATTTGGGAAAAATTTGATGTAGTTGATAGTATTAAAAGAGATAAAACCTAGCCACATATCCATATGATTGTAAGGCTAATAGTGTCAAATAATAACACAAGATGGAACGTGTTTGAAAAGGATCAAAAAAATGTTAATTTCTTATAGAAAGAGGCTTAATTCTCAGCTAGGAACCAGGAGAGATTGGAGCAGTAGTATGGGGATCAAGTAGTGCCGATGTGGACCAACAAGCTTCCCAAAATCCTAGTTACCTTGGATTCCATCTTCAAACTGAATGATAAATTTCGTAAAGAAAAAGCCAACATACAGGTCAAAGGAGAGGATTCAGAACCAATTTCGGTTGGAGAAGGTGAAACACTCCAAATCGGAAAAGTGTTTACCTAAGCAGGAAATATATAAATTCATCCAAATTTTATAAGAGTTTATGGATATTTTCTCCTGGATCTAATTTCTTTTGGTTGGGTTGCAAACTTGGTGCCATTCTGAAAGAAGAATGGAGAGATCATATTTTGCGTAGACTTTTGGGACCTGCACAAGGCATCTATCAAAGACCACTATCCACTCCCTTCAATGGATAAAATCTTACAGGTTGTAGCTGGCTCATAAATATTTTCCTACCTAGATGGATACTCGAGGTATAATTAGATAATGGTAAAAGAAGAAGACCAGTTCAAAATGAATTTCACTACCAAGTGCGACACTTATACATACAAGAAAATACCATTTGGACAATCAAATGCTAGAGCCACTTTCCAAAACATAATGGATATGGCTTTCAAGAGGTTGATCAACAAAATAGTGCTAGTGTATCTTGTTGATATCACTATGTTATTTAAAAATGTAGTAGATCACCTCTTTCATCTAAGACAGGTATTTCAAAGGTGCCGGAGATTCGGAGTTTCTTTAAATCCAAAAAAATGTGTATTATTGGCCCATGAAGGAAAGATTCTTAGCCATATTGTGTCAAAGAAATGATTAACAATTGACCCAAAAAAAGTTGAAGCTATTCGGGAATTTCCCTTACCAAGTCATAAGAAGTCTCTTCAAAGCTTCTTAGGAAGGATCAATTTTGTCCGCAGATTTGTACCAAACTTTACCGCTTTTGTGAAGAAAATAACAATGATGTTAAAGAAGATCATAGAATTTAAGTGGACAAATGAGGGTAAAGAAAGTTTCAAGGCTATCAAAGAGGCTATTACTCAATCTCCAACTCTCATTATTCCAAAATTCTACAATGAGTTCATGCTCTATACCTTCGGTGGTTCGGAGATGATTTCTACAGTCCTAGTACAAATGGAACAACGAAGGATCTGAGCATTCAATTTCCTTCTTCAATCAAGATTTGGAGGAATATGAAGTGAGGTACTCCTTCCTCGAGAATAAATTTTTCAATGTAATCATATGTCTACAGAATTTTAAGCACCTAATCTCAAACAACAAGATCCAGCTGCTAGTTTCCCATGCGGGAGTGAAGGAATTTATTTTGAACAAGAATTTAATTGACAAACGTGTAAGACAAATCAATCGTGTCATAGAGTATGACATTAATATTAAATTCACTAATTTGGTCTATGGAAAATAATTGTGTGAACAACTAGCATTAAGTCAACGAGATGATGCAAGTGATGGAAAAGAAGATGTCTTGGTACTACAAGATAGTCAAGAGAAAAAAAATGATAATGTTCCCACTCCTTGTTGGACTCAAAATATGATACACTTCCTATAAACATGACTATGCCCTCTAGAGATGAGAAAAGAAAAGATAATATACTTCATACTTCAAGTCATTCCATATGTACTTATTGATGGTATCTTGTTCAAGAAAGACACCAATGACATTCTATTGAGATGCATTAGAACATGTCAGATTGAGAAGATGTTACATGAGTTCCACGATGGAGAGGCTAGACGTCATTTTTCTCCATAGAGAACAACTCTCAAAATAATGAAGGTAGAGTACTATTGGCCCATAATTTTTAGTGACTATTACACCTGGATCAAAAAGTGTAAAAAATGTGTGTTCTTCACTGGAAAAGAAAGGCTAGCAACACTTGCATTACAACCAATTTTAGTTGGCCAGCCATTCATGTAATGAGGATTGGAATTCATCGAGGTAATCAATCCAAATTTGAGGAAAGGTCACAAATGGATTCTGAAAGGAACATATTATTTCATGAAGTGGACCGAGGAGCACTCAACGAAGCAAACGTGTCTAGCATACTGGACTTCTACAAAGGAATAGTCATAAGGTTCAGAGTACTGGCCACTATTTTTTTAGACAATGCATTGGTGTTCCTTGGTTCCAAGATCAGAGAATGGGTTATTAGGAACGAGATCTACTTGAGCACCTCTTCAAACTATTACCTACAGAGTAATAGACAAGCAGAGTCCATGAACAAGAATTTGCTAAAAAATCATGAGAAGGAATCTAGATGAAAACCAAAGGACATGGAATACCAAGCTAAAATCAGCCTTGTGGGCTGATAGGACCACATCAACGGTGTCAGTTAAAAAATATCCCTATAAGCTATTCTATGGGAAATACACAGTGTTTCCTACATCACTCGAGTTGTTGGCATTGGAGCTCATGAAATAGCTAGAATTGTCTGAGTTTGAACCTATAGAAGCTAGTTATGTGGAATTTATGGAATTGGAAGAAATAAGAAGACATTTCATGCAAACCATGGAAAAGGATCAAGCCATGATCAAGAGGTAATTTGATAAGAAAGAAAGAGAAAGGAAATTTTAGGAAGGGGACTTGGTTCTAAAATGGGATGCGGATCGAGAAAAATCAGACAGGCATTCTAAGTTTTATATCAATTGGAGTGGCTCCTACATGGTCACAATATGTAAGAATAGCAATTCCTTCTGACTGTCTTCCTTGGATGGATACGAACTTACAATTCCTGTTAATGCAATTTATGTCCAGCAATGCTACTGAAAGGAAAATTATCACCCTTTTATATATTAGTCTAGGATTTTAATTCCTCTAAGTGTGTATGCACATTGTCTTGTTGTAGTTTTGGTTTCAATTTCCCTACGTGCCTTCAGAACAGGTTTTTCTTATTTTAAGTTGTATCATTGTGGATTCAGTGTACCTCTGATCGTGAATGTTGTAACAGGGAAGAAGTTCATACTTATATGGAATAGTTGCTAATTTTAAAGGGATAAACAATGTAGAGTAACTAAAATAAGGTTTTCAGATAGTCCATTTCAGGAGCAGGTGAAAACTCTAGGTCAAGATAATTTTCCACTCTCAAAAAATCTTAACTTCAAGATTTCCTTATGAAAATTGAGAGTGCGGGAAGTGGAGCAGGTTCATGGACAATAGGTTACAAGCAGTCAAGAGAAATTTTCGAGCACAAGATTAGTATTAGGCTATGACATATAACTCCATTCCTAATGGATAATTTGATGTAACTGATCTTTCACCTAGCAGGCAATTAACCCCGCAAGTCACCAAATTGTTATCTAATTTTTCCCCTCATGTGAAATCAGTCAAACATGACATCAAATAGAGAAAATGGAGGGATCATTTTGGCCATGGGAGTTCACATTTTGGGCTTGAGCTAAGCGAGTTGAAGTGACATGGAAACATTTCGATTCGGCATGAAAAAATTCATAATTAGTAGACTCAAAATGTCTAAAGGACATCAAAGTCCGAAGTCCAAAATTCAGACTTCAGACATTTGTGAGTTTGGAGATGGGAGAAGGTTCAAGCGGTAAATAGTGCCACGTGGGGAGAAAAAGAAGTCTAAAAGCTGAATTTTTAAATTAGGAATTTGGTGTTTCAGGAATTTGGAGGTTTCATGTGCTAGGTAGATGAACAATACCCAAATACCCTGAAACATGAAACCCAAACTCCTGAAACCCCAAAACCTAAACTCCTCAAACACCAAAACCTGAACCCCCAAAACTCCCAAAATCTTGAAACCCGAAAAACCTATAACCCTCAAAACACCCGAACTCCCAAAACCGCAAAACATGAACCCCCAAAAATCCTGAAAAATTAAAACCCCCAAAAACCTAGAATTTTGAAACCTGAAGTCCGAATTTTGGAATGTTGAATGACTAGTGCACACAAATCATGACTTAAAGTCCAAAACTTGAAGTCTAAAATTCAGACATAAGGGTTTCAGAATTTGGGAATATTTTGGGTCGACCGATGAATAATGCCGCACAATATGATTTCACAGTCCAAACTTTGATGTCTGAAATTGGGAATTTAGAGGATTAGCATTTTAGAACTCTGAAGCCAACCTGTTAAGTCAACAATACGATGACGTCTGAAATGAAAATACCCCAAGATCTAAATCCTTAAAGTCCAAAAGTTTATATTTTAGATGGTGTGATGCATAGTCGTGGTCTAAAATAGAAGATCAACCATCTGCATTTATCATAGAATGGGACCATCAACTTTAGATGGCCATAACATTTGACTGGGAGCTCGGATTTGCACAAAATAGGAATAATTAGAAAGCTCTCAGTGTCCTCTACACAATGTAGAGGAAGTACAATATCCCATTTTAGAGGAATGGCTCCCAAATTTTTATTTTTAGTGAGACTAAGTATTTCAAATAGTCTGACATTTTAGAGGAATGTTCTAGATTTCTCACCTTGCCAAATGATGAAGGTATGGGTTTCCTTTCTTTCCCAACAAGGAAAATTACATGGAGGTATGGGTTTTGCAGTGGCACCCATCATTATTGTAGGTGATTTTAATGTATTTTTGGGTGGTTGAAGCATGATTTCAAATTCCTTCTCTCCCCCTTTCTCTCATTCTTCCTATATATTTTAAGGAGGTTCTCATTTTAAAATTTTGGACACTTTGTATATTACCCTCCCTTCTTTTTCTTGTCTATAAGAGATTTTCTGGAGATTCTAAACCTCCCTACTGAACATTATAATGTAAAATATGTTCCTTAGAGCATGAATGTAGTGTATTATATCAACTTTGAGATCAATAAAATCATATATGTGGATGCTTCAAACCCTCTTTTGTGTTATATTGCAAATTTATGATATTTCATTACATGCTAGGTTATTGTGTATTGTTGTTGATTTCATAATAACTTTTTGGTAGTGTTATGCTTATTGTGTAGGTTGTTCAACATCCTTCTTGGTGCATCACCTTCCCTTAGAGTAGGTTTTATTTTCATGAATTTTCTCTATCTCTATCTCCTTGGAAATATTTGACTAGGATTAGATCTGCAACTCTCTACACTTTGGAGTAGTTAGCACTAGGATATGATAGGAAGCAAGAATTCTCTGGAGAGTTATCCCAATCACCAGGACCCACACTTTGGGATAACTCCATTTTTGAGGAATCACACTTACTGCCTCAACCATTCACTTGCGAGAAATCATGGGTGTTGTGATTTCGAATTACCAACAACTATGAGTGTTGTTGTAGAATGCAACACCTCACGTATACTACTATCCCATGTCCACCTTCATCAAATATTCACAAAAGATTAGAAGAACTAAAGTAAAACCTTGAGGAAGGCAGAGATAGAGGCAGACTTGAGGAGTTAGTCTCCAAAATAGCAAACATATTTTCTGTTTGCATTGTAAATGTTCATTATTTAGGTATAGGTATTTTCAATTCAATAATTTCCTATGATTAAAGTGTTATTGATTATGTATTGAGTTGTTTAATTCATTATACCATCATTACAAACCATAAGAGCTAAAAGTAAAAGGAAGTACACAACTCAATTACATAAATAATACCATTTATTCATTAAGGAAATTAATAGTTTCCCATACAATCCATACGATGTAACTTATGATTATCGAAATAAATGGTACATGTGCATTAAATTAAAAGAAAAAGAGTATAGAAAAAAAACCCATCATTTCCTTGGGTTTAATTTCATTCTTCGTTATTTCAGTTCTAGCTCCTTCATCTTCATCCTCTGCATCCTGTTAGTACTTGAATTAGTTTCACCCCGTTTTCCATTAAAATCCCTCAGTTTGCGGTCTTTGTCATGACTTTTTTCTTCCCGTGTTGGTGCTTGAAAACTCTTTCCTCCATTTTGTTTCCATGATTAGTTCCTCCTTGGTTAAAGGTCACCTAAAAGCCTAGAATTTTTTGATTTGTTCCTCTGTCCATATAAAGGTGTCTATCAATTAGGCATAAAAATCAGGTTATTCCTTCCCTTCCATTTTCCAGAGTCATGTGTTGTTTTCCTTGTCGTTTTGTCCTAGGTACTTGAAGAAATGTGAATGGATTTAGATCAGAGGGTCATGTGTGAACCTCACAACATTTCCAAATTCTGTGTCCTTGAACAAAATTTCATCTTTGGGCTCAAATAGTGGTTTCCCTACATTTTTACAGCTTGACGAGTGTGTTTCTCCCATCAATTTTAAATCTCTACATCAGTGGAAACGTTTCCCTTTTTGGTTGGATGTGGCTCAGTGGGGTACTCTAAAATTTTGTTGATTATTTTAACCCAAAAAATTGTCCACGTGGAGGAATGATGCTCATTTGAAGACTCACCTTTTTGTTTGGCCTTGAAGTTACACCGGGGGGACATGTGGAGGATTCCATTGCTTTGCCCTAACTTAGAAAAAATTTCATGTAGGTGATATAGTTTTGATGGGCCATGGACACGTGGTAGGTTGGTGCTCATTTGAAGATCTGTCTTAGGATCCCACCTTAAAAAATGTGACAGAGGGACAGGTGGAGGTTTCCGCTGGCTCCACTGGGGACTTAAACTTTTTAAATAAATTTTCTATAGGACATGTGGTGAGCCCACACTTATTCAAGGTCTTCACTCTTTGGGACCATCTTGAAGTTACGCTATAAAGACACGATGAGGTTTCCCTCGAGGCTTTCTTTACTTAGACTTCTCAGCAACTTCCTAAAGGGCCTGAGACATGTGGAGGGACCGTGAATGTTTTGGGGCCGGCCCTTGGGTTTTATTTTGAAGAAGCACCATGAGGACACTTGGAGGCTTCCGTTCACTCTACCTTTTTTCTTTGACTTTTCAACAACTGAAAAAGACTGTCTCAGACCTTAGACACATGGCACCTTCCACCGAACTCTTAAACTTTTTAACAGACTCTGTCAGAATGAGACACATGTTAAGCTTGTGTTTGTTTGGGGTCTCTACTTTTTGGGACCATCTCAAGATGTGCCATTGAGATGCATGAAAATTTGAAAAGTTAAAAGCTGGGGAGGTAGAATTACAGGATTTAGTAGGATTTAGCCGTGGATACTTTGGGACCTACATTGGGACATGTTTCAAGCCCATTTTTCAAAGGTGGAGGGGCATAGAAAATTGAATTTTTTTGCATTTTTCCAAAAGGTGTAAAAATTAGAAAGGAACCCCTAGGCCCATCTAAACTTGGATCTCCCACATGGATGGTCCATATTCAAAAGAGAGATCAACAAAAATTGTGCGTCTGTATTTGATTTTCCACCATTTCTTCTCCAAAGCTCCTAGGAATGTGAATTTTTATGGGTTTTTATCATTTCTTGGAGTCTCCTACATGTCAAATGAAGATGAACTTTAATTTGATATCCTAGTTTGTTGGGGAAGGTATGAAAATGACTTTCACCATTAAAAATGTAATTTGACTGTCAGATTCGACCTGATATTTCTTTCCTTGGCACGCAAGAGACCTGTTGATATCTTGGTTTGGTGGGAAAAATATGAAAACATCTTTTACCATTAAGATGTGATCTGATTATTGGCCTCGATCTGATTTTCTAGTTTTTCCTTCCTTGGCATGCAAAGAACCAGATTTGATAGATTGGAGGAGGAAGTAGTTGGCGCATTAGATGAACAACGACTTACTAGGTGAAGAATTGAATGGTAGAATTATTTGGAGAGATTTTCCCTCTGCATACCTGACAAATTTTTTATGAATCTGATTTTGGAAGTCACGATCAAGGTCATAACATGCAATGGTGCTTTGAATGTTTCTAGTTTTGGGGGGGAAACTCTGTTGTAAATGAAATGGTATAAATTACATGAATTTTTTGTGCAAATGGTTTGAGTGTTAGAGGTCGGGAGCTAATTCCTGAGAGAAAATGTTTGACAGAGCCCATAGTTTCTGAGAGACTACCTAAAGAACCTATTTATTTCTTTTGTGTTAAATTTGATCATGTCAAGGTGGTTACAAGTGTATAACCATTGATAAGCTCTGAGATTGTTCTAGAAACTTTCTCCTACTGATAAATTTAATCAAATTTGAGTAAATCTGTGTCAATTTTGAGAAAAGTTGTGTTTGCTTCATTTTTGAATGTCTATAAACAATTTTTCTTATTCCCATTGCAATCTTACATTAAAATCTTTGTGAATCACACAAGATATTAGCTTTTTGATAGTTTGGTGGCACTTGCGATTTCATTTATCAGAAGAGAATTCATTTGATAGTGAAACAAACAAGTTTAAAATAACTTTACTCCTAGCATTATGATTAAGATTGTTTGTTAGCCTTTGAGGGTATCTTAGGTGTGATAAAATAGAGGTTGATAGTGTTTAATTAAATTTTTCAATTTGAGCCTTCATTTTGGATCCTTAAATTTTGTGTGAAATTTTGTTTATCTGGGCCTCCACTAAAAGCACATCATTTTGGTTAAAGGGACATTTTAGCCATTTTGAAGCATTTTGTTGATCAAGGCATCCATTTTTTAAAGTTCTCTAAGATCTTGTGAATCAAAGTCCACTCTACCTCACCTCCCACAAAAATTCATTTAAAAACAACCAATCATACCCATACTAACCCTATTTTTCATGTGTGTGCACAAATGCAAAATTTCTGCTACCAAAACATGCAGGATCAATAAGGTTTTCATTGTCTTTAGTAGCCCAAACCTTGCTTAGAAAATATCTCCATTATCTAGGGTGACAACTCGTGAGAGTTAGATTTTTGCTATATTGATCATGTTTTCTTCAAGGTCTTCTCAATAACTCTACAATGAAGGATATCATCATCTCCTCCACAAACAACAGGTGAAAAAAGGGTCCTCTCACCTTGGTTGAAAGGCACAACCATAAAGTAGTGAGGATAGATCAAATCCTCTAAAGGGTGCTACCCATTTCTCCACATCTAAGTGACAAAGAGCAAGCCACATTTCTTCCCCAGCTACAAAACAATACACAACATGCTCTGCTTTCCTCTAAGCTTCCTGTTAAAACTATGATGCTACTTAGGTGGTGACAGAGAATCAATTTTGGTACCAACACTATTCTGGTGTTGTTGCTAGGGTACTAAAATTAGTTGTTAGGAACTGATTTGTGCTGTCGAGACTGATTTGTTGATTTGTTGCCAGTTCTTCATAATCAAGCCCTAGTAAACATTTCTTATATACTCTAAGTGCTAGTACATTATTTCGACATCAACTTGTGTTTGGGCCTGTAAGAAGTGTTCAAAGTTATAGGTGTTGTGTGCAATATTTATAGTTTTTGTAGTTATTGCACTAAGTTTTAGTGATAAGTCTGAGTAAAGGAAGGCCAACTTATTCCATTTCCAGTTTCTAGTGTTGAAAAACATTTTACGGATCATATTTTTAGTGCATTTTCACAACTAAGGTGGAAATCCTTAGTGGCGAATCTGTTTTGATCTGATTTTTTATAAGTACGAGTGTCTTAACCTCTGTTAAATGAGATATTACTAATCTTTTCAAAGCTAGAAGGAAGAAAATCTTTTTTCACAAGGGATATTACTAGGAAATTATTTCCAGAGCTAGGAAAAACAAATTGAGAAGGAAGAAGATCCTGAAGAGTTGTTGGAGATCAGCAGTTAAGAAAAAAGATCTCCTTTGAGGAAAGTGATCATCCTATCATTGAAGATTGCCATTCAAGTGATTCTGAGTTAGGTAGTCTTTTTGTGGAATTAAATTCTCCATCTGGAGAGGGGCCTTCATTTGAATTTGAAATTTTTTCTTCTCATTCTGCTCTTTTTTTTTCTGAAGTTGATAGGGTTTTCCAAGAGATAGCGTCTTTAGCAGATATCAATTTTGGAAGTTTTACCCATGTGTTTCAAAGACCCGTTGTCCCTTATCATTTTGATTCTCCTCTAATATCACCTCCTCAAAACAAAATGGCCCATCCCTTACCTAGACCTCCATTTGATATAAATACTTTTGGGCCTATAAATTTTAGAGGGATGGTTGGTTATCCAATGTAGTTCCCCAAGATGTAAGAACTAGACTACCAAAGTTCTAAGGAAATAATGTTATAACTAAATACTAGCATCTAAAGCTCTTTATCAACATGATGGAAGATTTTGAGATGGAATTTGAAGATGTATATATCAAACTGTTTATCCATAATTTGCAAGAAGATGCAAGGGACTGGTATAAAGCTTTTTCAGATAATTCCATTGATTCTTGGACCAAGATGAATAATGCATTTAGATTTCAGTATGGTGATAAAACGGATCCTAGGTATCTTCTGTCAGAATTTGAGAATATTAAAAATAATCCTAATGAGTCAGTGCATGAATTTAACAATAGATTTAATAATACATTGAGGATATTTCCTGTAATTTTAGGGCCATGTGATGAATCTTGTATTATAAATTATTCAGATGCATTTGATAAGAAAGTTGCTTACTATTTGAGGGAAAAAAACACTACCAATTTAAGGCAGGCCTTTACTATGGCTTTGCAAATTGAGAACAACATTAAGGTCATTGGGAAACCTCCTAAGAGGGAGGGAGTTAAAATGATAAACCCAGAAAAAAATCAAACAAGAAAGACTGTGGATCTTGAGGAGGTTGTTAAAATTCTGGTAGGGGTTGTCAAATAAATCTCATACAAATTAGCCCATGATGAGAAATGAATTGGGTAGAGTTCACAAGGTCAGCATAAGCAACAAGGCTTAGACAGTTTTACCAATCATCCTAGAAATGAGAAGATATCTAATGACAAAGGAAAGGGACCCATGGTATTTTCAAATAGACATACCCAAGCTAGGGAAAACATAATGGTGCCTGATCCTTTAGCTATCAAAGTTGTTGTTGTTGAAGAAACAGATGTAATTTATTGGTGTGACAGATGTTTCATGCCCTATGATCCATGTGAAGTAGACCAACAAGTAGAAGAGGAAGCTGATGATGATAACACAGAGCATGATGCATGAATGATGGAGTGCTCTACAAGCTCATAGCAAGGATCAACTTCAAGTGAGGTAATAAGTGCTAGAACTCCTACTATTTTTGGGATTGCATTCACCCGGTACATCTTTTTCCTCCCTCTCATACTTTAGAAATAGATATTGTACAAGATTTTGAATCTCCCAATAATGACTTTGAATATCTAAGAGCTTTAATGATAAATAAGTATCACGGAGGAATCCCATCTGAGGAGGATAGGAAGTTATTGACAAACGTTGTTATTGCTGAAGAAAAGGATTATAATACTAGGAGTAGAGTTATCAAAGAAGTAGGGCCTCAAGCCAAACCTAAAAATACATTTCTTTAAAATATTCCTAAAGAGGTTCCTAAGAAATATACACCCTCCAAAGGCCTTTCTATTCCAAACAAGATTCATATTTCTCCTCATGCCCAAATTGTCAAAAACTCCGTGTTATTAGATGAGTCTATCAATTCCAATGTTGCCTTGGCAAAATCTACTCCATATGACATTTCCCAAGTTTTGAGTGAAATCAAAGTTAGTGTTCCAATTTTCGAGCTACTTAGGATTACTGAGCACAAGAAGAGGTCATTGGAGTATTTTAGATTTAAAGAGGAGAAGAGTACCTCAGGAAGAAATGTAAAGATTATGGAAACTCCTCCAATAATTGAAGAACTAGAAGCACAACCAACATTGAAAGAGCTAGATGAACAACCTGAGGTTTATTTGAGAAAATCCTTGGTATATTCTCAGCTAAATGTGGATCCATTTTGTTGGTGCTCAAAATTGTCTCACCCCATTTGTGCCTTTGAAAAAATATTAATTTACAACCTCTCTCATTTTCTCCTTCCCCATGTTGAGCTTGGTCAGTCTTTGTTGCTATTTTTAGGTAGTTCCTGGGTCATAAATCACTTAGGGGTCCATGGTTTGATCATTTTCTCTTTGTTCCTCTAGAAAGAGCCTATAATTTGGGTACCCCATTCTATGTTCATAAAAGATTTGGGTTCCCCCATGTTGTCTGTTCTCCATGGTTAGGGTTTGTCTACCTTATCATTTCTACCCTAAATACTTGAAGAAGAATCAATTGATGCATCCCTGAAGAACATGTTTGAGCCCTATAACATTTATAAACTTTCTATCCTTAAATAAAATTTCATTCACATGCTCAAAAGCTCATTTTTCTATATTTTACGGTTTGATGGGTGTTTCTCCTGGTCAAATTTACATCCTTGCATCTACAGGGGACGTGCCACCTTTTGGTTGGATGTGGCTCAGCTTGGTACTTCAGAATTTCCACGAATCGCCTCAACTTGAAATATGTCCACATGGAGGCACGACTTATATTTGAAGATCTAATTTTTGGTTTGGCCTTGGATCAATGTCGGGAGGACACATGGAGGCTTCTGCTGCTTGGCCCAGACATAGAAAAATTTTCATGTTGTTGGAGTAGTTTGGCGAAACATGACATGTGGTGAGCTCATGCTCATTCAAGGTGTCCACTTTGGGCACCATATTGAAGTTGCTCCATGGAGACACGGGAGGAGTGGGAGGAACCACGCATGTCGGTTGGACCGGCCTTGAGTTTATTCTAAAGGGAGGCACCAGGAGACGCAGAGGCCTCTCTCACTGCATTTTT
>CM034151.1:132249576-132385299 GCA_019776745.2 Taxus chinensis
AGCTCTCAATTGTTTTGAGAGATTTGTTGCTACTATTGGGATAACATTACATGAGGATAAGGCAAAGCATGGCAAGTTTGACTCATTATGGATGAGCCCTTACTCTATTGACATTAAAATTGGGGAGCCTACCTTCTTCCTCAAGGACTTAGATGGTTAACTACTCAAGTTGCATGTCAATGGAAGGCATTTGAAGAATTTATTTTATTGATTCCCCTAAATCAAGACATAAATCCTATCTACAGTGTATATTTTGTCATTTGTTTCCTGTCCTTTTGTGTTTTTGCTCGCTCTGGTCCTCGGTGACCTGTTTTTTCTAGTTTCTCTCTTTCTTTTTGAAGATGGCTTTGTTTCTCTTCTCTACAAGATGACTCTGTTGCCCAATAGATATTTTTGGCACTTGGTCTACTATTATTCTTGTGGCACTTAAAGGGAGTGCCCATCCCCAAGTTGGAGCCTATATTGGTGCACAAAATTGTCTCACCCCATTTGTGCCTTTGAAAAATTATTGATTTATAGCCTCTCTCATTTTCTCCTTCCCCGTGTTGAGCTTGGTCCATATTTGTTGCTATTTTTAGGTAGTTCCTGGCACGTAAATCACTTAGGGGTCCATGGTTTGATCCTTGTCTCTTTGTTCCTCTGGAAAGGGTCTGTAATTTGGGTCCCCCGTGTTGTCTGTTCTCTATGGTTGGAATTTGTCTCCCTTATCATTTATACCCTAAATACTTGAAGAAGAATGGATTGGTGCATACTTGAAGAAGAATGGATTGGCTCAACAGGTCATTTTTCTATATTTTACGGTTTGACAGGCATTTCTCCCAGTCAAATGTACATCTTTACATCTACATGGGATGTGGCACCTTTTGGTTGGACATGGCTCAACTTGGTACTTCAGAATTTCCATGAATCACCTCAACTTGAAATATGTCCACATGGAGGCACGAATCACGTTTGAAGATCTACTTTTTGGTTTGGCCTTGGATCAATGACGGGAGGACACGTGGAGGCTTCCACTACTTAGCCTGGACTTAGACAAATTTTCATGCACTTGGAGCAGTTTGGTGGAATAGGACACGTGGTGAGATCGTACTCATTAAGGATCTCTACTTTGGGCACCATCTTAAAGTGGTGCCAAGGAGACATGTGGAGGAACCACGCATGTTCGGGGACCTGCCCTTGAGTTTCATTATAAAGGAGTGCTAGGATGACACGTACAGGCCTCCGCTCACTTTGCATTTTTACTTAGAATTTTCAATGACCAAAGGGAGACTTCTCTAGAGCATGACACGTGGCACTTTCTGATGAGCTTCAAGCATTCAAATAGACTTTTCCAGAACAAGCCACATAGCAAGCCCGCGCTCATTCAAGGAATCAAATTTTTTGGACTGCCTCAAGGTGCACTGTGGTGACATGTGGCATTTTGAAAATTCAAAGAGGTGGGGAAGCAGACCATCGAAGGAAACTTAGAATTTTTACCTGATGAG
The DNA here is from genome assembly GCA_019776745.2 of Taxus chinensis. Lineage (NCBI taxonomy): Eukaryota > Viridiplantae > Streptophyta > Pinopsida > Cupressales > Taxaceae > Taxus > Taxus chinensis. The sequence goes on from CM034151.1 coordinate 132,251,061, forward strand.
GGAAAAATTCATGTTTTGGCCGGATCAACGGTGGAGGTACGGGCTCTCGGGGGAAATTTGGAAAGATTTCCTTTTGAGAAAAAAAGATTCAAAAGTAAAAAAGGAGGTGCAGCCCCACTCCAATCCCATGTGGAAATGTGTCAAGATCATTTCATGAGGGCAGAGCTGTGAAGAAAATTTGGAAAATTTTCCCTTTTCCAAAAGAGAGTAAAATGGTTGAATTTGACTGCGGTTTCGCTCTAATCACATTTGGACACATGTCAAGATCATTTCCTAAGGGCGGAGGTGTGGAGAAAAATGTGAATTTTTTTCCAGTTTTTCAAAAAGTTGTAAAAATTCAAAGGAATCCCCTGGATCTTTTCTAAAGTTTGAATTTGCCACGTGGATGGGCCAAATTCAAAGTAAAGATCAATGATTGTTGTGAGTCTAAATCATATTCTCCCACCATTTCTCTGAAACACGTTTGGAAGTGTGAGTCTCCATGATTTCTTGGTCTTTTCTACATGCCAAACAGATAAGGAAGTTAATGTTGGTATCTGAAGTTTGGTGGGAAGATCTGGAGGACATATTTCACCATTAAAATGGTCTGACTTTTATGCCCAATCAGATTTTCCATTTTTCTTCTCCTGAGCATTCAAGGGGCTAGATTTGATAGATTAGGGGCAGAAGTGGTTTAAAAATTGAAGGAATAGTGATCTACCAAAGAAGGGAGTTGAATGCAGGAGACATTCAATGAAATCTACCGCTTGAGCAACTAGAGACTTCTTGTAGATGTAATTCTGAGAATCATGAAAGAATCATGGTGAAAACTGGTGCATTAAACATTATTGTCTTTTAGGAAGAAAGAGGCTCTATTGTAAATGCTATAAATGGCACAAATTTTTCATTCAAATGGTTGGAAGTTGGAGGTCAGAGTGCTAGAGGTCGAATAAAATTACTAAGAGGAAAATTTGACTAAGCCTATCTTTTGAGAATCCATCTGAGAAACTAAGTTATCTCTTTTTGTATTAAGGTTTATTGTGTGAAGGTGGTTGTAAGTGTAAAGCCATTGACAAGCTCTGAGACTATTCTAGAAACTTTCCCTTGCTAATAGACTTAATCAAATTTGATTTTTTATGTGTTGTCTGGAGAAAAATGTGTTGGTTTTATTTATGAATGTATGCAAATAGTTTTTTCTTTCTTCTATTGTAATATTGTATCAAATTTGGTTCAATCACATAGGCCTCAATCCTTGTGACATTTTAGTGGCATCTGCAATTCCATTTCTCATAAGAGCTTTCATTTGGGATTAGAATAAATGATTTAAAATCAATTTTCTCTCATATGTTGACATAGATTGTCTGTAAGCCTTTGGGTGTACCTTATGCATGATTTGTCTTATATCTTGATGCTTTGTTGGGTTTTATAACTCAATCCTTTGTGATATAATCTAAAATATTGTGTGAAAGAGTGCTAATATGGGCCTCCATTGAAGCACATATTCTAGTTGAAGAAACATTTTAGCTATTATGTGGCATTTTGTTGGTATAACTTTCCATTTTGTAAGGTTCCTCAAGGATTTGGTGAATCTAGTTTCACCCTGTCCCACCTCCCACTAAAAATTCATTTAACAACAACTAATCCTACCTGTACTACCACTATTTGTCATGTGTGTATGCCAATGCACAATCCTCATCACCAAAACATGCAGAAGCAATCAGGGTCTCAAATGTCTTTAGTAACCTTTTCCTTGTTGTGAAAGTATCCCCATAATCTAGAAGTGACAAATTGTGAAAGTCAAATCTAGTGTGTTGATCATATATTCCCCAAGGTATTCTCTATGAAATTTATGTAAAAAAAGGTACATATATCTCCTTTCATTAATATAGGTTCCAAAATAGGTTCTCTTACCTTGGTTCAAAGAAAAAAACTAAAATAGTTAGGATCAGATCACACCCTTTTTAATGTCTTACCCTTTCCCTTCAAATCCTGAGTGCCAACAGGTCAGATAGATTGCTTGCCCAGCTACAAAATGACACACATGATTATCTATCTACCTCTGAGTGTCCTGTCTAATCCAAGATGTTGCTCATCTTTGAAGGAGGTTAAATTTGGGTACCAATATCATTGACGCCATTGCCGGGGACTTGTTAGTATGGAGTTCCATTGATTTATTTATTTGCACTCCATTCACATCGATTTGTCTTGTGAACAACACCAACATAAATGGCGTCGTTACCTGGGAATGTTTTGAATTCCTGGAAATAATTTGCATTGCTGAGATTGATTTGTTAATTCACTACCAGTCCATATCTATTTATCCCATCAACAACACCAACATAAATGGCATCATTTCTGGGGACTTGTTAATCTAGAGTTTCCTTGAGTTATTGATGTGCAGTCCATTCACATCCATTTGGCTCATCAACAACACCAACATAAATGACACCATTGCTAAGGAATGTTTTAAATTCCTAGAAATAATTTGCACTACTGAGATTGATTTTCTGATTTACTTCCATTCCATATCTATTTAGCCCATCAACAACACCAACATAAATGGTGCCATCTCCATTGAAATTGTGATTGCAGTTCATTTTCATACCCTAGTAAAACACTTCTTGTATGCTCTAAGTGCTATGTGCAGTTACTTCAGTCTTCACATCTAGTGCACTAGATTTTATTTGATAAATCTTTGTAAAGAAAGGTCAGAATATTTCCATTTCTAGTTTCTAGCATTGATAGAGAATTGAGAGATCATATTTAGTGCATTTTCACAACTAAGGTGGAAATCCTTAGTGTTGACTCCCTATTGATCTGATTCTTAATAAGTACAAGCATCCTAAAACTCTGCGATAATTAGATTTGTTATTAATATTTACAAATCTAGAATTAAGAAGATCTATCTTTTCTAGGGATTCTGCTAGGACATTGTTTCTAGAGCTACGAAAAGTAATATCAGAAGGAAAAAAAGCTTGGAGAGCTGTTGGAGATCAATAGACAAGGAGAGGGATCTCCATTGATGAAAGTGAACGGTCTATCATTGAAGACTGTCATTCAAGTGACTCTGAATCAGGTAGCATCTTTGTGGAATTAAACTCTCAAGATGGAAAGGGTCCTTCGTTTGATTTTGAAAGGTTTGCTTCACACTCTACACCTATCTTTTCTGAGGTTGATAGAGATTTCCAAGAAATAAGGCATTTGGGGGATCTCCATTTTGAAAATTATACTCTTGTGTTCCAAGGACCTTTAACCACTCATCAATTTATCACCCGTCTAGGGTCACCTCCTCAAAGGAACATGGCCCAGCCCCCACCTAGAACCACTTTTATTGTAAACACTTGTGGACGTATAAATTATGTGGGAATGACTGGTTATCCAAATGCAGTGCCTCAAGATGTAAGGAATAGAATGCCAAAGTTCCAGGGAAATAATGTTATTACTGGAGATAAGCATCTAAATTTTTTATCAATATGATTGAATATTTTGACATTGAACATTAAGATGAATATATCAAGCTATTTATCCATACCTTAGAAGAGGATGCTAGGCACTGGTATAAATCATTGCCACATAACTCTATCGATTCTTGGACTGAGATGAGTAATGCATTTAGATTGTACTATGGTGATAGGACTGACCCTAGGTTTCTTTTGATAGAATTTGAAAACATAAAAAAGAATCCTAATGAGTCAGTATGTGATTTCAACAAATAAGACCTTGAGTGTATTACCTATCATGATAAGGCCTTTGGATGAGTCATGCTTGATCGAGTATACTGATGCATTTGATTAAAAGGATGCATATTATTGAAGAGACAAAAAATCCACAACTCTGAGGAAAGACTTCACCATGGCTTTTCAAATAGAGAAAAATATCAAGGAAATTGGAAAGCCTCCAAAGAGGGAAGGTGTAAAGTTGGTTAACCCAAAAAAATCCCAAGCAAGTAAGGCTACTGATTTGGAAGAAGTTGCAAAGACTTTAGGAGGGGTTGTCAAAGATATTTCCTACAAGCTAGCCGGGGTTCAGAAAGGAATTGGGCAGAGCTCACAAGGTCAACACAATCATCAAGGACAAGATAGATTTACAAATTACCAAATATCTAATGAAAGAGGAAAGGGACTTGTTGGATTTGGAAATAGAAAGTCCCAAGCTAGGGAAAATAGAATGGTGCCTAATCCTTTCACTACCATAGTTGTTGTTGTGGAAGAAACAAAGGTCATTAATTGGTGTGAAAAATGTTTCATGCCCCATGCTCCTTGTAAAGAAGATCAACATGAAGAAGAAGGAGATGATAATGATAATTATGATGATGTCTACATGATGGGTTCTTCTAGCAACTCACAACTTGGGGAAAACTCACTTGAGGTAATAAGTGTTAGAACTACTACCACCTTTTGGGATTGCATTTATAGGGTACCTATATTTCCTTTCTCTCATATTTTAGAAGTAGATAATGTACAAGATTTTGAATTTCCCAATAATTATTTTGAATATTTTAGGGCTTTAATGATCAAAAAGTATGATGGAGGAATCCCATCTAAGAAAGATAGACAATTGCTAATGAATGTTGTTGTTGCTCAAGACATCGAATATAACACAAGAAGTAAGGTTATTAAAGGGGTAGGGCCTCAAGCCAAGCCTAAAGCTCCCTTACTTTCAAATAGTCCTAAAGAGGCTCCTAGGAAAGATGCATCTGCCAGAAGTCGTGAAGTTCTAAACAAAAATCATACCACTCCTCATGCCCAAGTTGTAAAAAATCTTGTACCACCTAATGAGTGTGTTGGCTTTCCTTCCAATACTAACTTGCAAAAAAATGTCCCATATGATATTGCCCAATTGTTGAGTTACTTAGGATTCCTGAACATAAAAAAAAGAGCATTTAACTACTTGGGTTTGAAAGAAGAGAAGACTGCCCTATGTAGAAATGTAAATATTATGGAGACTCCTCCAATAATTGAAAAACGGGAAGCACCACCAGCATCAGAAGAGATAGATGAACCACCTAAGGTCTATTTTGGGACATCCTTAGTGGACTCTCTAATGAATGTGGATCCATTATTCACCACTTTGATAATAAAGGATAGACTACTGCACAACTGCATGTTTGACTTAGGGGCATCATGCAATGTCATGCCTTTGGAAGTCATGAATGAGCTATAACTAAAAGTGATAGCAACATATGGGAAGTGCACTACCATTGAATCTAGAGAAGTGCCAGTAGTGGGATGCGTGAAGGGTTTAGTGGTGCAACTTGTAGCTTACCTAGGTAAAAACATAAAACTTGATGTTGTCATTGTTGACTGCCCAGCCAAGTGGGGCATGCTATTGTCAAGAAAATGGGCTACAAGTGTTGTTGGGAGTGTCCAAATGGATATTTCTTATTCTACCATTCTAGTTGAGGGCGGCCTTCTTAGTTTGTATGGGGAAAAGAAAATGTTGCATCTTATTGAGGATCCCATCAAGGCATCCTATGAGGTAATGTAAAAAAATGTTAATGCAGAAAACTTTGTGGGATTTGCTGATGGAAAGGAGCACAAGATTGAGGAATGCAAATTCCTTCAACAAACAGGCTCTCCATGGACTCTATTGTTTGATGGAGCTTGCTCCAAATTTGGGAATGGTGCTAAAATTTTTCTACTTTCTCATAGTCAATAAAATTTGGTTTTTTCCTTCAAACTCAACTTTGAATGCAACAATAACTCTAATGCACCAACAACAATTCTTCACCACTCTGATCATTAAGGATAGATTGTTACAAAACTGTATGTTTTATTCGGGGGCATCATGCAATGTTATGCCTCTGGAAGTCATGAATGAATTGGATATCAAAGTAATAGCCGCATATGGGAAGTGCACTGGCATGGATTCCAGAGAGCTGCGAGTGATGAGATGTGTGAAAGGTCTAGTGGTACAACTTGCAACTTATCTGGGAAGGAACTTGAAACTTTATGTTGTTATTGTTGATTTCCTAGCCAAGTGGGGTATGTTGTTGTCCAGAAAATTCTTACAAGTGTTGGTGGGAATGTTCAAATGGATATGTCCTATGCCACCATCCCAATTGAGGGTAGCCTTGTCAAGTTGTATGGGAAAAAGAAGATGTTGCACCTCATTGAAGATCCCAATTATGCATATTATGAAGTGTTGTACACAAGTGTTGATGCTAATAACTTTATTGGATTTACTGATGTGAAGGATAACAAAATGTATTAATCTAAAAAACTTGAACAAGTAGGATCTCTATGGACTCTATTGTTTGATGGAGCTTTCTCCAAATTTGGAAATGGCGTTGGTGTAGTTATGATTTCTCCAAGCTTGGAAGATTTTTTTTTTCTTTCAAAATTAGCTTTGAGTGTACCAACAACATTACTGGATATGAAACATTGTTATTAGGTTTGAGAATTACTTGGAAATACTATGTTAAAGACATCATTGCTAAGGGAGATTCATAACTAATTGTTAAACAAATCAGAAAAACATATGCCACTAATAATTAGAGAATGAAATAGTACAACCATGCAGCCTGGGACTTGATTGAGATGTTTGATTCATTTAACATTGTGCATCATGATAGGAAGTTAGATGTTATGGCAGACATGCTTAAAGTGTTGGGATCTCGGTTTGATAATTGTGCAATGTCCCCATATTGTGAATATGATGTTGAAGTGTTAACAAGGACATCTGTCCCTGACAACATTAAACATTGGCAAATTTTTAATGATGATGCTTAGGTCAAAATATTTTTACAGAACAAAGGGGATTTCACTGATCATTGTATTGATTTTGAGCCAATGCTTTGTGTAGTAGAGGGTAAAGAAACTTTTTTTAGAAGGATATCATCCAATTGAAAACTAATACCATCCCTAGAGGACTGGTTTCTCTTGAATCAAACTTTGATAATGTTGATTGCATTATTAAGAAGCATATAAAAACCTCAAGGGATGTTGAAGAGCATGACCTAGGTATAGAGGAGAAACCAAGGAAGATCTGGTTAGGAACCAATATTAACAAGGAGGAAAAATAGTCATATGTCTAGTTTTTGAAGAAGTATTAGGACTGCTTGGCTTGGTCTTATTCAGAGTTGAAGGCATACAGAGAGGATCTGTTTTAGCATTAAATTCCTTTAGATTCTAATGGAAAACCATTTAGACAAAAGAAGAGGCCGATTAATCCACTCCTGTCTGTGAAGATGCAATATGAGTTAAAAAATCTAAGAGATGGATGGATCATTTAGCCAACAAGGTATTCTTCTTGGGTTACCAACTTAGTGCCAGTTAGAAAAAAGAATAGTGATATCAGGCTGTGCGTGGATTTTAGAAATTTGAATAGAGCATCAATGAAGGATAATTTTCCTCTACAAAACATGGATAACATGTTATAGTTGTTCATTATATCTGAGTTGTTATCTACTTTGGATGGTTTCTCTGGGTATAACCAGGTGGTTGTGAAGAAATCAGAGAGAATCAAAATTGCTTTCACTACTCCATGGGGTGCCTGTCTGTACGTAAGGACGCCATTTGGTCTAATGAATTCTAGAGCTACTTTTTAGAGAGCAATGGATGTAGAATTCTCAACATATATAAATGACTTCATTGTTTTGTATCAAGATGATGTGATAGTTTTTTCTAGGAAGAGAAGTGATCACCTGCAACATTTAGAAAAGATGCTGATAAGATACAGAGAGTATGGAATTTCACTTAATCCAAAGAAGTGCCATTTTGGAGTGTAAAAGTCCAAGTTGCTTGGTCACGCTGTATCAAATGATGGTTTCATGATTGATCCTAAGAGGTTAGAGGCCATCAGTAAGGTCCCAATTCCAAGAACCAAGAAGGGAATTAAGTCCTTCTTTGGGCATATAAATTTATTAGAAGATTCATATCAAAATTTGATGACTTGACCATTCCAATTACTTGCATGCTAAAAAAGGACCAAGTAATCAAATTTGAAGAAGCTACCATTCAAGATTTCAATGGGATCAAGGAAGCATTAAAGCATGCCCCTATCTTAATAGCTCTAGATTATAAGAATCCTTTTCAAACATTTTCTTTTTATTTGGAGAACACTATTACATATGTCTTGTTACAGAAGGATGATGAAGGGGATGAGAGGCCAATTCATTTTCTTAGTAAGGCACTGCAAGGGGATGAGTTAAAGTACACCATTATGGAGAAGAAAGAATTTTCCTTGGTAAAAGTAACAAAGGTTTTCAGACCTTACATTTTGAGCTCTAAAGTTGTTGCTTGTGTTCCCCACAACATGCTGAAAGATTTCTTATTAGAGATGGAGGTCTTAAGAAAATGATGTAGATGGGTGAAAAAGTTGCAAGAATATGGCATGGATATCCAAACCACATAATTTGTAAGAGGTTTGGGCTTAGCTAAAATTATGGTTGAGAGAAACCTTCAAACTATTGAGGTGAATGGGTTAGAAGAAGGAAGGGTAGATGTCCTTGAAACATTGGTGAGTTGTGAATGGTACAAAGATATAATTTTTTATCTTAGACATCTATAATGCCCTAAGTATTTGATTAAAATTTAGAAAAGATTTCTTAAATTGGCTTCCCAAAAATATTTCATTACTAATTTTGGGCTAGATTCGAAGAAGCCTAAGTGAGTCCTCTTAAGGTGCATTACTGAAGATGTAGCCCCCAAGATAATTACTAATCTCCATGGAGAAGTTTGTGGGGGGCATTCTGCTAGAAGACTCACAACACACAAGATGTTGATGGATGGTTATTGGTGGCCAAATCTTTTCAAGGATACAACTTTTTTGGTTCAAAGATGTGAGAGTTACCATCATTTTTTTGGAGGATTGAAAGCTTCAGGCTCCCTTCCTTTGCAACATGTATGAATTGAATCCCTGTTCAAGCAATGGTGAATGGATTTCATTCGTTAGATTTTAGACCCTTCAAGTGTTGGCCATAAGTGGATGCTTGTAGCCACTGATTACTTCACTAAGTGGGTGGAGGCAATCCCCACCAAGAGAGAAACACACCAAATTGTCATGGAATTCATGTTGAACCATATCATCTGCAGGTTTGGAGTGATAGTTAAAATTGTTGCTGACACTACCATTAGCTTCAGAGCTAAACCTTTGATGGCAATGTGTAAAGAATATGGAATCAATTTGACATATGCCTCCAACTACAACCCCCAAGGTAATGGACAAGTAGATTCCAACAATAAAAATCTATTAAAGATCATTAGGAGGACCTTGGAGCTGAACAAAAGGAAATGGGGTGAGCAATTGAAGTTTGTTGTTTGGGATGACAAAATTACTGTTAAAAGAACCACTAGAAAAATTCCATTTGAATTGGTATAAGGCACTAAAGGTTTGTTGCCCCTGCATATGTAATTATCCTCATATAAGTTCATTCAACAACTGGAAGATCAAGAAGTTAGGCCATATGAGGATCACATTAACCATATTGTTGAACTTGATGAAGAAAGGAGAGAATCTCACCAAAGGCATGTTAAGTTCAGAGATAAAATTGAAGAATTTATTTGACAAGAAGGTCACTCCTAGAGATTTTAGCATTGGAGATCTTGTGTTGTTGTGGGATAACAGACATGAAGACAAGGGAAAACATGGTAAATTTGATGCACTATGGATGGGCCCTTACTCCATTGACATTTCGACTGGTGAACATACCTTCTTCTTGAAAGATTTGGATGGTGAATTGCTCGAATTGCCTATTAATAGCAGGCACTTGAAACATTTGCTAGATTGATTCCCCAAAATCAAGGTGACCATCATTTTTATATTGTACATTTTGTTGGTTACTTTCTATATTTTGTGTTTTTTCTCGTTCTGGTCCTCGGTGACCTAGTTTTGTTAGTCCCTTGGTTTTTTTTAGGAGATGGTTCTGGTTTTCTGCTCTGCAAGTTGACTCCTTTTCCCAATGGATTTTTTTAGAGCTTAGTATATTATTTGGTTCTTTTGGCACACACAAGGAGTGCCCATCCTCGAGTCAGAACTGATGTTGGTGCTTGAATTAGTCTCTCCCCATTTTCCATTAAAATCCCTTAGTTTGTGGCCTCTGTCATGTTTTTTGTCTGCCCCTATTGGTGCTTTAAAACTTTGTCCTCCATTTGGTTGCCATGATTAGTTCCTCCTTGGTCGAAGGTCACCTAAAATCCCAGAATTTTTTGATTTATTCCTCTATCCATATGAAGGTGTTTGTCAGTTGGGCATAAAACTTGGGTTGTTCCTTCCCTTCCATTTTTTGCAATCGTGTGTTGTTGTCCCTTACATTTTATCCCAGGTACTTGAAGAAATGTGAATGGATATAGCTTAGATGGTCATGTGTGAAGCTTACAACAATTCTAAATTCTTTGTCCTTGAAGAAAATTTCATCTCCAAGATCAAATAGTGGTTTCCCTGTATTATTACGGCTTGATGGGTGTGTTTCTCCTATCAATTTTAAATCTCTGCATTAGTGGAAATGTGTCCCTTTTTTGTTGGATGTAGCTTGGCGGGGCACTCTACAACTTTTTGGATTGTTCTAATCCAAAAACTTGTCCATGTGGAGGAACAAAGCTCATTTGAAGAATCACCTTTTTGTTTGGCCTTGGATTTACACCAGGAGGACATGTGGAGGATTCTGCTACTTTTCCCAGACTTAGAAATTTTTTTATGCAACTGATACTATTTTTTTGGGCCATGGACACATGGTGTGTTGGCACTCATTTGAAGATCTATCTCAAGGTACCACCTTAGAAAATGAGACACAACGATAGGTGGAGGTTTCCTCCAGCTCCACTAGGGAATTAATCTTTTAAAAGAAATTTTCTAAGGCTTGGGATACGTGGTGAGACCACGCTCATTTAGGGTCTTTTCTCTTGGGGACCATCTTGAATTTGTGCCATAAAGACATGTGGAGGTTTCTACCAGACTTCATTTACTTAGAATTTTCATCAACTTCCTAAAGGGCCTGAGACATGTGCAAGGACCACGCATGTTTGGGGACTGGCCCTTGGGTTTTATTTTGAAGAAGCTCCCAAAGGACACATGGAGGTTTCTGCTCAATCTACCTATTTTCTTGGAATTTTCAACTACCAAAGAAGATTTTCTCAGACCTTGGACACATGGTGCCTTTCGCTAAACTCTCTTAAAAATTTTAATAGACTCTATCAAAATGAGACACGTGTTGATCCCACGCTTGTTTGGGGTGTCTACTTTTGGGGACCATCTCAAGATGTGTCATTGAGATGCGTGGAAATTTGAAAATTCAAAAGACAGGGAGGTAGAATTGTGGGGAAAATATGGAAAATTTTCCTTTTTTCGAAAATGGGTGAAAGATCAGGATTTAGCCGCGGTTCCTTTGGGACCCAAATTGGGACACATGTCAAGCTCCATTTTCAAAGTCAGAGGGGCGGAGAAAATTGATAATTTTTTCATTTTTCCAAAAGGTGTAAACAGTAAAAAGGAACCCCCAGGCCCATCTTAACTCAGATCTCCCATATGGATGGTCCAAATTGAAAAGAGAGATCAATGGCAACTGTGCGTCTGTATCTAATTTTCTACCATTTCTGATCCAAATCTCCTGGGGATGCAAATTTTTATGGTTTTTTATCATTTCTTGGATTATCCTACACGCCAAATGAAGAGGAACTTTAATTTGATATCCTCGTTTGGTGGGGAAGGTCATAAAATGACTTTCCCCATTAAAGATGTAATCTAACTATTGGATTTGAGCTGATCTTTCTTTCCTTGGCATGTAAGTGAATTGTTGATATCTTGGTTTGGTGGGAAAAATATGAAAACATATTTTACCATTAAGATGTGATCTGACTATTGGCCTTGATCTGATTTTCTAGTTTTTCCTTCTTTGGCATGCAAAGAACCAGATTTGACAGCTTTGAGGATGAAGTAGTTGGCACGTGAGATGAAGAACAACTTACCAGGTGAAGAATTGCATGTTGGAAATATTTGGAGAGATTTTCCCTCTGCACACTTGACAACTTTTTTGCAAATCCGATTCTAGGAGTCACAATCAAGGTCATAACACGCAATGGTGCTTTGAATGTTTTTCGTTTTGGGGGGAAAAATCTATTGTAAATGAAATGTTATAAATTGCATGAATTTTTCATGTAAATGGTTTGAGTGTTGGAGGTCAGGAACTAGATCCTGAGAGAAAACGTTTGACAAAGAAAACATGAAAAAATAGTAAGGAAAAAAAATAAATAAAAGAAAGACTATGGAATACAAGAGAGGCCAAAAAGTGTATTATTTTCTAACTATTTGGTTTAATTATGTAGGTACATGTAATAGTTGAAGAAACAAAATCTGTTACATGATTTGAATTATGACTATTGAGTATAGATTTCATTCAAGATAAAAAATAAAAATTCATTCATTTCTTTCACAATTATTAAGTTACAATAAATGCATGGGCAAAAATAATGAGAAATCAAATAAATGATCAAGTACAATTGAATTAGAACAATGCATGCCAATTATTTCAGTTTCAGATCAAGATAACAGGGAAGGAAATCATTTTGAATATTAAATCAATTTTCATTCAAAACTTTATTTCCTAGATTCATTTTGCTCACAGAAGAGTACAATTACATATTATAAGCCAAGATATAAGCATTTTCTAGTTTTGAAGTTTTCAAAAAAATGCAAGATAGAAACAGATCAAAAGCACAACAGTGGAAACTATTCAACCTCATTTTCCTGATACAAGTTTACAAAATCTGATCAAACTGTAAATTAAAGAGACAGCCTTATATGCCCTAAGTACAAGTGTAGCATTTGAAGCTCAAATCTTAAAGGATAAATCTATGCATATTCATGTTTTGCATAGTTATCCAAGTTACAAATAAAAAATTACAAATTCTTTTGAATTACAATATCAAAGTGAAATCTTCAAAGAAATCTCATCAACTACAGTTATCAGATTACGAAGGAAATTTTCAACAACCAAAAATTACCCAAACATCAAGGGAAAAGTAGAAAAGATGATCATATTTCTTCATCCAAGAATCTTCATTCTTATTTCATCATGTCCTAAAACATGAACAACTTTCAAACTAAAAAATAACAAATTGTAAGTTTTGGTATTCATTCAGTTATCAACTTGCAAGTCTTAGAATCCAAGATACAACTTATAAGAGCATCCAAAAAATTGCAGATTTGTAAGACAACTTACAACCACATAACTTTAAAAAATTACCAAGTACTCCGTGTCCCAATAAGAGTGTATATTCGAAAAATATTATATTATTCTAGTTACAGTCATAGTTGCAACATACAAATAAGTAGCAAGCATTTTTGGACAAGATTGTAGAGGATGTTTCAAAGAAAAATGGTATGTTTGCATTTTCATAATGATTAATGCTATGTAAAACAATATTCAAACTATCATAATACAAGAATAGTTGGTTTTTCAGAAGCAATTTATGAGAAAAGGTCAATAACAAAAACTACATTTTTTAATAACACAGTGATGTAGCCTAGAACTCATTAATAAAAGCCCAGGTGCACTGGTACATCACTCAGTTCAGACTGAGCACTCACCCAAAGTGCACAAAGGTATCAGGCCCCTCTTTAGGGTTGTTGTTGCAAGTTCTTAGCATGATGAAGACTTAAAGAATTCAGATCTATGACTAATATATCATTCTACAGTACATATTAAGATCTAGATATAGAGAATAACAAACTTAAGAGATAACCATGATGAAATCAAGTGTGCACGAACTAATTATACTCAAGATTTGACACTCTGATTCAGCTAACACATTCCATTACATTAAACATGATAAACACATAGAATATTATTACAATAGATAATACCATAGTCTATGTGTGCATCAGATGTGATAGTGTAACCTTAAAATAAATCAATTCTCACATGCGACACGATACCAGATAGTTCTTTTCATATTTATAAGGGTGGGGACTTGCACTTCACCACTTATCTAATCCCAAAATATGTCACATGCTATTATTAGCCACATGCCATTACAATAATAACCACACATGCAAGTGCACTAACAATAGACTTATTTTAGTTAATTATTAGTAGTAAATCTATTCTCATCTTGTATCCATGTAAAGAACTTCGTAACTGATCCTCCAAAATAGCAAATGTGTGTCGTGTAAGTTTTTAACCGATTTGTGTGCTCCTCACGACATCTTCCAAAAATAGATCCTCATCTTGAAAATGGCTAAGTCCTGAATCTGTCTCTTTCCTCAATGCATGATTCCTTCCTGATCATTCCATGCTTTTTAATGTACTCTGTTCTTCCATGTTAACCTTTTGTAAGTTTTCTACTAAGTTCAAGATTTTTTCTAACCAACATTACCCCATACTAATTGCATTGTTTCCTTGAAAATGGTTGTCTCCAAAATGAATCAAATAATATGAATAGAAGAATAGAAATAATTTTCATGAATAAAAGAATGTCTTTACCCTACAGTATCTTCTGCTTCAACCTGAAGAATCAATTCTCAATATTCTTATTTTATTTCCACCTCTAAAGTCTACCAATCATTAAGCATGTCCTCTCCCTTCTCTAGGATATCCACTACAATTGAATCTAACTCATCTTTCAAAATCTCTCCTTTCTCATTCTGCAAGATCAACACAATGCTGGACATGGCACTCATTCTTCCTTCTAATAAGTCCATCTTTTGGGTGATGAGTTTCCCAAGCTCATCCAACCTTTCTTTGTGTGGTTCTTGAGCTACTGTAAGGGCCTCACGCTTCTGCTTGATAAGTGTTAATCATTATGCGTGGCCCAAGGTCTCATCTTTCATGGCCTTTATCATTTCACTGTCTTCCAAAATAGTCATGGTTCTTATAACGGCTTCTGGGGCTGTATAAATATTAAGTGTTTGATCTTCTTTCTTGAGCTCCTCCTGCAAGCTCTGAAGCAACCCCTCATATGACGCAATATTTATCATCAATGAAGCCTTTTCTCGCTCTTCTTCCTTTGTTGGATCCTTTGGTTCTGGCTTCTGCAGAGGTTCATCTTCAAGCAATAAGTCCACCAAGGTACTTACATAATGCAATGCTGAAGGAAATGTCTTGGATACCTTTAGCTCTAAGTGTGGCTTTGCTTTCATGATATTGTTCCCAACTTGCTTTGACATGCTGATGAAAACAATGTTCTTCTTCTGTGCCAAGTATTTTTCTTGCTTTAGGCATGCTATTTCTATATCCTTAGTCTCTATCTCCTCCCTTAGCACCATAATTATTGCAACCTTATCCATATTCCACCTTACCACCTCTGTCGATACTTTCACCAAAGAATTACTCACTTGTTCATCTAAAATAATAGTATGCCTGCCTGTTGTGTGTTTGGCCTGAGGTGTTTTCTTCAACCTCATTGCTACACATTACTCTTCACACACATCAAAATCTGGTTCGTCCATGTGCATGTGCATCAAACCTGACAGTTACTTCCTTATGTGCATGGTTCCCATATCCTCATCCATCAGATCCTAGCCATACAACTCCTTTTGTGTCATTGTTCTTTGAAAACAGGCGCGAACAATTTTACCTGTGTCCTCAGCATAGCCCATGACTGGTGGAACATATTCCCCACTTGTTCTCTTTGTTCTTGGCCCGTTAGGAACTTGGGCTTCAATATTTGGATCTTGTTCTACTATGTCCTGAGCAGTCTCGGCCACTATCTCATCTACCTCATTTTCTCCCTCTTCTCCATCCTTCATTTCTTTGTCCTTTGGTTCCTCCATGATCTCCGAAGGTGTAGGGGAATTGGGCACGCTCTCCTCACACTCTTCCACCTCCTCGTTAAGCTTAAAATTCCTTCTTCTTTTCTCAATTTTCTACTTTTGTGGAGAGATTTGAGGTGATATGCGCATTGATTATGGAGTAGCACCTTGGGTCCTTGTTCTCTTTAATACTCTTTTGAAGTGACACTCTCTTTATAACAGATCTAGGTCCTCATCATCTCCTTCTTATGGTTGGGGTGGAGTAGTCATGCGCTAAACATATTCCATATTTGGATGTTACCTCCTTCTTCTATGCTCCAAACCACCACTATCTTTATGCTCCTCTTCTTCATCATCTATGTGTATTGTCTCTGTTGGCTTAGGTGCTAGAATATTTTCCATTATATGCTTACCTTTTGGTGACACTGGGAGTGTGAAATCATTCTCCACATACTTATTGTCAGGTTAGGCTTGAGTTGAAGATACACAAGCACTTCTCCAGTATCCCCAACTTCCCATCTTATAGGATTCATGCTCATAATATCTGAGATAATCCTCTCAATAAAGGCATGCCATCCTAGATAGACATATGTCTTTCTCAGAGGATCGTAGTCGCAATCAACCTTGTTTACATTGAAGCTTATGCAGTGCACATCTGAAAACTAGTGAACTAATGCCTAGAAATATTGTGTTGTGAAGGCATATCGTAATTTGCACCATGGGCTCTAAGCCTTGTCTTTCATGACAACCACATGATGCCAAAGTGCTGGTACACCGTGAACTACACTGCCTTCCTTGCTATCGAAGGTAACTCCTTGGGTATGGACCATTCTTCTTCAAATGTTGTGCAGAGCCTATCGTACCACTTCTCCACCCTCTTCTTGAAGGGTCCACTCATTGATCATTTGCACAAGTATTTCTAAAATCTTTGCACTAGATATCGGTGTTTCGTGGGGTACTCCCAAATCTTCTCCTTTGGCCCATCGAGAACTCTAATCTCCATAAACACCAAAGCTAATAAAATAGAACTAAAACATATTCTGTCAAATGTCTATGCTTCTTCAATGATTTATTTTCTATGTGATCCATGATATTATAGATCAATCCTTGAGACATCTTCTTTGCAATGTGCAAACACATTGTGTTCACTTGCGACCACCTTTCTTGGTCATTCAATTTTCCTACAAGATGTGTAAGTACCTGCACTACTGGGTACTTATTAAATTTGTTGATGTCCATGCCGTTCAGACCTTTCATATACCTCAGCTCCTTCCTTATCTCAAGGATTGTGGGCTTATAAGTTAAATCACTCTCTAGATCTACTCTTGAGGCCCTTAGTTCTGTCACTATTGAAATCAAGGCAAATATGATTCTAACCCTCCATCTGACAAAGTAAAATAAGTCATCATGGACTCTGGTCATCAACCATCGATACAATGGTTCATAATTCCCAAAGTATGGTAGCTCGTACAACTGGAAGACTCCAATCTTGTTTAGTAACTTCTCACAAGCATCATCGTACACTGACATATCTTATGCTATGCGATTATTCATTTTTTTGCTTAACAAAGCATCAAGATCCTTCTTAATATATGATGTACGATGGTTGTAATCATTGATTTTACATTGACAGATGTGGGAATCCCATTCTTGTCCCATGATCATGCCCTCTGGATACTACATTTATGATAAATTACTCTTGGGAGCAATTTATTCTTCCACTTCAACCTTCTTCTTCCCTTTTTCTCCTACTACAAGTGCTTTCTTTGGTGCCATCTAAAAATTCCCTCTTTTGTACCCTCTATAATCAAGAAAGTTGAAACCCTAGTTCAAATGTCCATGCCAATTGAAATCACGTGCCCTAGCTTGTTTGTAATGCATCTACTTCACTCAAATCCTTCACCTATGGGAATGCAAGCTTCTCGTGTGCACAAACCTTCTCTCCACGTCTAGTTTCACACTCTTCACACCTCAACATGATTTCTCATCTCTTTCACACTTAGCTATTTTGAAATTCTCCTAATTTGAATGGTAAAAATGAAATCACATCCCATCCTTATACAGATTTCAAAAAAAGTGCATTTATTGCTCGTCCACCTACCAAAAATCCTCTCATTAATCGACCATTTTTGTTCCTTCCACGCGGTACATCTTTACACCCAAGCTATAACCTTCTAGCGCACCTTCCTACCTTCTAGCCACATACTTCTCTTCAACGCACCTTCATGTGCCTGAGTACCTCGCCACTATGCCTTCGTTTGGTAGTTCCCATGGCCTCTGCTTACCTTGCATTATAGTTGATTCTTCATTTATCTCCATCTATGGTCCTCATTTCTAAAAGAAATCTTTTTTTCTTTCAATTTTCCAACTTAAATAACACCCGTAGCATTTAATTCCTTTCATGTGTAATTATTTTCATCAATCTTGTACCTGGATATCAATAACCTCCCCACACTAAGGGTATGTGCAGTCCTCTGTGCATAAAAATTCTCCACACAGTAATTAGCTTTTGGCGCATAAACTCACTTATTACACAAAAACACAAACTAAATTGATAAATCATAGCGACCAAGAAGGAAATACATTAAGTAAATACATAATTGAAAACCTAATCTAAATGGAAACACTACCTTATTACAAACACCAAGAAGACTTATTTATAGTAGGGCTTCAGCCTACTCCCATTGAAGTAATCCAGGTAACCATATTCCATCAAGTGCTTCTAACTTAACAAGCACCAGATTTCAAGTATGTGAGTGATAACATAGGGCCCCAACCAATGTACTTTGAGTTTTCTTGGATGGTGCAAAAACTTAGAATCATAAAGGAGCACCATATTTCCTATCTCAAGCTTTTTATCGCTGATGTGCCTGTCATGCCATAATTTTTGCCTAGAATTTTATTTTTTTGACTCTAACATGTTATTTCTCATCGCTCATCCACTCGGATTACATTTAAAATCCATTCTTCTAATGCTTGCTCATTAGCTAGACCCTCCAATGTGTGCAATACACATAGATGGTAACATAAATTCCATAGGAAGAACTGCTTGTGCCAAACACTAATTGAAATGGTGTGGCTTTGTTCCATATTTTATATGTTGTTCTGATATGCCCAAAGTACTGTAGATACTTTATCATCCCAATCCTTTCTTCCAACATCACATATTTTTGTCAATGTATGGCTCAAAATTTTGTTGAAATCCTCGGCAGTCCCATTTAACTAAGGATGATATGGTGTAGTCTTATAGTGTGAAATCATGAATTCATCCAATAAAATTCTAATTGTCTCATTTAGAAAGTGTGTACCCATATCACTGGTCAAAATTAAAGGATATCCATACCTTGTAATAATATTTTCCCATAGAAACCTAGCTTGTTTTAGTCACTATACAATCCTTTGTAGGTGTTGCTTCTGCCCACCTTATCAGATAGTTTGTACAAGTGATGATATAAGTACAATCCAGTCCTATGCACGTATGGTGAAATAGGACCCACAAAATCTATAGCCCATTTCTCAAATGGTTTTGCACTATTAATAGGTCTTAGGGGCATTTCATCTCATTGACCTAGTTTCCCAAGACGTTGACAATGATCAGAAGCCTTGCAATAATCCTTACAATCTTTATACAGGTCTCCCACCATAATCCAATGCGTAGAATCTTGCACAGAGTGGCTTCACCTGTATAGTGGCCACATGGAATACCACCATGAGCTTCCTCCATGATATCTATGCTCTCATGTTCCAGTAAGTACATGACACAATACTTCATCCCTAGCCTAACTTGTACAGGTCACTGCTAATCAGATATATAGGGTGTCATGCATGTATAGCAAGTTGTTTCTTCTCTAAGGATTTAATTCCTTTTGGTGCCATTCCTATTTATAGAGAAGAAAACAATGTCCTCTAATTCCAATGACGCTTGTTGTAACCTATATAACTGTGCATCTGGCATGGTATCTTCAATTGACTTGTGCTTCTTCTCCTGACTATATTCTTGATAAATGGTCTAGTCTAGAATTACTTTTACTTGGTTTTACCGTAACTATGAAATCAAATTCTTGAAATAAGAGTACCCATCTAGATATACGCTCCTGTAAAATGGGATTTTTTACCAAATACTTCAATGCCATGTGATCTATATAAAAACAAATGGTGTAGCTAACAGGTACTGTCTGAATTTATGTAGTGCATAGATCATTGACAAAGCTTTGCGCTCTATAGTTTTGTAATTCTTTTCTATAGGAGTCTAACTTTCTACTAAAAAAATAGATAGGATGATCTATAATACCTTCTCCAGGATGAGCCAACACCACACCAATGGCCATGCTAGAGGCATCAACATGTACATGAAATGGTTGGTCCCATGAAGGAAAATGTAGAATAGGCACGGTAGTAAGTTTCTCCTTTAATGTCTTAAATGCATGCTGCTTTGGTTCTCCCTAGTAGAATGTACCTTTCCCTTTTAGTAACTCCTCTAATAGTGCGACAACTTTTGCATATCCTTTAATAAACTTCTTGTAATATCGTGTATGACCCAAGAATCCACACACCTCACTTTGACGGGTAGGCTCTTTTAGGCCTATAATGACTGCAACCTTAGCTGGATCAACCAAAAAACCTTCCTTATAGATTATGTGTCCTAACAGTATTCCAAATGGTGTAGAAAATATGCACTTCTTGATGTTCAAAGAGATACTCAATTGTCTACATCTTTCAAACATTAAATGCAGATTGTCACAATGATCTTTAGCTAATCCATACACCTTCCAATCATCCAAATAATCCTATAAGAAGTTGTGAATAAACTCCTTCAATGCTTGAACAACTATGCGCGAAAATATAGCAAGCATGTTTTTCAGTCCAAAGGGCATCATAGTATAGGAAAAGATACCCCATTTAGTAGTAAAAGTAGTCTTTTCCTAATCCTCCTGGGAAATCCTAACCTGATGATAACCTGAGAACCCATCTGTAAATGAATGGATTTCAGCACCCTGCAACACCTTCTAGTATTTCCTCAGTGAATGGCATAGGAAAGGGATCAGACACACATGCAACATTCAGCTCCTTGTAGTCCACATAGATCCTAATCTGACCATCCTTCTTGATACTGATCACCATTGGACTAACCCATTCTGACTCATCGAGGGGATTGATGATCCCAGACTTCAACATTTTTTCAATCTCTTCTTTGACATTTTCATGCAAGTTGGGGTTCATCCTGTAGGGTCTCTTTTGAACTAGGCATTCACCCTCTTTAAGCTTTATCTTCATCTACCCTAATGATTCATGCATGCCTTTAAGTTCATGGTACCCTCGAGGGAATAAGTCCTGATAATCCCATAGTAGCTCTATGATTTTTTCCACTTCAGAGTCTGACCAATAGTCTCCAATTATGGCCTCCTTAGGCTCAATATCTAATCCAATATTCACCTTCTTTGTCTTCATAGGTTCATGATCTAGGCACACATGGTCTTATCTTCACTATCCAACACCTCACACCTACCGATTGAATGGCTTATATCCATATTTTCTACTTCTTCATCATCCACTAAGTAGACCATTTTATCCTTTTTCTTTCTTAAGGAAAGCATGATGAAGTAGTGTGGCATCGGCCTCTGTCTCTTTAACAAGACACACTCCTAAGTCTCCTTCATCAAATAAATCTTGAATGAGTTATTCAACCTTGGCACTATCTCCCATAGTTAAGCACTTTATGACCTTTAATGCTTCTTCCTACTAGAGGATTAGTAGAGAAGAAGTCAAACATCTTGGCCATTCCTACAATTAAATCCTACCAATTTTTATTCCCTCTATGGAGTTTGACATAGTCATTCCAAGCACACGCGCAGCCGTATAAAGTGGAATAAAACTTGTGCACCTAGAATGAAGGTGGTAAAACTTCCTTCCCCTCTATCCAAAGTCTCTCACACGTCTGAACATGATACTGAACATGTTGATTACCATGATAAGTATAGATTTGAATAGGTGTATTGCTCCTGTAGAACCTAGTGGTAAGAGAAATCCTAATGAGTAGAATCATTGCACAGAGTGGCGTCACATGTATAGTGGCCACATGGAATACCACCATGAGCTTCCTCCAAGATATATGTGCTCTCATGTTCCAGTATGCAATGACACATACTTCATCCCAGCCTAACTGGTACAGGTCACTGCTAATAGGAACATATAGGGTGTCATGCATATAGGTAAGTTATTTATTTCGCCTAAGGATTTAATTCCTGCTGGTGCCATTCCTATTAGGAGAAGAAAAAATTCCTCTAATTCTAATGGCGCTTGTTGTAACTGTTGACACTAAAATTAATTCCTCCGTAATTTCTATTTCATTACATGTATGTCTTAGGAATAGGATGTTGTTAAGTACTAATTAGTAGTAGCTTCTGATAGAAGATAATGACGCCGTCAATACGGTGCCACCAATAATGTGGAGTACGGTAACAGTCAAAGTACTAATCAGGAATGTTGTAAAGGATTCTCCAAATATTTGTCGTAAGTGGTCCGGTAATGTTAAGATGTCAAAGTTTGGGTAATTAGAGAAGTAAGGTCTACATGATTAGGAGATTAGAAATATTATATTGGTAATAAGGACAAGGAGTGAGGTCATAAATATTTTGGGTATTTTATTTGTAAAAAGTCTAAAAATGTAGGAACCCTTGTAAAATGATAAGGTTTATCTTATCTTAAAAGATAAGCTTACATGTATAGATAAGAGTTAAAGTATAGAATATGGATTCGTTAGAGGTGGATTTCTTATCCTATCTTAGAGATAACATTAAATTTAATCCTGGAAGTTCTATAAACCTAGAGAGGCCACCCCCCTCATTTAGCATAGAAGGAAGTAGTTGAGAATTTATTGTAGTATGAAGTGTGCAAAGGAAGCCATCAGTTTAAAGGTGTGTTCAAAGAAGCCATTAAGAGGTGTAATTGTACCAAGTTTCTCCCATAGTCTTGGTGAAAGGCAAGTGAAGTCAATAACACTTGAAGTACCTCATGGGTGAGATTGTAACAATTTCATGTTAATATTATACATTTACTTTGATTCTTTAAGATTTGTCATCATTCTGTCTTATCATAGTCGATGGTATTCTTGTGTTATGTTATTGTTTTGTTTCCAGATTACATCCACCAAACTAAAAGCTATGCATTAGTAATTAATCATAGCATGAAAAGTTCACGGTGAAGGATTATCATAGTTCTGGATTGGTGATGATATTTTGGTTCCGTTGCCAGGACCATTCCTCGTTGGATCAGGATGGCCTCTGGAGAGATATTCCCACTTAGTCAAAAATCAATTGGAGGGTAATGCTTGTTTTTACTGTGCATAGTAGTTACCATGGTAGAAAATCATTTTTACCATGAATATTTAGTTACCATGATAAAGTCATTTTTGCTATGAATAGTATTTATCACTTAGTAAAGATCACTTTTTAATGTGAATAGTATTTACCCGCAGTTACTTCACTTTTTACCGTGAATAGTGTTTACCACAATAAAGTCAGTTTTTACCGCAGTAAGTCAAGTTTTACCATAGTTTACCATGGTCATTTCTATTTTACTGTAGAAAGGTGTTTAGTCACTTTCTAGTATAGTGATTCCAATTATTTGTGCACATAAGTCTTGTCACTGATTGTACTTGTGGGTTGGTATTTCACGGTGGTTACTTTTGAAAATGGGTCAAGATTCCTAGGTTTTTTCAGCTCAATCTAATGAAGATGCTTCTTCTTTCTTTCAAGAAGTTGAAACAATCTTGTATTGGTCCAATGGCCTTAGTGTCCTAAGAAGGGAACAATGGACTGAATTTTTTCCTACCTTTTGAGGATGGTTCAGCACTAAGGTGGTTTGAAACACTAGGTGATAATGTGAAAAATTCATGGAATTTATTAACTGAAAATTTTCTTGAAGAATTTGGTGAACAACATGAAATATGCAGATCTCATGATCGAGATCACAAAGCTATCCCAAGGAGAGAAGGAGATTTTAAGGGATTATCATGCTCATGTTCTAGAGCTAAGGAGGAAGCTCGATGCCCAGATCCGTGAAGGAAGGATTAGCGGATGGGTTGATGCTTCCTGGTGTGGATAATATCCTCTGTAATTACTTCATTCTTGGGATGAAGCCAGAGATCAGACAACGAGTGAAGTATGACATTACTCGGCTACCTTTGAAAAAGCAAAGGAGATTGCAAGAAGGCAAGAAGAATGCATGGAAGAGAAGCCCAAAGAAATTGTTACTAAAGTGAAGAGCCTGTAGACCAGCACCTTTGGTCCAGAATCCACAACCACTCCCAGTGAGCTCAAATATTTCTCCTAGTACATCTACTGAGTATGAAGATCTGCTCAAACTAAGATGGGTCAGTTAACTATTAATCTTCTTCAATGGAAAATAATTTAGTTCTCAGGGAGGAGATAGAGGGTCCAAAAAGAAATATTTCTGAAGTTGTATGTTATGGTTGTTATCCAAAAGGGTCATTATAAGTGTAATTGTCTAGATAGAGCTTCTACAACTGGTAAAGGAGATAATGATACAGGAAAAGCACCCGTGAATTCTTTTGATGTAGTAGATAAGAGAAGAAATAATGAAGTATATGTGTTCCATGTAACAAAAAGAAAGAAAGAAAAAGATAATCAAGATGGTAATGATCCTAAGAAGATTAAAGGAGAAACTATTTTAAGAAACATAGGAGAAGAAAGTTGGGTGTCTAGGATTTTCTGATTTCATAGGGGCAAGGACCATACTCCATTGTTAGGAAGATCTATCCAAAAGGCACTGCATTCTTATTACATATGGTCATCTCTTGGCTATGTCTTCTAAGAAGAGGCGGGACCTACGAAGTGGAATCAATGCTCGATGAAGGAAGGAGGTGAATTAGGTCCCTGTTTTGGAGGCAAGGATTCAAGGCGGATCCCTATGCTCCACAAGCTAAGGTATTATGTAATGGTAACCCCTTCCTTTCAATTCATGATGTCTTAGTTGATGGAGGTGCTGCAGTTAATGTCATGACTGATATCTGTAATGAATATGTATGGGGTTAAAAATTGAGTTCACCCTTAAACACTCATGTTAAGGTCATTAAATAAGATGAAAAACTAAACTCAAAAGGTGTAGTTTCAAATATTGGCAATATCTGTTCATGGGTACCATCGTATGTGTGGTAGACTTTCAGGTGATGAAAAATGGTACTTCTGCATACCCAATGCTGCAGGGTTTCACCATGGCTAAGGAGAGTTCATGCAAGAAACTACTGGAATGAAGGTTTCATGACACTTGGACGTGGTAGAGAGAGGGTGAAGATAAACGTGATCCCTCGACATCATAAAGCAGAACCTGTGGATTCAAGTCTTGATTACTGATGATTGGACATCCTCTGATTACTCTAGTACCAGTGAAGTGGACACTGAAGTATGAAGAAAGTGAGGTGGATGCTTTCAGTCATGGATATCCTTCCAGTCACAACAACTTCATGACCCCATAAAATTCATCTGAAGAAGAAGATGATGATCGTCTCCAACAAATAAAGATTGGTGACTCTGTGATGGAGAGTGAGAAGGAATCCTACCTCCAGCTCTTAAAATCGAAGGTACATACACATATTCACTTTTAATTTACAAGGAACGTTCGTCAAGTAAGTTGGGTAGAACATTCTATTGAGCTGGTAGATGGTGGTAAGCCCATCAAAGCAAATGACATATAGAATGAATCCTAATTTTTCCAAGATTGTAAAAGAAGAAATAGATCGGAGTTTCTTGATGCAGGATTCATATTTGCTGTCAGTAGAATTCCCAAGAATGGGTTTCTCCCATTGTGGCTCAATAAAAAAGCCATCTACTTTGGGAAGCTATGCATTTGTGTTGATGGACAGGAAGCTCAATAAGGCAAAAAAGAAGGATCATTACCCTCTTCCATGTTCAGATCAGATCTTGGACGAAGCAGCTGGCCAGGAGTGCTATAGTTTTGCTGATAGGATATAGCAGCAATACAACCAAGTTCATATAGCATCTGTGAAAGATCAGCTAAAGACCACGTTCACCACTCCTTGGGGAACGCTTGCTTATAGAGTTATGTCTTTTGGGTAATGAATGTAATGCTCCAGCAATCTTTCAAGCGTTTGATGGATAGGGTGTTCGAACCCTATCATTTGGAGGGTATTACATTTTCAAAGTATTTTGTTGAAAATGCTTGCATGGAATAGATGGGTGTCACTGTTTACTCAAATGGGTGATTTAGGATGTAGTCTTGTTCATGATTTATGAAGCATGAAATCATAATCACAAGATCCTCACTATATACTCATGACAAAAATGTGTCTTTGAGCTATCAAAAACTCAATTTCAGGTGCATTTGATTAGGGTTTTGTGTATACAAAGACCGGCTCCCATTGGTACTGAACCTGATACCAATGTTTTTCAGCTAAAATGAAAGTATTTAGTCAGAGCTTCCTGAATGACCCAGATTGTAAAGTTCCCAGTTCATGTGTAAGTGATGACATAAGGACCATGTGGGTTATCTATAGCGGGTAAGTGCACCAAGTTGGGGGACAATTAAGTGGACATCAAATCCTGAATTTTACATTAAAAACAACAAAACATCAAATTTAGTCTTCCGCAGACTTGAACCATGCCGAAAAGTAAAAACTATGTCATAAAAATGGTACCATTGCGTAGGGGAGACTATTAGCTTTGTAGAAATACTGATTTTAAAGTGAATAGAAGAGGATAAATATCATTTTATAATTTTTTACTAATAGTAGGTCTTTAAGACACTTTTTCCTGTGAATGTTTATGTCTACGTTTAAGACTGCAAAATTTGTTTCACTTATCAGAATGTGATAAAACTTATACCATCCCAACCATGGTGAAATTATATACATGTTCAAAAAAAAAATTATTTGATTTCAATATTTTTTGATGAAGTTATGGCGGGCAAACGGAAAGTGCTCTGTTTTCTTTATGTTTTCATACCACTTTCACGGAAAAAATCATAAAAAATAAAATATTACTCAAAAAAATACAAAATAAAATCCATCCCAAGATAGATAGTGGCATATAACTTCTCACCAAAGGAAAAAAATATATATCAATTTTTGGTCATCCAAATTGTGGGCAAACGGACTATAATCTTATCGGCGTTTTTAAAAAAAAATACCAAGTCATTGAATTTTGAGTGTTTAATATAGCTAATCTTGTCCATTTTTTACAAAAATTAGTATTTTAGAAACTAGATTCTAGATGCTACGATTCATATTAATATAATTTTGTCTAATTTTGAGTGTATGTATTGCTAATAATCCCTACAAGTTGATATTATGTTGTTATTTGCAATATGATGTCCACGGATGACCCTATATTTGTCCATCAACTTCCTGCACTTACCCTAGAAGGTTCATCAAGAATTTCTCAAAGATTACACAGCCACTAACCCAGTTCTTGAAGAAGGATGTTACTTATGAACCAAGAAATAAGGCACATGAAGCTTTTGGACAACTGAACGAAGCCCTGGTGTCTTCACCTGTTTTGAAGAATCCAGATTGGAGAAAGCCATTCATTGTGTACACTGATGCCTCAGATTCAGCACTAGGAAGTACTTTGAGCCAAAAGGATGAAAATGGGAATGAACATCCAATTTACTTTAGGAGTAGACAAATGAGAAGTGCTGAGGTAAATTATACTGTAACTGAAAAAGAGGCTCTGGCTATCATTTTTGCTATAAAGAAGTTTAGAAATTACTTGTTATGGAAAAAATTTCTAGTTGTAACAGATCATCAGGCTCTAAAATATATTGTAAATAATCCTAACCCATCAGGGAGGATAGCAAGATGGATAATTTTGCTACAAGAATTTGAATTTGATATTATAGATAGGCCAAGAAAGAATCATGTCAATGCAGATGCACTCTCTTGAGCCTATGATGGTTTAGGATCATCTTGTGATGATGATGATTTCCCCGATGCAGCATTGTTATCCCTTGACACAATCCCTAGTGAATACATAGATATTTGGAATTATTTGAATGAATTCAAGTTTCCTGATGGTGCCAATGCAAAGACTACGAGAAAAATTACTCAAGCCAGTCGTCCATATTCTATTCTACATGGAGTATTATTTCGAATAGGACCTAATGGACAGTACAAGAGGGTAGTTGGACGTGATCAAGGGAAGGAACTGCTAGAAGAATTCCTCAATGGTACATGTGGAGGGCACTTCTCTGGAAAACTTACAGCAAGAAGGATCTTGGATGCAGGTTATCACTGGCCCGCTCTTTTTAAAGATTGTTATAATTATTGTAATACATGTGATATTTGTCAAACACATGGTAACCGTAAGACTTCATCAGCTCCATTATGCCCTAATCTTCCACTTGGTCCCTTTGAAAAGTGGGGAATAGACATTGTAGGTCCACTTCCAACTACCTCATGCCAAAATAAGTATATTGTAGTTGCCACAGATTATTTAACCAAGTGGGTTGAAGCTAGACCATTGAAAACAACTTCCATGGATGAGGTGGCAAGGTTCATATATGAATGCATTGTCACTAGATTTGGTTGTCCATTAGAAAGTGTAAAAGATCAAGGAAGCCACTTCATTAATGAGGTAGTAGAAGCCCTAGTCAATAAATTTTCTATTAAGCACAGGAAGGCAACAACATACAAGCCAAGTACAAATGGACAGGTGGAACGAACAAATTTTGTGTTGTGTCAAATTCTAACAAAAGATGCAGCCTTGCAGGTACATAAGTGGAATAAAAAGATTCATGCAGCATTTTGGGCATATAGGGCAACATCAAAATCAGCAATAGGATACTCCCCATTTGAGTTCGCCTATGGCATTGATCCAGTTCTTCCTATTGAGTTTGATATTCCCACTGTGAGAGTTATGAAAAATGAAAGGATGGATGAAAGTGATTCAGTAAAAGAAAGGTTGGTACATCTTCATTTGCTACAGGAAATGAGGGAAATAGCAAAGGATACAAGCCATAAGAAGAAAATGAAGCAGAAGGAATACTTTAATCAAAAGATCCATTGGTCTCCATTTCATGTGAATGACTTGGTTCTAGTATATGATTCCAGATACAAAAAAAGAAGACAGAGAAAATTTCTTCCAAAATGGATGGGGCCCTACAAAATAGTAGTTGTGCATGAAAATGGTACGTACCGACTGGAGGAATTAGATGGCACTCCCATTATGAAATGGGTCAACCACGACAAGTTGAAGATTTTCCAAGCACCAGAATAATCTACTTCGAGGACGGAGTAGAAGCTAGGAAGGGGGAAGATGTCGACACTAAAATTTTCTTCCGTAATTTCTATTTCATTAATGTATGTATTATAAATAGGATGTTGTTAATAATAATTAGTAGTAGCATCTGATAGAAGATAACGATTTCGTCAATACGGTGTCACCAATAATGTGGAGTACGGTAACAGTCAAAGTACAATAGGATTGTTGTAAAAAGTAAATATTTGTCGTAAGTGGTCCGGTAATGTTAAGATGACAAAGTTTGGGTAATTAGAGAAGTAGGGTCTACATGATTAGGAATTAGAAATATTATATTTGTACTAAGGACAAGGAGTGAGGTCATAAATATTTTGTGTATTTTATTTGTAAAAAGTCTAAAAATGTGGAACCCACGTAAAATGATAAGGTTTATCTTATCTTAAAAGATAAAGTTACATGTACAGATAAGAGTTAAGGTATGGAATATGATTTGTCAGAGTGGATTTCTTATCCTATATTAGAGATAAGATGAATAAGCCTGGAAGTTCTATAAATAGAGAGGCCACCTCCCTCATTTAGCATAGAAGGAAGTAGTGAGAAATATTGTAGGAAGTGTGCAAAGGAAGCCATCAGTTTAAAGGTGTGTTGAAGAATCCATTAAGAGGTGTAATTGTAAAGTTTCTCCCATAGTCTTGGTGAAAGGCAAGTGAAGTCAATAACACTTGAAGTACCTCATAGGTGAGATTGTAACAATTTCATGTTAATATTATAATTTACTTTGATATTTCATATTTGTCATCATTCAGTCTTATCATAGTCAATGGTATTTTTGTGTTATGTTTTTGTTTTGTTTCTAGATTACATCCACCAAACTAAAGGCTGTGCATTAGTAAATAATCATAGCACGAGGAGTTCTCGGTGAAGAATTATCATAGTGCCGGATTGGTGATGACATAACCTATATAACTGTCCATCTGACATGGTATCTTCAATTGATTGTGCTTCTTTTCCTGACTGTATTCTTGATAAATGGTCTAGTCTAGAATTACTTTTGCTTGTTTTTACCGTAACTATGAAATCAAATTCTTGATATAAGAGTACCCATCTGTATATACGCTCCTATAAAATGGGATATTTTACAAAAAACATTCCTTATAGATTATGTGTCCTAACAGTATCCCAAATGGTGTAGAAAATATGCACTTCTTGATGTTCAAAGAGATACTCAATTGTCTAAATATTTTAAACATTAAATGCAAATTTTCACAATGATCCTTAGCTAATCCATACACCTTCTAATCATCCAAATAATCCTATAAGAAGTTGTGAATAAACTCCTTCAATGCTTGAACAATTATGCATGAAAATATAGCAGGCACATTTTTTAGACCATAAGGTATCACAGTATAGGTGAAGCTACCCCATTTAGTAGTAAAATTAGTCTATTCCTAATTATCCTGGGCTATCCTAACCTGATGATACCCAAAGAACCCATCTGTAAATGAATGGATTTAGCACCCTGCAACACTTTCTAGTATTTCTTCAGTGAATGGCGTAGGAAAGGGATCAGTGAAATATGCAACATTCAGCTCCCTGTAGTCCACATAGATCCTAATCCATCCATCCTTCTTGAAAATGATCAGCATTAGACTAACCCATTCTGACTCATCAAGGGGCTTAATGATTCAAGACTTCAACATTTTTTCAAACTCTTCTTTGACCTTTTCATGCAAGTTGAGGTTCATTTTGTAGGGTCTCTTTCGAAATGGGCATGCACGCTCTTGAAGATTTATCTTCATCTACCCTAATGATTCATACATGCCTTTAAGTTCATGGTACCCTTGAGGGAATAAGTCCTGATAATCCCGTAGTAGCTCTATGATTTTTTCCACTTTAGAGTCTTACCATTAGTCTCCAATTATGTCCTCCTTAGGCTCAATATCTAATCCAATATTCACCTTATTTGTCTTCATAGGTTCATAATCTAGGCACACATGGTCTTATCTGCACTATCCAGCACCTTAGGCCTACAGATTGAATGGCTTATATCCAATTTTTCTAATTCTTCATCATCCACTAAATAGACAATTTTTATTTTTTCTTTCTTAAGGCAAGCATGATGAACTAGTCTAGCACTGGCCTCTGTCTCTTTAACAAGACACACTCCTAAGTATCCTTCATCAAATAACTCTTGAATGACTTCTTCAACCTTAGCACTATCTCCCATAGTTAAGCACTTTATAACTTTTAATGCTTCTTCCATTGGAGGCTTGGTAGAGAAGAAGTAAAATGTCTAGGACATTCCTACAATTAAATCCTACCAATTTCCATTCTCTCTATGGAGTTCAACATAGATATACCAAGCATGCTTATAGCCTTATGAAGTTGAATAAAACTTGTGCACCTAGAGCAAAGGTGGTAAAACTTCCTGCCCCTCTATCCAAGGTCTCTCACACATCTGAACGTGATACTGAACAGGTTGATTACCATGATAAGTATAGATTTGAATAGTTGTATTGCTCTTGTAGAACCTAGTTGTAAGAGAAATCCTAATTTCATTCCATCCTACAATATTATCCTTGTGGACCACCCACCAGTGTGCTTCTGTCCCATGTAGTGTATATGTTAGCATATTTCTTTTTTCTCGCAGGTCTATCCACTGTTCCTACATGGCACACAGGAACACTATAGGATCTCCTTCTCCAGTGTAACAAGGTACTGAGTTGTTACTTATTCTCCTGATATAACATGGTTTTCTACCCTTAGGAAATATACTCTTTACTTCGCACCCTACTAACTCATAAGTGATACGAGCCCAATTATCACAAGAAACACTTGTAGTATCGCTAAGATATTGTGTATCCTCCCACTATAGGATTCCTTCTTTACATGGCTCAAGAACCTCTGGATCCTAGATGATGCGTACGTAAATCCTATTTAGGTCTTCTTCACTCAAGGGCTCAACATAGGGCACATATTTTCCATCTGTTAAAGGGATAATAACTCTTTCCTCATTTTCAAAGCTAATATAACCCTTGTTGATCAGCAGTATTTGCATAACACCTAGGATTCCCCAATAGAGTTGGGAAGCTATCTAACTCTGCCAATGCTAAAACCTCAAAGTCTCCAGTGAACTTGGATCCTTGTATGGTAGTGGATACATATTTTAAATCTCTGATGGGAGTGACCTCAGTCTGATTAGCCATGAACAATAAATTAGAGGATGGATGTAATGTGGGTCTCCGCATTTGTTCCCATGCATCTAAGGTAAGAAAATTTACTTCCACACCAGTATCAATCAGTATATTACTCAATAGTCGCCCATCCACAACAGCGTTCAAAGTTATTTCCTTGTCATAATCTCGGCTATGAGGGGGAATATTTGCATGTAGGATCTGATGTCCAGTCTTAGTACTTACACATAGATTATTTCCTTTTAACTAATTCCCTAATAGTGGAATGATATTCTCCTGGTGCAAAAAATTGCACACTTCTCTCGAGTCATCTATATCAGTGTGGAAAACCTATGATGCTTTCTTTTGCTCCATCTTCCATGATTGCTCCTTTAAATATTGTATTTCACCCTGGAGATTCCTGAGTACCTCCCTAGTTTCCTGGTAAAGCTCCTTCTGATGGGCAGGATCTGAGTACCATGCACGTTAAACCTCTTCCTTAGTGATGGTAGTCCTAAGCTACAATGTTTCCTTGGTGTGCACTACTTCAGCGTAGGTCGTGATCTGTACCTATAATGCCTCAAATTATAATTCCAACTTGGGCATCCACTTATTCTCCATAATGCATTGTATCCTAGCCATCCCTGCGCCTTTGTTTTCTTAGTTATACTACTTGATAAGATGCTAATATAATTTTAGGAACTCCTCATAGCTATTATTATTTCCACATAAAGAACATGTAATATTCTAAGGACATTCATGCTTGTAGTGGTTAGGAGATAAACTTGTATAACATGTTCTGTGAGGGAACTCACTTCTTCCACAACCATGGCCTCTTACTCTAAATCCACCACGATATCCTAGACCTCAACCATGAATTCCTTTAAAGTTCCCTTCATTTTGATCAAAGCATGTCTGATTGTGTCCTCGATCATGATGCTCATTCTTCAAGTGCTTTGCATGGATTCAACCAACAACCTCAGCACGTAAAGCTTCTTCAAGTGCTTTGCATGGATCAGTGTATGTTTTATGGGATAGTGCCCTCCTAAAATGTGTAATCATGCCTCTAATGAACCATTGTACATGCTAATTTGCATGAATATCATAAGACATCTTAGATAATAACATTTTGAAATGGGCATCATACTTTGTGATAGTCTTAGAAGTGCATTGCTTAATATATTTGAGCACACTTATACTCTTCAGCTTAAACTCAGGGATGTGAAACTATTTAACGAACACATCTTTTAAAGATGGATAGTCTATGCAAGTCTGATCAGGGTCAAATTTTATGTACCAACAGTGTGCGTTACCTTGTAATGTAGTAGCAAATTATTTTTCCCTTTTCTCAAAATCCGTGATTCCTTTTGTATGCCATAGTATTTCACTCATACATACGTATTAAGAAACATATTCTATTCCCCAATACTCTAGAAGATGAAGAGACATATCCATGTAAATATTCTGGGGTTGGTACGAACCTTGCTCACCTGATCTAGAATCTCTTGTGTTTCCACTACCTCTAGAACCACTAGATCCACCAGAGATAGAGCCACCTATACCTCTTGATCCTGAACCTATAGGTGAGTTCGAACTAGAATATGTACTTCCCTTTTGTCCCAGTAGTAGTACTAAACTATATCTCGATGTTCTAGGAAGTGTTATTACTTGCAGAGGATACTCCAAAAATCTGTGTTCTTGAATTCTATGTGAATAATACACCTAAAAAGGTGCTCCCATATAACAATGAATTCGTTTGCGCTATCATTTTTGTGCCTCTTATAATACTTGCTCCTACTCTCCCACTACTTGAATTAGCTTGCTGACTGTTTGTTATACTAGATGCTAGAAAACTAAGACCAAGGGAAAGGTTACAAGGTGGATTCAGATGTGCACTTGTGGCCCAGGTTCTCTCTGCTGGCATAATTCTATGTGAGGCCAAGGAGGGTTCCCTGTCATGCTTTCCCAAATGAGGGAGTTCCTGATGCTTAGGTTCCATGCCTTTTGCGTGAGCTTCAACTCCTTCCCAAAATATCTTTCTCCAACATGCCATTTTCTCTACAACCTCCCACTTCTTGTCTACCTCCCTCTCACATGCCTCATTATACTTAAGCCACCTTTTCCCTCTCTACCTCACTTCCACTAGGTCATCCATTTGTCACCAAGCCTTCTCTTGCCCCCACATGTGGTGGGGTGTAGTTAGCCATAAGTTTGCTCTCAAAATTCAAATTTAAAATCAAAATTTTTATCGCCAATGGAATGCCTTGCAGGTAAGTTCCCATAGGATATCGTAAAAACTAGAATTCATCTACCTATGGGCATGAAAAATTTGAAATTGAGTACTCCAAGATATAACTATTCAGAACACCACGGAACCGCGTATCCATAACACGATTCCAAATTAGATCAGCATCATAAAGGGTATGAAATTATTCCTACATCCAAATAACTATGCGATACCTCCAATTTAGTTTAGACGCATAAGAAACTAGAAACTTGTACAGTTCTATCAGAAAGACAGTGAAGAAAATCTCATACAAACGGTCATATAGATTGTGTTCCACCCACATGCGTGCATTAAACACAGATCCGATGTTGAACCTCTATGCGTATTCTTCTTCTAAGTTTTGTATCCACTCCTCAACACTTGTTAGTTCAACGAGTATGTATTCATCTAGAAGCATCCTGAAAATAACTTAAAAAGTTGTTTTGAAAATGGAACCAATGATACAGCCTAGAATTCAGTGATAAAATCCCAGGTGTGCTAGCACATCACTTATCCTAGATTAAGCACTCACCCGAAATGTGTAAAGGTACCAGGCCCCTCTTTAGGGTTGTTTTTGCAGGATGTTAGTATGATGAAGACTTAAAGCACTCAAATCTATGACTAATATATCATTCTACAGTACATATTCAGATCTAGATCTAGAAAATAAAAGAATTAAAAGATGACCATGATGAAATCAAGCATACAAGAACTGATTACTACTCAACCATGTAACACCTCTGATTCAGTCCAACAAATCTTCATTGCATATTAAATACATGATAAATACGCAAAAGTTTCCTTACAATAACAGTAACAGTATACGCTCATGTGCGTACATCAGATTTGATCAGCATAATCTCACTATAACACAGTTCTCATACCTATACGCCCTCTCTCTTTTACTACACAGATTATTTACATATTTATAACAGATGGGGACTTTACCATTCACCATCTTATCTAATCCCAAAATAGGTCGTATGCTATTATTAGCCATGCATTTTGTTATAAAAACAGGCTTACATATGCAAGAATACGGTAACAATAGAATCTCTCTTAGTCAACTGATAGCAGTAGATCTATTCCCGATCCTTTGTCCATGCAAAGAGCTTCATAGCTGGTCCTCCAAAAATATCCAATGCGTGTTCGCACAAGTCTCCAATTGGTTTGAGTGCTTCGCACGCTATCTTCCAAAAAGAGATCCTCATCATAAAAATGGCTAAGTCCTGAAATCTATCTCTTTTCTTCATGCGAGTGATCCTTCTTCCTAATACTTCCGCGCCTTTGAATGCACTCTGCTTCTCCTGCGCGAACCTTCTATAAGTTTTCTTCGCTAAGTGTCTAGAGTCTGACTGATCAACACAATTAAATATATTTTATATATGTCAAAGTTTATGTAAACTCCTCCAAATGTAAATTCAATTATGTTGATAAAACGATGAAAAATTCAACATAGAATTTATATTTATCCAAGTTTATGTAAACTAGCTCAAATAAATTTACAAATTCTATCTATTTAATCTAGAGCGAGTTTTAAACATAAATTCTACTGATTTTAGATTCTAGATTTCCAATTTTCCCCAAGTCTAAAATGATGTCTTAAATCATGCCAGATCAAATCATATGAAGTGAATTCAAATCATTCCCTTTGCAAGTTGCGAACCAAGTGAATTGAAATGATTGTTTTTTATAATTTAATTAATTTAAACTTACACTTGTATGCATGATAAAATTATTTGTTTTGTAGGGTATCTTATGTGGTGGACTTGGTATAAATCGACACATTGTTTAAAGTAATATAAAAATATTGATCCTCTAAAATAACATCACAAAACAATATGGTAGAGCCACTTATTGAAACGAAGAATGCAAGTATTAGCCTAAGATAATTTTCATGTTATATCTCAAAAGTGCAACTTGTAGAGAGCTGGTTGTAGATTTTCCTATAGCATGCAACATGGATAAATCTAGGGTCATAGATACATATGTAAATACCTCAGGTCCATGGGGATACGGATTGTTGAGGTGAGTGTCTAGTATCAAGGCCAGTTCCTTATTGATGTATACCTGTTGGTACCCCATTTCATGCTTCCATCTAGATCAAGCACCTCTGAAGGCAGCATCATAGGTTCGATGTCCTGCGGGTTGTATGAAGACAACTAGATCCTGACGTGTGTGAATTACTCAAGAAAGGTGTTGAGGCCAAAACTAAGAGACCGTTATATCTCCATGATTATGTGGAGAGATGGATAGCACCTTTAAGTGGATTTGACCTATCCTCACTACTTTAGATAAATCCTTTCGATCTAGGGTGAAATAATCCATAGTTGTGGACCTCAACTTTGACTGAAGGAGATGGAGATATACCTCATGCTCCTTTAGTTTTCCTTTCTACAACCTTGTTAAACAACTCCCCACCCATCACATACTTCGCGGGATAATTTAAATATCCAGAGTTAAGGCACTTCATGAATTTGTGGATGCGAGATGATATTCATGACAAGGCTTTGGATGCCAACGACATTCTCATGATCAAAAATGTTTCACACTTATTCCTAGTAGCATGGAGATAAAATGTTCCAATGAATTCAAAATACAAGGAACAAATTAGGGGTTGCTCAGGATAGACTTGATTGTGTTTCTTTAGAGCGTAAAAATTTGCACGAGGTCTGAGCAACATAAAGTTCACCTTATACCCTCCAAACGAAAAGTTTCATATAATTCTCACGAACATATGGACAACTGTATCAATAGATTCCTTTTGACTACACAGATAAGACATTCCTTCAATAAGAAGGCGTGCATACAATGGATGCCTAGATTAGAATCTTCTCACATAATCTTTGGTAGAAGTATAACATGAACATATTGAAGATGAAATAAATTCCTCAATTAAACACTATAGATACAAGCTTGAACACTCACACCTTTGAAGGTACACTCCATAGACTTTCATGACAATGTTTCTCCACTATTAATGATAGTGGAGTCCATTTTAAATAACATGTATCTCATCACATGATGCAAGGCTCATATACATGAGTGAGTGAAGATTGCAGATTATTGGCCAGTAAAATGCATCAAATAGACGAGAAAAATTGTGTTTCCTCAACACAAATGATTTGACCATATTTAATGTTGTCCTAGGATCGAACGAAATCTATTTACACACATTATGATACAATTGTTAGACATTGATTAACACAAACATTACACACACACATTACATTTCACACACATTGCTTACACACACATCATTAGGGAAAGTATATATATATAGCATATATATATGCTCATCATACGGCTATATATATATATACCATACTTGATATGATATATAGAAGGGAACCACAAGTTGAAGGGCACAGGTGAGCTCAAATTGGTATCTCAGGAAGAATTTTTTACGTTGAAATACATATCTCTTAATAGGGGAGTGTCAACCCTCGACCATGTCTGACAAGAGTATTGTCATTGCAATTTATACGGTTTCTATTTCACTTATATGTTTGACGCACATTAAGAGAAGAAGGTTGGAGGGTCATTGATCTTTTTGAAACCAAGTGTATCTTTAGCAATGTGTCATGTGAAACCCTAGTCAAATCTGAACCCGTTCAACTGGACAACACATCCTGTTAACATCCAATCAGATTTCTTCGCCCGCTCGACTCACATCCCCAAGAAGTCATGCAACAGTCACTCCATGGAACATCCTTCCAATCATTCTAATTTTTCCATGTAATAAATACTCCTTTTCACGATCGTGGCGCTGCAGGCTCTTCTCACATATCCCCGTTGAAATAATAGGTAAAGGTGCCTAGTGGATCATGGAGATCTTCATGTAACACGGCTTTCCCTTGGGATACATTCTCAAACTTGGTCCTCATATATGCTTCACTTTCACTGAGTCTTTCCATCTATGACTTTTCCGCCTGCATGCCGAGCCACTCAAGTGCAATTGTCTACATTTTCGCAAGTGTGCGCTAAGGCAATCTCCAACTTCAAAATACCAATTCGGTAACCTATCGTTGTTTTTCTAAAATGATTTTCAACCAACCCATTCAACTGGGTATGATTTCAAGCGATAGATATGACCCGCCAAGGAATCTCACTAAAAAATTATGAAGAACAGTGTATTAACAACTCCAGGAGTCTTGGAGCAAAAATGGCACCAACCAAGACATCATTCACAACATTTCCATTCCCCTTCTACCTTCATCCTCCATATTTTTATACCTAAATGAAAAATGCCCACATACAGCTAATCACTTCACAGTTCACACCAACATTTTATAGGACGAAGTTTCATGGGAAATTTTCCAAACAAGCACGGGCCTTCCACATACCCTAGGCCTAATAAAAAAACCTTTTGGTCTCTAAATTAAGCCTTAGCAAAAAGGAGCCAGCGGAAGCCTGCACGTATCTCAATGGTGCACTTTGAGATAGTCCCGAAAAGTAGAGACCTAAAACAAGCACAAGATCACCATGTCTCTTAGTCCAGAAGAATTGTTAAACAAATTAAAGGATCAGCAGAAGATGTCATGTGTGTAGGGTCCAAGATAGATTTCCTTGGTCGTTGAAAAGTCCAAACAAGGAACAAGTGAGCGGAAGCGTCCAAGTGTGATTCTTTAAAATAAAAATTAGGGGCCGGTCCCTAAACTGGCACATTCCCTCCATGTGTCCCAGGAATTTTAAATTTTTTTTCCAAGTTTAAGTATATAGTGGAGCTGATGGAAGCCTCCACATGTCTCCTTGTTGCAATTGATAAGGTACGTCCCTGAGGCGGATCCTCAAATGAGCACTGTCCCTCCACGTGGACAAGCTTTGAGTTGAATTGGGCCTTATATTGCTCAAAGTTCCCCACCAAGCCGTATCCAACCAGAAAGGGCCACATTTCCACAGATGTTGAGATGTAAATTTGACGGGGAAAAACACACTCGTCAAATCGTAAAATTTAGGAAAATCACCATTTGATCTCAGAAATGAATCTATCTTCACAAAAAGAGAGTTTGGAAATGATATAAGGCCCAAAGGTGATCCTCCAAGCTATACAGAGAGATAAAAAATGTGATATAGCCCGCAAATTAAAGAATTTCAAGGACAAATGGGGTGAGACCAAATTGAGCACCAACATCGGCTCCAAATCAAGGATGGGAACTCCCTGTGAGTTCCACAAGAAAAAATAGCAGATCAAATGCCAAAAACAAACCATTGGGCAATGGATTCAAAGAATAAGCTTGCAGAGTAGAGAAACCATAACCTCCCTCCAAAAAACAAATTGAGAAACCAACAAAACTAGGTCACCAAGGACTAGAATGAATAAAATCACAAAAGAGAATGAGAACAAATAACTTTAAACTATACAAATGGAGTATACCTTTATTATGAGAAATCAATGAAGGAAATGTTTCAAATTCCTACCATTAAAAAAAAAATTCAAGCAATTCCATGTCTAAGTCTTTTAGGAAGAAGGTATTTTCACCATTTCAAATGTCAATTGAATAAGGGTCCATCCATAATGCATCAAATTTACCATGTTTTCCCTTATCTTCATGCATGTTATCCCATAATAGCACAAGATCCCCAATGCTGAAATTTCTTGGAGTCACCTTCTTGTCAAATAACTTCTTCAAATTTTATCTAAACTTCACATGTCGTTGATGGGATGCCCTTCTTTATTCATCTAACTCAATAATCTTATTGATTCGAGCATCGTATGGACTAACTTCTTGATCTTCAATTTGTTGAAAAAACTTAAATGAAGATGATTTCAAATGAAGGGGTAGCAAAGGTTGAGTTCTATATACCAACTCAAATGGGCTTTTACCAATAGCTCTTTTGACAGTTATTCTATCAACCCAAATAGCAAACTTCAGTTTCTCACCCCACTTCTTTTTGTTTAGCTCCAATGTTCTTCTAATGATCTTTAACAAATTTTTATTGCTAGACTCATCTTGTCCATTTCCTTGGGGATTGTAGTTAGAAGCATATGTCAAATTGATTCCATACTCTTTACACATTACCACCAGAGGTTTGGCTTTGAAACTCATGTATTATTAGCAACAATCTTAGTAGGCACTCAAAATATTCATATGATTTGATTCAACATGAAGTCCATGATAACTTGGTGTGTTGCTTTCTTGGTGGGGATTACTTCCACCCACTTAGTGAAATAATCCGTGGCTACAAGAATCCATTTATTACCAACACTGGAAGGATTAGAAATTTCGCTAATGAAATCCATCACCCATTTCTTAAATGGGGCTTCAAATGACATAAGATACAAATGAAGGGGGCCTGAAGCTTTCATTATTCTAGAAAAATGCTAGCAACTTTCAAATTTCCTAACCAATAGAGTTTTATTTTTGAAGAGAGTTGGCCACCAATAACTAGCCCTCAAGATTTTATGTGTTGTAACTCTTCCAATAAAATATCCCCCAAAAAATCCTCTATGGAGATCGATAATTTCCTTTGGGGATTCATCCTTAGCAATGCATCTTAAGAGCGCTCCCTCTGGGTTCTTCCAAGGTAACCCAAAATCAGTAATGACATATTTTTGAGAGGCTAACTTAAGAGATATTTTTTGATTTTTACTCAAAAAATTTAGGGTAGCATAGATGTCTCAGATAAAATATTATATATTTTTACCATTCAGAGCTTACCAAATTTTCAGGGACATCCATCCTTTCTCCTTCTACTTCATTCACCTCAATAGTTTGCAATTTTCTCTAAGTCATAAGCTTAACTAGGCCCAAATTTCCTATCAATTTCGTGGTTTGGATATCCATGGCATATTCCTATAACTTGTTTACCCATTTGCATATTTTGCTTGATACCTCCATCTGTAATAAGATATCTGTCACCATGGTGTGGGGAACATAAGCAACAACTTTAGAGATCAAGATGTAAGGTCTGAAAACCTTTGTTTCTTTCACCAAGGAAAATTCTTTCTTCTCCATGATGGTGTACTTCAACTCAGCTCCTTACAATGACTTACTGAAAAAGGTAATTGCTCTCTCAGGCCCTTCATCATCCTTCTGCAACAAGAAAGATGTAATGGTGTTTTCTAAAGAAAAAGAAAAAACTTGAAAAGGCTTCTTGTAATTTGGAGATGCCAAAATAGGGGCATATTTTAGTTCTTCTTTGATCTCATTTAAAGCTTGAATAGAAGCTTCTTCCCATTTGATAAGTTTGTCCTTTTTCAACATGCTAGTAATGGGGATGGTCAGTTCAGCAAAGTTAGACACAAATCTTCTGATAAAGTTTATTTGTCCAAAGAAGGATGAAATTCCCTTCTTAGTTCTTGGAATTGGAACCTTGTCGATGGCTTCCACTCTCTCGAGATCAATCATGACCCCTTGTTTTGATACAATGTGACCAAGAAACTTTTCCTTTTTCTCTCCAAAATGGCACTTCTTAAGATTTAATTATATGCCATACCCTCTACACATGAACAACATTCTGTCCAAGTATTGAAAGTGACCATTTCTCTTTTTGGAAAACATAGTTACATCATCTTGATAAAAAAAATGAAATCATTAATATAACCTGTAAATGCTACATCAATTTCTCTTTGGAAATTTTGTCAAGCATTCATTAAGATAAAAGGAATCCTAACATAGACATAAGTTCCACAAGGACTGGTAAAGGCAGTCTTTATTCTTTCTGACTCCTTCACAACAACTTTATTATAGCTAGAGAAACCATCCAAAGTGGATAACAATTTAGAACCAATTACCAATTGTAGCATATTATCCATGTTTGGCATAGGGTAATTATTTTTCAATGATGTTTTATTCAAGTTTATGAAGTCTACACACAACCTTATATCACCATTATTTTTTCTGACAAGCACTAGGTTTACAACTGAAGATGAGTACCTTGTGGACTTAATGATCCCTCCATCCCTCAACTTATTCAATTCTTCTTGCATCTTCAAAGAAAGCAGTGGATTGATCAGACTCTATTTTTTCCTGAAAGGCTTGGCATTAGATTAAAGAGGAATCTCATGTTGGAACAAATCTTCCCTATATGCCTTCAACTTAGAGTAATACCAAGCTAGGTAGTCTTGATATTTCTTCAACAATTGAACATAGGATTGCTTCTCTTCCTTGCTGAGATTGCTTCCTAACCAGATTTTACTTGGTTTTTTCTTTGTGCCCAGGTGGTGCTCTTCCACATCTCTTGAAACTGACATACTTATTTTAATAATGCAATCAACATTATAAAATTTTGATTCAAGTGCCAATAAACCTCCAGAAATCATGTTTGTCTTCAGCTGGATGATGTCTTTGCCAAATAAAGTTTCCTTTCCTTCAGTAGCACACACCATTGGTTCCAAATGTATATTTTGGTCAGAAAACTCACGTTGGTTCTTAGAAACCATTAAACTTGGGCATCATCATCTAACACTTTCCAAATTTTAACGTTGTAAGGGATAGATGGCCTTGTTAGTATTTCAGCATCATACTCACAAAATGGAGATATTAGACAATTCCCAAATATGGATCCTAGCACTACTAACTTGTCTAAAATAGCATTAAAATTTCTATCATGGTGCACAATATTAAAAGAGTCAAACATTTCAATCAAATCCCAGAATGCATGCTTTTATTGTTTCATTCTCTAAGTTTTAGTAGCATACAATTTTCTAATTTTCTTGACAATCAATTCTGAATCCCCTTTGACAATGATATCCTTTATACCATATTTCAATGTAATTATCAAGCCTAATAATAGTGCTTCATATTTAATAATGTTGTTAGTGCATTCAATGTTAAGTTTGAAAGAAAAAACAAACTCTTCCTGGCCTGGAGAAATCATAACAATGTAAGCACCATTTCCAAACTTGGAACAGGATCCATCAAATAACAAGGTCCAAGGTAAACCTACTTATTCAAGACATTTACATTGATCAATCTTGTTCTCTTTGCCATCAGTAAATCCAACAAAGTTATCATTATACAACACTTCATAAGAAGCATTATTGGGATCTTCAATGAGGTGCAACATCTTGTTCTCTCCATACAGCTTTACAAGGTTACCTTCAATTGGAATGGTGGCAAAAGACATATCCATATAAACACTTCCACCAACACTTGTAGCCCAATTTATTGATAACAACATGCCACATTTGGCAGGAAAATCAATAATATCATCATCAAGCTTAAATTTCTTACCCAGATAAGCTGCAAGTTTTACCACCAAACCTTTTACACACCCTACAACTGGCACCTCTCTAGAATCAATTGTAGTACACTTGCGATAAGTTGTTATCACTTTAATGCTGAATTCATTCATGACTTCTAGAGGCATAACATTTCATGATGCTTCAGAATGAAACATACAATTATGCAGCAGTCTGTCCTTAATAATTAGTGTTGTAAAAAATTGATCAACATTTAATTGAGACTCAAGCAAAGATGTTACCAAGTAAACTTCAATTTGTTCACCTATCTCCTCCAATGTTGGTGGTTTTTCTAGCTCTGCAATGGTTGGACGAGGAGTGTTTACATTACTAACATGTCTGCCTTGGGTATTCCTATCTTATTCCAATCCCAAATACTCAAAAACCCTCTTCTTGTGCTCAGGAATCCTAAGTTGTTCAACAATTGGGACAAAAATCTTGATCTGACTCAAGACTTGGGCAATGTCATAAGGAATATATTTTGGCAAAGTAGCATTTGGATAAAGATTGACAAACTCATCGGATGGCACAAGATTTTTATCATTTTGGGCATGGGTGGGAACACCAGTTGTACTTAATACAATAAGGCCTTTGCAAGATGCATCTTTCTTTATAGTTTCTTTTGGGACATTGGTGGAAACTAGGGTCTTTAGTTTGGCTTGAGGCCCTGCCCCTTTAACATCTTTACTTCTTTTGTTATACTCTTTTTCTTGGGAAACAA
Organism: Taxus chinensis; assembly: GCA_019776745.2. Taxonomy (NCBI): domain Eukaryota; kingdom Viridiplantae; phylum Streptophyta; class Pinopsida; order Cupressales; family Taxaceae; genus Taxus; species Taxus chinensis. The sequence goes on from CM034151.1 coordinate 132,295,306, forward strand.
AATCATTCATTAACAGTTTTCTATCCTCTTCTGATGGGATTCCTCCATCATACTTCTTAATCATTAGAGCTCTTAAGTACTCAAAATCATTATTAGCAAGTTAAGAAGCTTGTACCATATCTATTTATAAATCATAAGATGGAGGAAGAAGAGGTACCCAGTGAATGTAATCCTAAACATTGTAGCAGCTCTTACACTTATTACTTCAATTGAAGTTGGTACTTGTTTTGATCTTGTAGAGAAGTCCACCATGCATGCATCATCATCAGTGTTATCATCATCATCAATGTCTTCAACTTTCTAATCTACTTAACATGGTGGGTGGGGTAAGAAACATTTATCACACCAATTAATTTCATTTATCTCTTTAATAATAACACCTCTTACATTTAGAGGATCATACACTACTCTATTTTCCCTAGCTTGGGGTTGTCTAGCTCCCATGGGTCCTTTACCTCTGTGATCAGATATTTGATCATTTCTAGGATGATTTTCAAATCTCTATTGTCCTTTTTGCCTATTTTGACATTGAGAACCTTGTCCAATTCCTTTCTCTACCCTGGCTATCTTGTAAGATATTTTTTTGATAGCCCCGACCAAAGTCTTTACAAATTCCTCAAGATCCACAACCTTACATGATTAAGGATTCTCTAGGTTGATAATTTTAACACCATCCCTCTTAAGAGGTTTTCCAACTGCTTTCATTTCTCAATTTGCAGAGCCATGGTAAAGTCCTGCTTTAAAGCTCCATGGTTCTTATCCCTCAAATAGTAAGCATCTTTCTTATCAAATTCATCTGAATACTTTATCAAACATGATTCATCACATGGCCTCAAATTAATAGGAAGTATTCTCAATGTTTTGTTAAATCTTGTATTGAAATCATGCACTAATTCATTAGGATTATTTTTTATTTTTTTAAACTTTGATAAAAGAAACCTAGGGTTTGTTTTATCACCATACTGCATTGTAAAAGCATTCTTCATCTCTGTCCAAGAAACAATGGAATTATCTGGCAAGATTTATACCAGTCCTTTGCATCTTCTTCTAGAGTATGGATAAACAATTTAATGTATACATCCTCAAATACTATTTCAAATTACTCCATCATATTGACAAAGATCTTCAAGTTCTGATCACCGGTGATTGCATTATTTCCTTGAAACTTAGGCAATCTATTTCTTACATATTGTGGCACATCATTTGGATATTTAGCCATACCTCCTAAATTGATGGCACTAAAAGTATTAACAACAAATGGAGGTCTAGGTGGAGGAGGAGCCATATTATTTTGAGGATGTGATCTTACTGGAGAAACAAAATGATGAGGAGTGAGGGGTTTGTGTGGTACAGGGATGCAATTCTCAGAATGACTACCCTCTAAAGGCTCTGTTTCTTGGAAAAATCTATCAAATTTGGAAAATACTAGGGAAGATTGAGAAGCAAATATTTAAAATATAAAAGAAGGACCATCTCCAGATGGAGAATTCAATTCAACAAAGAGACTACCTGATTCTGAAGCATTTGAGGAAGTATTGAAATCTTCAATCACATGCTGATTAATTTCACCAATGGAGATCTCTTTTCTTGATGATTGATCTTCAACAAACTTCCAAATTATTCTTCCTTCTGAATTAGACTTTCCCAACTCTTGAAACAACCTTCTATTAGGGTCGCTAGAAAAGTAAAATCTTCTTCCTTCCAAATTTTTAGAGATTAATGAAAAATCTTACTTGATATATGTTAAGACACTGGTATTTATTAAGAATTTAAACAACACAGAGTCTCCACTAAGGATTTTCACCTTAGTTTGTGAAAATGCACTATGAAAGACCTATTAAATGTCTATCCATACTAGATTCATGCAAATCTTACAAGATCTGTTGTTCTTCTACCTAAATTTATCATTGATGTTACAAACTTTAGTGCAATACCTATATAAGTTGGAAATATTGCACTCAGAAATTACAACTTTGAACAATTCTTATAGATCTGAATAGATAATGATGTTTCGGCAATGTATTAGCACTTAGATCATATAAGAAACATTACCAGGGTCTGTATGTACTGGATTTGTAAAATACTTCAAGGAGTCCCTAGAAATGATGCCATTAGTGTTGTTGCCACACAAATAAATCTCGTAGATCAAATATTCCTTGGTAATGACACCAATAGTGTTGTTTCCACACAAATAAATCTTAAATCTCAAATATTCCCTGGAGACAATGCCACTAGTGTTGGTATCTAAATTTTTTCTCCCTTTAAAGCTAAGAAGCATCACAAATTCCACATGGATCTTAGAGACAGATAGATCATGATATGTGTCATTTTGTATCCGGGGATGAGATCTAACTGGTTGTTTGTCACTCATATTTTTAGAGATATGGATAACACTGTTAAGAGGATTTGACCTATCCTCACTACTATAGGTCGTGCCTTTTGACCAGGGCGTGAGGACCCTTAGTGTAACATCTGTTTGATGAAGGAGATGGAGATATCCTTCTATTACACAAATTTTATGAAGAAAGCCTTGGGAAAGTATGATCAATACTCGATAATTTAACTCTGAAGAGTTGTAACTTCTAAAATACAGAGATACTTTTAAAACAAGGCTAATATTACTGAAGAAATTATGAGATCCTAACTATTCTACATATTTCAGTAAATAGATTTTTTCCCTTTCTTGATATACAAGGAAAATAGGGGTAGTTCAGGACTAATTCATGGTTTTAGGAATAATTTTGGTTGGAGATTGAGCATGATAAAGTTGATGATACCATATCTTTGAGAAACTTCACAATAATGGAAAACTCAACAATAGAAAGCTTCATAATAGTTAAGACATTCCTTCAACCAGAAGGTGTGTTTCAATGGAGTCCTAGATCAACACTTTTTCACAAAATCTTTGAGAATATAACATGAAGGCTCAAGTTAAGAGAATCAATAAAACACTAAAATCTCTAATTAATCATGCCTAAGGTACACCCAAAAACTTATAGACAATCTTTATCAACAAATGACAGTGGAGTGATTTTAAATATTTTATCTCATCACAAAATGAAGGCTCTTTTTGAAATGAAATTGTAAATGCCACTAAATTGTCACAGGGATGAGATCATGTGTGATTTCAAAAATATTTCAATGTAAGATTGCAATAGAAATGAAAAAAACCATTTGCAGACATTCTGAAAAAAATTAAACACTAATTTCTCTAAGATTGACACAAATTAATTTCAAAATTGCTTGAATTCATCAGCAGGGGAAAGCTTCCAGAGAAATATCAATGCTTTTCGATGGCTATACATCTGTAACCAACTTGACATGATAGAAAATCTAAAACAAAAGAAATTAATAGGTTATCTTAGATTGGTCTCTCAAGAAGACAACTTTCTCAAATTTTCTCTTAAGAATTCAACCCCCAACCCTTTGCAGGAGTATTCACATTGCATTTATACATTTTACTAACTCAATTTTCTCCCAAAAATAGAAGAATATTTGAGGGACCTTTTTTTGTTACCAATTTGCCCCAGAAAGTGACATTTAACAAATTCAAATCCGAAAGCTTCCAGGTAGACCAATTGTGAACTAATCACATTTCTTGGGCACTCGACTAATGACTAGGATGTCATGCCAAAACTTTTTTGCAATCCTTCTAATCATTATGATTTTTTCATGCGAGAAATCCCCTTTTTAATCATTTTCTATAGGCTCTGCACAACTGGATATGAGAGGTAATCCTTTTCACTCTCAAGGAAACACCTTTTTCATATTTTTCACCTGTAAATTTCGTCATTTCATCCCTTTCCCTTTCTTTCCTCTACAACTTTGTCCCACATACAACTTCTCTGATAATTCCTATTTTTACAAGTGTCTGAGCAATTCCAACTTCAAAATATCAACCTTAACAATCCTTGGACTCACAAATTAAGTTCTAAATCCATTCAATGGCACTTTACAGAAAAAGACAACAAATAATTTCATCAAAATGATGAAGAACAATGCATATTCACATCTCCAGTAGTCTTGGAGAAAAAATGGTAGAAAAACAGACACAATGCACAAAAACCATTGATTCTTCCCCTTCTCCACTTTATTTTATAATCATCCACATGTTTCCTTGGTGCAATAGTAAAGAATAACTATAGGGGAAAGTTTCCAAACAAGCGCGGGCCTTCCATGTGCCCTAGGCCCAAGAAACTGCCTTTTGATCTCTAAAAAAAGTCTCATCAAAAAGGAGCTAGCAGAAGCCTCCACGTGTCTCAATGGTGCACTATGAGATAGTCCCCAAAAGTAAATACCCTAAACAAGTGCAGGCTCACCACGTGTCTCGGTCTGGAAGAGTTGTTAAAAAAATTGAAGGATCAGTTGAAGGTGCCATGTGTCTAGTGTCTGAGATAATTTTCCTTGGCCGTTAAAAATTCCAATCAAGCGTAGAAGTGAAAGGAAGCCTCCAAGTATCCTCCTGGAAATTATTCAAAATAAAACTTAGGGGCTAGTCCCCAAATAGATGCAGTGCCTCCACATTTTCTAAAAATTTCAAAATTGCTTTGGAAAGTTTAAGTATAGAGTGGAGCCGGTGGAATCCTCCACATGTCTCTCTATCACAATTGTTAATGTGGGACCCTGAGGTGGATCCTCAACATAGCACCAGCCCTCCACGTGGACAAGATTTGAGTTGAATCAGGCCTTATAGTTTTCAAAGTTCCCCACTGAGCTGCATCCAACTAGAAAGGGCCACATTTCCATAGATGTTGAGATGTAAATTTGACGGGGAAAAACACACTCGTCAAACCGTAAAATGCAAGAAAATCACCATTTGAGCCCGAAAATGAATCTTTCTTCATGGACAAAGAGTTTGGAAATTATATAACGCCTAAATTTGATCCTCCAAGCCCCATCCAATCACATTTCTATAGATATTTGAGACAAAATGTGACTATGGAAAGTGGAAGGAAGGAAAAAACCAAAGTTTTAGCCCAAGTTACAAACTCTTTCACATGGAAATAGGAATGAAAAAAAAATTCTATAATTTTAAGTGATCCTCAACCAAGGAAGGGACTAATCATGGAAACCAAATGGAGAACATAGTTTTTATGCATTAACACAAGGAGATAGAAAACATGACAGAGCCTACAAACTAAATAATTTCAAGGACAAATGAGGCGAGACCAAATTGAGCACCAACATATCCTAAACTATCTTTTGGGGTTTTGAGGGTAAAACTATGATTGTAAATTAATTTAAAATTGGGGTTATACACAAAAATTGTTGAGGGCTTCGACTCAGTACATGCACAAGTATCTGAGAATGGATTCTAGATGCACAAACCAATAGTTTTCAGCAAGATATTAAGGAAAAAAACTTGATGTATTGAGGGAAAAATTCATAACAATACTGATAAGATAAACATGCACACTAATATCATGTAGAAAATACTAAATTTGCAATAGGGTAGGATGATTAACCAAGGAATTTGACATTCACAAGGATTAATAAGATATACACAAGACTGCAAATTTTTGGAAAGGCAGAATATAAATCTCATTCAAAAGGAAAAAATGGAAAACTGCTTCATCCCTCCTATGTCCAAAAGTCTTCCTCTGTGTACCAATGCACACAATATATAGAAAACTTATCTATCCCACCCATCCTAAAAATAGACTAAAATTGTACTCGCACATGCATCCTATTTTTATCCTTTACCATAAATAAATAAAGGGAAAACTAAACATGCTAATACAATGCGACATTAATAGCCTTGGTTACAAAAATACAACTCAATCAAATTGCAGTTGACTGTTCTATTTTTAATAAGGTTGGGTGAAAAATTCTGCTAATAATTAAATTTTCTTGATGAGCAAGTCTTCTCCAATGCATGTAATCTCTGTCTTCGAATGGTTGATGTCACATCTGCAATTTTGATCCACTTACCCCCTTAGATGCACATGCAAAATAATATGCCCTTATGTATGAGAAAAAATAAATCATTTGTAGAGACACTTGGCCAAATATTCACCCATCTATCCATCTTGTTGGGGACCACCTTTGGTTCTAATGCTGACATCCCCTCTGAACTCCTATGGTCACATGAAGAATTACACTCTTGAGAAAATATAATTTGACCATTTTTAAACTCTCACATAGTGGGGACCACTTGTGATGTGAACACTTTTCTTCCTCCTTTACTGACTTGGCATAATACCATGGTTTAGATTACGCATGGGGTCATTTTGCAAAATATTTCCATACTATACTTGGCCACTTTTTTTATATTAACATAGTACTATTAAATGTATTAAGGTCATGGGACCTTAATCATTAACTGGTTTATTGGTTTAAACATGGAACTTTCATTGTAACTTTTGCGTTTAGGATGGCATATGGTATAGTCTAAGGTAAGGTCAAACATCATTAGTTTACTTCAAAAGGGGCCCCTCCCCATGAGGGCTTGACCCATACTCATAATTTCGGTAACTCATTTGAAGCATGCAATATTATAAGGTCTATTAAATATTATCATTTGAACACTATGGTTCAAACCTTTATCAAAGGTCAACGTAATGATTTTGTTCAATGGGGTTGGTCCCCTTTGCCATGATGACTCACCCCTTCCTTTTTTGTTATCTTTACTTAATTACTCCCTAATTAGTGTTTCATCATTGGTTGACACTTGGATGATTTGACTAAATCATGGTTAAGTTGGGAGTTTGTTGAGCTCTGTTTGATCTTTGTTGAACAATCCTCCTCCATCAATTTCATTGTACCCTTGATTAGGGTTTTGACCTTGTATTTAATATGGTAGGTGACATTGGGCATGGTTTACACATATTTTGAATGCATTGAATGGTTTACAGTCATTGATCTTATGAACCCAAATCATCTAGATAGTTGATGATTCGAACCATGGTTAGCATGATGATTTGTATTTTGATCATTTGATCTATATTTGGAACTCTCGAGCTATTGATTCTCTAACTCACTATTAACTCTATGAAAGTTAGGTTTTGAAAGGCTTACTGAGTCCATCATTTGATCACTTTTCTTACTCATTCTGAGTAGTGAAGCCATGGCAAAAATTTACTAAATCACTATTTTTGATCTTCCAAGCCTAATTTCCTCTCTAAAATGGTTCTCTGAGGCTCCGAACATTTGTATCTATTGCTTTTTTCTCTGTTTAGAGCTTCTAAATGAGATCTGGTTAATTTTCATTGCCATGGAACTACTTTCAAGGTATCTGCTTCATCTTTCTGAGCTCGACCTCTGAATGTTTGGAGGCATTTCTGAGTTCTGCACAAGATGCTTTAGTGGTGGCTGACGCTACTGGGTATTTCAAACTTTTGTTTCTTTGATTCATTGTGCTTTTGTGGACTTAGAAAAGCTATGTAACTCTAATGCAGGTTGTTTTTTGAAGGTGGGCCTCTGATTCCTTGGTGGTAACTTTTTTTTCTCAGTCGGTTTGGCTTTATTAGCACTAACACCATGAAAACCTTATGTTTCTTAGTGCAACCTCGATCTCTGAGCTTAAAATTTTTTGGGGTCCTCATCGCTTTATTTTTTACTTGATATTAATGAGGATGTCATGGATTTGATCATATTGTACTAGTAAGTTCATTGCATTTCTTATTCATGGAAAGTTTCAGTAGATTTATATAATTGACATGTTTATTTTATTTTTTGTCTTCATTCTTTGCTCGAATAGTTTTCCTTTTCACTATGACCGTGATGTACATCTCTATTTCCTATATTTCTATACATTGAATATGCTTTACCTTGATTTAGATATGTAAATTTCCTTACAAGGGTTTTTCTGACAAGAATCTTTCTCTCAGAATAATACTTACCCAAGTCAATATATAGCATGACCATCATTGTAGAAAAATAAAACTATATTTTTGTTATTTCATTGATGTTTTGACTATGCCAGCAAATCATGATATGTAGAGTTTGTCCTCACTGATCTCTGATTTTCTTGGTTCAAGAAAATTCATGTCAACTATAGCTTATTTAGAATTCAAAGATATATTTTTTGTTGACTTGGTGTTTACCCTTTAAATGTCTAAATCTGAGCCATTGATGAGAATTTTGTCTCATTTCATTATGTTTTACTTGGTGGCCTATGCATTCACCCGCTATTTTCAAGGTTTGAGAGCTTGATCAAATATTTCATTCATTCTGGGTTATTCTATAGTTGAGCCATTGACTTATCTAGTAAGGTTACTATTTGGAGGTAAGGCTGTATCATTCCCATACAGCCATAAATCTAAGTAATTTATTCTCAATTTTACTTTCTAAAATGTGAGGCATTTAGTTGTTAGGTCATTCTATGCACTGGAACTTCATGAATCTATGAACTTTTGGAATGTTATAGATGGTATTTTGTTTGTATTATGAACTGAGTTTTGTGATTTGCTAACTAATATATTTTTACCTCTTTTTATATATTTTAAACAAATTTCTCTATGACTTGAATCAGGGTCCTTGCATCTGAAACTGGGATGTTATTATTTTCATCGGGTTATTCTTATTTGCTTTGTTTTTTTATTGTATTCTTTCTATAAATCAAGATTTCACTAAATAAAATCATGGTACCCAGGAGTTCATCGTCTTTGTTGACATTTATTTCAACTAAATAGGGATTCTATATTATATGTTTGTTTATATAAAGCTCAGCTTCATTCTTTACTACCCATATTTGGGTTATGATTAGTGTTATGCTTGCCCTGATTCCCTTGCTTTTACATACATGAATATGTATCTATAGTTGTTAGAATGAATTCTATCTTTCATTAGGAATATTGTTCTATTCTTAACTGAGAGTTACTTCTTTGTATTTTCTAAGTTATAAATTTTGGCTTATGTTGATCCTCCTTGATTACATGATCATTATTGATGTTGTAGAGGAGCTGACATCTATAGCTATAGATGCAGTATCGACTATAAGTGTCTCTTCTTTGTGCTTTTATTCTGATTCATGTTTGTATCTCTACACACCTCGACTGTGCAATGAATCTTTCATAGAAATTTACATTATAGTCCATTAAGTTAGTTGCATTATGTATTTTATCCTTCATGGTGAATTACATTCTGCATCCTTAGTTATATTGTGATTGAAATTGTTTGAAGTAACCTATATTTATCCTAGACTGTAGCTTTGAATTTACAATGTATTTTCTCTTTTTTGTATACTATTTTATTTATCTACAACTTTCAAGCATGTATTAGTGTGAAAAATCATGATGGAAAGATGTCAAATGCCCATTTTACATGGCGATGCCCTATCAAAATTCCCTCAGATTTCCTTTTCCATTATGTTTTAGCTATAATTTTAACTTGTTCTAGTTAACTTCAACATTTAGTTTGAACTGAAATAAATTTACTTTTTCTAATTCAAGTTATAGAATGTATCATACCTTTCTTCTTGCCTATATCTACACATTTAGATAAAATAGTTAGAAAACATTAGGGTTTTTGGCCTCTCTTTTATTCCATAGTTTTCTCTCTCATTCTTTTTGAGTGAATAAGTCATGTATGCTGCTACAGAATAGTGCTTTTATTAGTTGTGCCTTTGATCCTCATGTAATTTATATTTCCTAATACTAGGAGATCCAATTGCATGAATCTGGATATTCTAGGAATATGGATCTACCCTGAGATCAAAATTGATAATCCTTCCTTTTCTTGTTTTTAGGTATAGTTCCATTTGCTAAGAAGTGAGGATGAAGATGGAGAAAAGTTGGAGCTGGAAATGCATCAACCGAAATGAAATAAACCTAAGGAAATGATAGGTTCTTTCATGCTCTTGTACTTTATTTTTCATGCATATGTACCTCTTACTTCATTAATTGTAAGATACTTTTGATTTACATCCCATGGCTTGTGTGGGAGACATTTGAAATTTCTTATGAATAAAACATTTAATTTTGAAACTGAGTTGTGTATCTATTTCTTCTTTTCAGCTTTATCTATGGATTATATAATGAATTAAACAAGTCAATAACATAATTGAATGTCTTTAATCATAAATGAAAGAACTTTAAAAATACCTGTAAATTTAGTGATGAACCTTGACTACTACAATCTGAAAATATAATTGTTGTTCCAAAACTTAACACTTCATCAAGATTACACATCCGTCCTTTGGGGATTTGTGTTATTTTGCTAAAGATAATCCATCATCCAAATAAACCAGTATGTATTTATGTAAAAATTTACAAAAATCCATGTCCATTACATGTTGAAACGTTGCACCAACATTTAAAAGGCCAAAAGGCATTATTTTGTAAGCATAAGTACCCCACTTGGTGGTAAAAGTTATTTTGTGCCTATCTTCTTCTCTAAATAGAATATGATTATATCCACTATAACTGTCCAAAAGAGATACTCTATCAGAACCAAAAACTGTTCTTAAAATCTGATCCATATTGGGTAGTGGGTAATGATCTTTTAGGGAAACTTTATTAAGATCTCTAAAATTGACACATAATATGATTTCTCTGTTCTTTTTCCGAACAGGAAAAAGATTGGATACCCAACTTGAATGCTTAAATGGAAAGATAATACCTATTTTGATCATCTTAGATAACTCTTTTCTCATTAAAAGTTCTATCTTAGGATTTACAAGCCTCTTTTTTTTCCTAACTGGCTTGGAATTTGGCTGCAATTCAATAGTATGTTGTACCAAACTTGGATCAAACCATTTCAAATCTTGGTATTTCCAAGTGAAAACATCCTTAAATTTCTGATAAAGATTGATAAAGGAAATTTTCTCAGCTAAGGAACATACCTTTTTGAGAAATAAACTTTACCCTCATCAACTGAGATCTCTTCATAATTGTCTACATGTGTTGAGATCTTTGTTTTGTCTTTCCTTAACTGATCATTTGTGTTGAAGATGTCTTCTAATGTGACCAAGCCTTGAGGTATTTTATTTATCGTTAATTGAACAATATGGTCACCATATAAGTACTGCAAATTCTCTTTATTTACTACTAAAAATGCAGCTTCTTGCTGCAAAAACCTGCAAATTTGTTCATCATTTTCAAAAACCTACCAATTAAAATCTTTATCAGGTATAGAGGGTATAACAATCATCTTTATGTGACGCTCAATCTCGATATTTTTAATCTATTCCAACACTTCAAAACTAGCACCAATTACTGCAAGTCTATCTGCATGCTTGTTTTCTATTCTAGGAATGGATTGAATATTAATAGCATTGAAATATTCCATTAAGTTTGAAACTCTATGTCTATAAGAATTCATTAATGGATTCTTACAAACAATGAAATTTCTTGATTGATAACCAACTTAGAATCACCAAAAATCTATAACATGATAACCCCTCTCTGTTTGGCCCAAAGTAAGCAATGAATTAATGCTTTGTATTCAGCTACATTACAAGTCCATAAAAATTGGAGACTCAAAGCTGAGAAATACCTTTCATTTATGGGGGAAGTGAGCATCAAACCCGCTCTTTATCCTTTCTTGTTCTTAGCTCCATCAAAATGAGTTTTCCAAATCCCTTCTGTTGCATTTTCTATTTTGGACAATAAAGGAATTGGTGTGTTTTCTTCATGCAGGAAATACACACCAAAAATATGATATTCAACTTCTTTGAAAGGATCATCAACATGTTCTTCATGTGTTTTTTTCATCCATAAACAAATCTGAAACACCATCTAGTGTGGAAACATGAGTTGTATGATTGAAATCAGATTGGTCTAAGGCTGTACAATTAGCTAATGCATGAGAAGCATGAGGATCCAAATGAAATCTTTCCAACAGTTCAAAATTGATAGTAACTTTGGTCCCATAACAAGTAGTGAAGAACAAAAAGGACCAATCTAAAGAGAGATAAACTCCTATTTTGTTATGAAATCTCTAGATAAGCATAAAGCAAAGTAAGGAGGTAAATCCACAATAGTAACATCTTGAAAAATAGAAACATTTGGAAAAGCATGTAATGTTATCTCCAAATTTCTAATGAAACCAACTATATTCGTTGTAGTCCCATCAAGCTATAGCAAACTCTTCTCTATAGGTTCATACTGCAAACCCAACTTTTATGTAATTTCTTTTGACATAACTATGCTACTTGCACCACTATCAACCATGAATTTATGAACAAGATTCTCTCCAATATTTAGAGAAAAATAAAATGGTGGTGGTTTCTTGATATCATGAGCATTTAAGACCTTTTGAACCATCCGTTTAACTTCCTTAATGTTGTCTTATTTCACTGTTCTAAGAACCATATCTATTTTTTGAACTTCCTTTTCTATTGTTTTTGAAGAAATCTATAGTTGATCAAGTTCATGAGAAAGTAACTATTGTTTTCCTGGAATACTTAAAGCATTCCACATCGAGATATTAACATTATGCTTTTTCATTACATCAAAAATGTTAAAAGAAGCAATAGTTTTTGGAAACATACTATACTATTTTTGCATAGGTTTTAGTGAAAAATCATTATGCTTCAGTTGCTTTTGATATCTGAGGTATAAATAATATTATTGGATCATGATGTAGTTGTTTGTGCTGTTATTTACCAGTTGAAACACCTGCTATTTTTTACGGAATAACAGAACTAGTAGTTGATTTTTGGCCTGTAGTTGTAATTTTATCTGTGACTCTGGGTAGAGCAGGTCTGTTTTGAATATTTTGACTTTCCTAGGACTTTTCTTGTTCTATTTAGGTGCTTTCTAAACATGATTTTCTTGCTTCCTACCCTCCATTTGAGGCATGAAAAATGTCTCAGGTTGAGGTTGTGGAATAAGACTTATATTCAAGAAAGTATTTGGGAAACTTGCAGCTGAATGAGGTTGATTACAAGGTTGACACCATTCTTTTGTAGCCATATTAACTAGGACTAAAGTTTTATATGAACTAGGAGCCTTTGGGTCAAACTGTCTTTGATGATAAGGCTACCTATAATTTTGATGTTATTGATAAGGCTGCATATTTTGTTGGTTTTTCTAATAAGGAGCCTAGTAAGGCCTGTTAGGTAATACAAGTCTATTTTCAATCGAAGTTATATTTTTCCCAATAGTTTGTAAAGCTTTAAACACATCATCTAATGGGGCTATAATAACAGGTTCGATAATGGTGACAGGTTCTAGGATATGTGCCCAATCCACTCAAACAGGCATTGAATGCCTTGGTGCTAACTTCCCATCTTGAATAAGACTATTTTCAGCTTGGATAGCAATATCATAGGCTACTGGGAGATATTATCCTCCCATAGACTAAATCATAGTTGAAATATTGTTGTTTAGGGATCTAAGATAATAAAGAAAATAATGATCAACTTGAGGCTTGAAACTTGCTGGAATTCTTTCCCAAGTTCTAGAATTATGGATATTAAAACTAGACATAAATTTATGAGGATCTCTTTTGATTGTAGATAGTTGATCTATAAGGGATAAATGATCTTAATTATCTTGAAATTGTTTTAGCAGTTTACCACCAAACTCATCCCAAGTTCTTATGCTTCTAATCTCTAAATTTCTATACCATTGCAAGGCTTTCCCTTTCAAGGATACAACTAAAACTCTCAAAGCCACATCTTCATGAGTTATATTATGGACTGCACATAGGGCAACACCATCTTTGATATGTTTTCTAGGTGTAACCTGATTTTCACTAGTAAAGGTAGGTAAACTTTTCATGGCAGCATTAGGGAAATTTTAAATGGCTATTTAGAAAACTAGGATCTGAACAAAGAAATTAATATGTGGTGAAGAAGGATTAGGAGGAGGGTTGTTAAAACTAGGCCTATTATAAGGTAGGGTGTTACCAACTCTTCTTCTTCTTGTAGAATTCAAAGGTAAAGAAATGAACCCAGAATGAATTCCTCTTATCGATGATCTTGTAGTCACTTTAGGCATGGAACATGCTGCAAAAATGGTCTAAAAATAGCCTTATGGAGTCACCAAATAAATATTTTAATCTTTAGATTAAATTGTTGCAACTTGTTGTCCTGAAAGTAACATTTCTTCTGTGAATCTACTGTAAATTGTTGTAATCTTCTCATGGATCTGATTCCTTGTCCCACCCGGCGTGCCAAAAAAATTTTATCTCTCAAAAGTGCACCCTATAGAAAGATGGTTATATATGTTCTAAATTTGGAAAATGTTGACAATTTTTGCACTTGTGCAAAAATGGGCAACTTGAAACTTTGTTACGATGGATGGCATTCATGAAATGTACCTAAGTTAGGTGAGATTCTTTTGGTTCAATATTTGTTCTGTTGGATTAATTAATGAATACATGTAATTTGCAGCTATGTGTACTATTACAAAATGTAACAAATCACATAGTTTTCAATTTCATGATCATCTTCAGAAAAAGAACACGAATCCCCAAAGGATAGATGTGTAATCTTGAGGAAGATTGAAAATACATAATCGATGAAGTGTTAAGTTTTGGAACAACAATCATATTTTCATATTGCAGCATTCAAGGTTCATTGCTAAAGTTACAGGTATTTTAAAGTTATTCCCTTCATGATTAAATACATTCAATTATGTCATTGACTTGTTTAATTCATTATATAATCCATAGATAAAGATGAAAAGTAGAAAGAAATACACCACTCAGTTTCAAAATTCAATGTTTTATTCATAATGAATTTCAAATGTTTCCCACACAAGTTGTGGGATGTAACTCAAAATTAAATTACAACTACTAAAGTAAGAGGTACATATGCATGAAAAAGAAAGTAAAGGAGTATGAAAGAAACCATCATTTCCTTTTGGTGTCTTTCATTTCGGTTGATTCATTTCCAGCTCCAAATTTGCTCCATCTTCATCCCCACTTCTTAGTAGATAGCACTATACCTGAAAACAAAAAAAGGAAGGATTGTCAATTTTGAGCTCAGGGTTGTTCCGTATTCGTATACTATCAAGATTCATGCAAGTAGACCTCATAGTATAAGGAAGTATAAATTACATGAGGATCAATGGCACAACTGATAAAATCACTATTTTGTAGCAATGTACATGACTCATTCACTTATAAATAATGAGCAAGAAAACTATGGACTAAAAGAGAGGCCAAAAAAACTAATGTTTTCTAACTATTTTATCTAAATATGCATATACAAGTAAGAAGAAAGGAGTGATACATTCTGTAACTTGAATAAGAAAAGTACATTTATTTCAATTTAAACTAAAGGTTGAAGTTAACTAAAACGAGACAAAATTACAGTTGGAACAGAATGGAAAAGGAAATCAGAGGAAATTTTGATAGGGGTTCACCATGTAAAATGGAAATTTTACATCTTTCCATTATGATTTTTCAAACTAAAACATGCTTGAAAGCTGTAGATAAATCAAATAGTATACAGAAAAGAGAAAATACATTCTAAAGTCAAATCTACAATCTCATATAAATATAGGTTACTTCATGAATATTTTCTATCATAATACAACTAAGGATATAGAATGTAATTCATCATGAAGGATACAGTACACAATGCAACCAACTCAATGGACAATAATGAAGATTTCTATGAAAGAGTAATTACACAGTCAAGGTGAGTAGAGATACAAACATGAAGTAGAATAAAAAAAGAAGAAGAGATAATTATAGTCGATACCGCATATATAGCTACAAATTTCAGTTCCTCTATAGCATCAACAATGATCACGTAACCAAACAGACCAACATAAAGCAATATTTGCAGCTCAGCAAATACAAAGAAGCAATTCTCAGTTAAGAACATAAAATTATTCCTAATGAAGGAAAAAATTCATCATAACAACTATAGAGACATACTCATGTATTCAAAAGCAAGGGAATCATGGTAGGAACAACACAAATCAGAACCCAAATATGGGTAATAAAGAATAAAGTTGAGTTTGATATAAACAATCAGACAATATATAATCCATGTTTAGTTCAAATAAATGTCAACAGAGAGAATGAGCTCCTTGGTACCATGATTTTATTCAGTAAAAGCATAATTTACAGGAAGAATAAAATAAAAAACTGAGCAAATAAGAGTAACCCAACAAAAATAATAGCATCCTAGTTTCAGACGCAAGGACCCTGATTCGAGCCATAGCTAACTTTGTTTACAACAAATAACGAGAGGTAAGAGTACATTAGTTAGAAAATTTCCAAACTCAGTTCATAACACAAACAAAAGCCCAGCTATAGCATTCCAAAATCTCACAGATTCATGAAGTTTCAGTGCATAGAATGTCCTAGCAACTAAATGCCTCACATTTTAGAATGTACATTTGAGAAGATATTGCTTAGATTTATGGCTCGATTGGAATGACAAAGCCTTACCTTTAAATAACAACCTTGCTAGATAATTCAAAGGTTCAACTATAGAATGACATACAATGAATGAAATATTTGACAAAGCTCTCAAACCTAGAAAATAGCGGGTGAATGCACAAGCCACCAAGTAAAAAAAAATGAAGTGAGCCCAAAATCTCATTAATGGCTCAGATTCAGAACTTTAAAGGGTAAACACCAAGTCAACAGAAAAGATAGCTTTAAATTATAAATAAGCTACAATCGACATGAATTTTCTTGAACCAAGAAAATCATAGCTCAGTAACAAAGAACTATACATATCATGATGTGTCTACATAGTCAAAAAATCAATCAAACAAAGGAAATATAGTTTTATTTTTCTACAACAATGGGTGTGCTATATATAGACTTATGTAAATTTTAGTCTGATAGAAAACTTATATTCAAAAAAACCCTTGTAAGGAAATTTTCATATCTAAAGAAAGGAAGAGCATATTCAATGTCAAGCAATACAATAAATAGAGCTATACATCATGGCCATAGTGAAAAGGAAAACTATCAGAGAAAATAATGAAGTTGAAAAATCAAATAAAAACATCAAGTATATAGATCTACTGAGAATTTGCATGAATAAGAAATGTAATGAAATTACTTGTACAATATGATAAAATCCATGAAATCCTCATTAATATCAAGTATAGAATAAATCGATGAGTACCCCAATGATTTTCAAGCTCAGAGATCAAGGTTGCACAAATAAATTCAAAGATACAAAAGGTTTTCATGGTGTTAGTGCTAATAAATCCAAACCGACTAAGAAAAAAATGTTACCAACCAAGGAATCAGAGGCTCACATTTGAAAATCGACCTCCATTAGAGTTACAACATTTTTCTAAGTCCACAGAAGCACATTGACTCAAAGAAACCAGAGTTCAAAATTACCAGTAGCGTTGGAAACCACTAAAGAATCTTGTGTAGAACTAAAAAAGGCCTTCGAACAATCAGAGGTCGTGCTCAAAAAGATGAAGAAGATACCTTGAAATTAGTTCCATGGTGATTAAAATTAATGAGATCTCACTCATAATCTCTAAACAGAGCAAAATAACAACAGATGCAAATTTTTAGAGCCTTAAAGAACCATTTTACATAGGAAATCAGACTTGGAAGATCAAAAATAGTGATGTTATAAATTTTCACCATGGCTTTGTCGCTTAGAACAAGAAAGAAAAATGATCAAATGACACACTCAGTAAGCCTTTTAAAACCTAACTTTCGCAAAGTTGATAGTGAGTTAGAGAATCAAAGGCTCGAGAGTTCTAAGTACATATTGAACGATCAAAATACAAATCATCATGCTAACCATGGTTCAAATCATCAACAATCCAAATGATCAAGGTACACAAGATTAATGGCTACAAAGCATTCACTGCATTTAAAATATGTGCAAATGGAGGAGGATTGTTCAGTAAAGATCAAACAGAGATCATCAAACTCCCAACTTAACCATGGTTTACTCAAAGCATCCATGTGTCAACCAATGATGAAACCCTAATTAGGGTATAATTAAGTAAAGACAACAACAAAAGGAATGGTTGAGTCATCATGGCGAAGGGGACTAGCCAGATTGAAAAAAATCATTACGTTGACCTTTGATAAAGTTTTGAACCATAGTGTTCGAATGATTATATTTACCAAACCTTATAATATGGCATGCTTCAAATGAGTTACTGAAATTATGATTATGGGTAAATCCCTCATGGGGAGGGGCCTGTTTTGAAGTAAACGAATGATTTTCAACCTTACCTTAGACTATACCATATATCATTATTAATGCAAAAGTTAAAACAAAAGTGCCATGTTCAAACTAATAGACCGATGAATGATTAAGTTCCCATGACCTTAATACATTTAATAGTATTATGTTAATATCCAAAAAGTGGTTGAGTATAGTATGGTAATATTTCACAAAATGAACCCATGTGTATTCAAAATCATGGTATTATGCCAAGTCAACAAAGGAGGAAGACAACCTTTCACATCACAAGTGGTCCCCATAGTGGGAGAGTTTAAAAATGATTAAATTATATTTTCTCAGGAGTGTAAATCTTCATGTGACCATAAGAGGATAGAGGGGATGTCATCATCAGAACTAAAGGTAGTCCCCAACAAGATGGATAGATGGGTGAACATTTGGCCAAGTGTTGCTAATGAAGGATTTATTTTTTCTCATACATAGGGGCATATTATTTTGCATGTGCATCTAAGGGGGCAAGTATATCAAAATTACAGATGTCACATCAACCACTAGAACACAGAGATTACATGCATTGGAGAAGACTTTCTCATCAAGAAACATTTATTATTAGCAGAATTATTCACCCAACCTTATTAAAAATAGAAAAGTCAACTGTAGTTTGACTGAGTTGTATTTTTGTAACCAAGGTTATTAATGCCTCATTATATTAGCATGATTATTTTTTCCTTTATTTATTCATGATAAAGGATCAAAATAGGTTGCACGGGCGAGTACAATTTTATTCTATTTTTAGGATGGATGGGATAGATAATTTTGCTATATATTATTTGCATTGGAAAAACATAGAGGAGGAATTTTGGAAATAGGAGTGCTGAAGAAGTTTTCCAGTTTTGCCTTTTGAATGAGAATTATATTTTACTTTTCCAAACATTTGCAGTCTTCTGTATGTCTAATTAATCCTTTTGAATGTCAAATTCCCTAGTTAATAATCCTACCTTGTTGCAAATATATTATTTTCTACATGATATTAGTGTGCATGTTTATCTTATCAATATTATTGTGAATTTTTCCCTCAATATGTCAAGTGTTTTGCCTTAATATCCTGCTAAAAACTATTGGTTTGTACATCTAGAATCCATTCTCAGATACTTGTGCATGTGATTAGTCAAATCCCTCAACAATTTTGGTGTATCAACCAAGTTTTCAATTCATTTACAGTCATCATTTTACCCTTAAAACCCCAAAATTCAGTTTAGGATACATCAAGAAGGAACCGGCATTGATACCAGAGACTCACCTCAATAATAGGTATACCCACAGACCTGAGGTGTTTCCATTGTATCTACGAAAGAGAGAGATCCATTTTACAAGCTTAGAACACATACAATGATCTCTCTACAGGGTGCACTTTCGAGAGATAATAGTTTCAGACCAGAATATAAAGTTATATCAAAAGCTTTGACTTTTTACGAAGTAATGATCTAGTTTCAATATTTCCTGAGTCAAAAATTCAAATGATTAAGTGTTTGATGTAGATCAAACCCAAGTCTCAATCAAAGTTTCAAAGATATTTTTTAAAAAATACTGATAACAGTATTCCTTACAGTCATCATAAGCTTCAAAGGTGTTAGCAATGAAAAGGCACATTGTTTTTTGAGTTGGATCATCAAGCAATGCAACGGAAAGATGAAGTCATAACTCTAATAAAGAATTTAATAGAAGTGAATCGACCCAGATTTGAGAATGGGTGAAATTACAGAACGATGAAAATTGTGAGCTTGAACCAGTTTGAAATAGTGACGCTAGAAGGAAAACAATCAAAACCCTTAGCCAATAGTGATAAAGAAGAGATCTACAAATACATTATCATTACAAGCTTCAGGCATGAGACCAATCAGACATAACATGAACCCCAACAAAATGTGAAACAATCTGATCCTAAGTTTTGCAAAACTTACAAGAAAAATCAATGAAACAACTATATCGAACCAACAGTGACAAGATAAAAGTGAAACATAACATGGGAAATATTTCAATGTAGAACTACAAAAAATCATATGGAGGTTGGGGTTTCTAGAACAAGAAAATGTAGATATCAGTAGAAAATACAAAACTTCAAAGCTCAAAGAATGGATACTCATCAAGTAAAATGGAAAATTCCCAAAGTATATTGTGCAAAAACAAACTAATGGCTCATATTCAACTAAATCTTGGGCAAAAAACAAAATATTTGGCCATTTTTCAGTAACAGTTTGAATAACAAAACTCTAGATCCACGAAATGGAAACAGTAAATATTTTGTATAGAAATGGAGAGTGATTTCAAATAAAATTAAAACCCCATATCAGATATATGGAGTCTAACAAGAATCTTACCTTTGGTAGAGGCTGTAAAAACTAAGAATGGTTGTTTCCTTAGAATTTAACAAAATCTTGAGAAATACAAGGAAAAAGAATGCAAGATTAGCAGTTGTAGGCGGAAAACCCCAAAATTCTCATTTGCAGTGGAGAATGATAATACCTAGAATATTCTTCAAACTCCCATAAGTATCACAGTACCAAATAATAAACAGAAACCATCAAGGTTCTAGAAGGGTATGGATATAGAAACAAAATCTCAAAAATATCTTGTTGAGAGCTAAAAATAACAAAGAAAATGGAACATTTATAGTTTAAAAGTGACGAACTGACCTTCTCATAAAAGATGACCATTTTCAGTCAAGACAGAGAGGCAACTCAAATTGAAAAGAAGCCATAGAAGTTATAGAAACTTCAAGAAGATTTGTTCTTTGCAACGAAATCAATCTCGAAAAAAACAATAGACATAACTTCACAGAAAGCTAAAAAAGATAGAAAAAATTGAACTCAGAAAGCCAAAAAGGAAAAGAACCAGCTTCAAATCTTCCATCACTCTGAAAGAAAAGATTGCATAAAATTGGAAGAGAAACCAAATATACAAATTCTTGAAGTCATCGAGCCTCATCAACTTTTAAAGTGCAAGAAATAAAGCTTGAAATGAAAAATTCATTACGGTACGAATTTATTTTTCCAGGGCTTCACCTAGGCAATAAAAATGCAAATGAATGAAATGAGTTAGGTTTGAGTTATTTTACTCAACCAAAGTATAACCATACATGAACCTAACTCAACCTCAATTTATATCAATGATCTATATCATGGGAGTAAAAATATTAATGGTTGAAGACTAACACTGAAATCAATGCAAACCTCCGAGTAACCCTAACTCGAATAAGTTATCAAATCAATTGAAATAGATTAAAAGGACATGAATCAACGTTTCACAATGCAAGGTCCAACTAAACCATAAGTTTCCCAATCCAACCATGTTGAAATAAAATTAAAGACGTGTCATGTAATAGAAAAACCCTAACTCCAACCTAGGTTAATGGATACCATCGACACAATGATGGGGTAATTCAAAGGGGGGTCTTCCCTTTAATTATCAAGCTTTTACCATAATATGTGGTATGACAAAATTCAAAAGGCCAAATGACTAATGTGTTTTTCCTAGTTAATCAAAACTAATGATTAAGGGGGAGACCCTTAATGTTTTCTAAAGTATGGTGCATGGTAAATAAAAGGGATCAATGATTATAGAAAAGGTATATCTCGACCAATCATATATGTCATAGTCAGCCAAAAGGTGAAAAAATAAGAAATGATGTATATGACACAAATCATCAAAGGGACCTTGTATTATTCAAGCATCATCATATAATCAAAAGGTGGTCATTACTAATTCAAAGGCTCATGTATGCCTAACGAAACATTTTCAAGCCATGTATGCCTAATTCAAAGACCATATCATGATGGAGGAATATACCACAGTAGGGTAATGATTACCTTAACCTTTGCAAAATTCCCTTTTTTCCAAGTATATGCATATCATGATGAGAGGAAGACAAAGGTAATTATTTTTCTTACACAGAATGTATTTTTGCATGCTTTCACAAGAGGAAAAAACATAGATAAAGCCAAAATATCTTTTCAAGTGGGTGAATACACAAGTGCTACATCAAGGATTAAATATGATTATTTAATCAACAACAAGAAGACCAAGTTGTGTGCACATTGGAGATGACTTGAATAATAAGCAATAGTTATTATTAGCTAATTTTTATTCACCCAAGTATTAATTGCAGTAAAAATAGAATAGTCAACTACACTTTGACTAGAGTTTATTTTTGTAACTAGGGCTATTAATGCCTCATTGTAATCAGCATGTCTATTTTTATTCCTTTATTTTTCATGATAAAGGGGTAAAATTAGCATGCATGGGTGAGTACAGAATGTAGTCTATTTTTAGGAGGGGTTGGGTGAAGTTTTTTTACTATATATTGTATGCACTAGTAAGGCATAAGGAGGACTTTTTGGATGTAGGAGTGATGAAGAATTTATTTGCTAGTTTTCCCTTGAATGAGAACCAGTTATTGCCTTTCTAATTATTTGCATTGGTGTGTATCTTTCCATTAGTTCTTGTGAATGTTAATTTCCTGATTTAATTATCTTACCTTTATGAAAATTTGTTGTTTTCTATACAGTCTTAGTGTGCATGTCAGTTGTTGTGTCATTGTGAGTTATTCTCTCAAGACACAAGTGTTTTCCTTAGGATCAAACTAAAAACCCATTTTTTCGTGCATCTATAATTTGTTCTCAATTTTATTGTGAACAAACTCAGTTAAAGCCCTCAATCAATTTGGTGTATCACCCCATTTCAATTCAATTACAATAATATTTTTACCCTTGAAACCCCTAACAAAATTAATTTAGGATACATTAATAAGGAACTGGCCTTGACAGTAGAGACTCACCTCAACAATAGGTATACCCACATAACTAAGGTGTTTCCATTATATCTATGAAAGTGAATTAAAAAAAAGATTAGAACCCCTACTATCAACTATAAAAAAGGGTGCACTTTCGAGAGATAACAATTTTTGGAAAGCCTAGTGGGAGACTGATAAGATCTACAACAGATTACAACAATTTACATCAGATTTACAGAGAAAGAACATCACTTTTGGAAGAAAAAATCTATAGATATTCATTGAAAATCAAAAGAAATTATTTGGAGACTCCATAAGGCTGATTTTAGATCAGTTTTGTAGCATGTTCCATTCCTAAAGTGAGTACAAGATCATTGGTAAGAGGACTTCCTGCTAATTTTATTTATTTATCTTTAAATTCTTCAAGAAGAAGAAGAGTTGATAATACCTTACCTTATAACAAGCCTAGTTTTGGAAATCCTCCTCCCCTTTCTACACCACATGTTAATCTTGTTATTTAAATCCTTATTATTCCAATGGCTCAACAACCACTACCACCACCACCTAGAAATTTTGTTACCTTTACTAATGGTTGCCCTTTAGTAACTCAAGTCTATCATGACATACTTGTTGCTGCCTTGACATGTTTACCTTCATTTACTGGTGAAATTCTTATTACCCTTACTGAACATATTAAATACATTGCAACCCTTTGTGCAGTCCATAACATAAATCATGAAGATGTGGCTTTGAGACTCTTAGTTGCATCATTTAAAGGACAAACTTTGCAATGGTATAAAACTTACCGATAGGGAGTATAACAACTTGGGATGAATTAGGAGATCAAATACATAAACAATTTCAAGAAAATTATGATCATTTATCTCTCATAGAACAATTGTCTACAATCAAGATAGCTTCTCATGAATTTATGACTAGTTTTAAATATCATATTTTCTAGAACTTGGGAAATAATTCCATCAAGTGTTAATCCTCAAGATGATCATGCATTTAATTCTATCTTAGAGATTTAAATAGTGACATTTTAGCAATGATATTGTATATGGGAGGAACTACACTCCCAACAGCTTATGATATCTCTATTAGGGCTGAAAATAGCCTTATTCAAGCTGGCAAATTAGCCCCAAGGCCTTCTATGCCTCTTATGGTAGATTTGGCACTTGTTCCACAACCTATTACCATAATAGAACCGACTATTACAACACCATCATAAGGACTTAAGGCTTTGTAGACACATACAAATTAAATAACAACATTAAAGAGACAATTGGATCAGCCTAATAGGCCCTATCAAGCACCTTATCAGTAAAATAGGCAGCCATACTAACAAAATAAGAATTATAGACAACCATATCAAAAAAGGAAATTTTAGCCTAAAGTTGCTAGCTCATCTAGTGCTCTTGTTCCAGTCAATATGGCTTCGAAAGAGTGGTGTTTACCTTGCAATCAACCTCATACAACTTCTAATTTCCCAAATGCATTCCTGAATATAAGCTTTGTTGCATAACCTCAATCTGAAGCATTATTCATGCCTCAAATGGACAGTGGGTAGAAAGACGCTTAGAGTTAGAAATCATCTAAATAGATCTTAGTCAGTTTTGGAGAAAAAAATTTATTGCACTTACAAATAGGTATCAAGAAAGAGCTCAAGATAAAGAAAAATAACAAAAATGGCCTTTTTTACCTATAGTTACTAATAAATCAACAAATGTAGGTAAAAATAGCAAGCATTTCAGCTCCCAAAGAGCAGCAAAAATAGTTGCAACCTTATCCTATATGATAATTCATACCTCAAATTTCAAAAGTTGGTGAAGCAGTCTTTTTTTGCTAAATCTTATGCTAAAACTATAGAAGATTTTTAAACAATTGATACTTATTTTAATATTTTTGAGGTAATGAAAAAGCATAATATTATTATTTCATTATGGGATGCTTTGAGTATTTCAAGACAATAGGATTTTCTTTCTCATGAGCTTGCTAAGTTACAAATTTTTTTCAAAACCAGCTGAAAAGGAAGCTCATAAAGATGATATGGTCCTTATTATAATCAAGAAAGGTTCCATGAAAGCGTTTAAGTTTATGGTACAAAAGGTTCTAAATTCTAATGATATTAGAAATCCACCACCCTTTTATCTATATTTGATCATTGGAGATAATTTAGTTTATAACTGCATGGTTGACAAGTGTTGCAAGAAGAACAATAATGCCTAACCCAATTGCAAAAAAGTTAGGTCTGGAGTATGAACCTATAAAAAAGTGCATATTGCAGCTGGATGGGTCAGGAAACGTCATAGTTGGTGTCATTAAAAATTTGGAGGTAACATTACATGCTTGTACAAATGTGTTTATTCTTGAAGATTTAAGTTGTTGTAGATCTACCTCCCTATTTTGTTTTATGTTTAAAAAGATATTTTACAGCAAATATAGGAGGTTATGTTTCTTTTGATTGTTCCTTTTTGTTTTTCTCTATGAGGTATGGAACTAAACTTATAGTTAATTCATAGCCTTCGAATAAATTTCATTTTCGAACCTCATGTTCCAAATGTTGTAGCAAATTATGCAGCCATAAATCAGAATGAATTTGATGTCACAGTGCATGTTTCTGCATTAGATGGTGTTTGTAACTTGTTTATGGATGAAAAAAAAACCAATATGAACATACTTATGATCTTTTCAAGGAAGTATAAGAATGCTTTTTTTGGTGTTTATTGTTTGTATGAAGAAAATGCACCTATTCCATTAATGTCTAAAATAAAGAAGACAACAGGAGGCTTATGAAAGCTTCATTTCAATGGAAGCAAAGAAAGAAAAAGGGAGCAGGTGTAGGTTTTATGCTTACTTCTCCTTTGAATGAAAGGTATTTTTGATCTCTAAGTCTACAATTTTCATATACTTGTAATGTAGTTTAATATGAAGCATTAATTCATGGCCTACAATGGGCCAAAAAAGAGGTGTAAGCATGTTACAAGTGTTTGGTGATTCAGAGTTAGTGATTAGTCAAGTAAAAAAATTTAATGTTTGTATAAATTCATTGCTTGAAATCTTCTAAGGATAGAGTTTCAGACTTAATGGATGATTTTTAGGCTATTAACATGTAATCTATTCTAAGAGCTGGAAAAAACATGTAGACAGGTTTGCCAGAATTTGGTGCTAGATTTAAATGTGCTAGAACAGATTGAAAACAATAAGATTAAACCACCTATAAAGTTGATTATCAGACCTTCAGTGCTTGATAATGAAGAAAAATGGAAAGTTTTCAGAAGATGATGAGAAAATCTACAAATTTCTACAGCAAGAAGCTGATTTTTCTATAGTTAATCAAGAAAAATTTCAACACTTATATGGTGATCAGATTATACAATTGAAAATAAACAATCTAACTTAAGGGCTTTTTTCTTTAGAATATATTTTAAGCTCTGATGATCAAGTAAAAAATGATAAAGAAAAGATCTCCTTCTCAAGTAGATAACTTATGAAGATATCCTCGTTGATGATGAAAATAAGTTATTTATTGTAAAGGTATGTTCCTTAGTTGAAAAACAATCTTTCATTAATTTATGCAAAGAATTTAAAGATGTTATTTTCTTGGAAATAGAAAGATTTGAGAGGATTTGATCCCAATTTATCTCGAACAAACCATAAAGTTGTTGCAAAATACAAAACCAGTAAAGTAGAAACAAAGGCCTATAAATCGCAAGATTGATCCATTAATGAGAAAAAAATTATCTAAGTTAATTGAATCAGACATTATATTTCTAGTTAAGAATTCAATTTGGGTCGCTAATCTTGCGCCTATTCGAGAAAAAGAATGGAGAAATCCAACTGTGTGTGGATTTTAGAGATCTTAACAAGGCTTCATTAAAAGATCATTATTTTCTTCCCAACATGGATCAAATTTTCTAGAATAGTTTCAGGTTCAGACATGCTTTCCCTTTTGGATGGTATATAGTGGATATAATAAATTTCTTTTTCATGAAGAAGATAGATATAAAATAACCTTCACCTCAAAGTGGGGGACTTATGCTTACAAAATAATGCCTTTTTGACTTTTAAATTTTGGTACAATGTTTCAACATGCAATGGATGTGGCTTTTCATAGCCTTTTTAAATAAATTCATCTTAGTTTATTTACACGATGTTACTGTATTTTTGAAGAATTTTTATGTTCATCTTATGCATTTAAGGAAGAATTTCCAACTTTGTAGGTAGTTTGGAATCTCATTGAATCCAAAAAGTCTATCTTTTACATACGTGAAGGTAAATTACTTGGGCATATTGTTTCTAGGAAAGGTTTAGCTATTGATGCTTTCAGAATTGAAGCAATTTCATGGCTTTCCTTGCCTCACCATAAGAACGCATTACAAATTTTTCTTGGAAAAATCAACCTTTTTAGATGATTTTTTCTATATTTTATAGTATTAGTCAAGCCATTAAAAACTATGTTAAAGAAAGATAAAACTTTTTGTTAGACTAGTGAAGGATTGAAAGGATTTAAGACCATCAAATCAGCTATTTCACAAGCTCCTAATTTGAAAAATATTAATTTTGATAAATATTTCACTATGTATGCACTTGCAGGAGCTAAAACAATTTCAGCCATATTAATTCAGGTTAATGATGAAAATATATAGCAACCCATTACTTTTTTTGGGTAGAGTTTACATGGCTATGAGACAAGGTACACTTTTCTTTTAAAAAAGTACTTGTTGTAGTTATAGGACTAAATAATTTCAAGTACATATTTTCTAATAATAAGATACATGTTTTAGTCTCTCATCCAAATGTTAAAGTGTTCATGTTAAACAAATAATTGAATGAGAAGAGAGTAGGTTGGATTACAAAGGTTATGGAATATGATGTTGACATCCGTGTTGCAAAAATAGTTTGCAGGAAAGGATTATGTGAACATCTGATTGTTGACATGGAAAAAATGTAAGCTTAATACTTGTTACAACCATTATAACATGTTGTAGTTTTGTATCAGCAACCTAAAATTTTATTACAACCTAAAAATTAGCAACGAAAACTCAATTCGGAGGTTATAGGATCAATTTGGATGTCAGATTTGATCAATTACTTATAACACAGTACTTATCTGGAAGGTATGGACAAGAATAAATGAAGATATTTCAGATTACAAGCTATACCTTATGTTTTCATTGATGGTGTGTTGTTCAAAAAGGATATAAATTGAGTGTTGCTACATTGTGTTGATTATGACAGAGTGTAGTAAAAATTGTCTGAGTTTCGTGAAGGACCTGTAGGAGGTCACTTCTCAACACGTACTATAACCTTAAAGATTATGAAAGCTGGATATTATTGGCCCAACATATTGAACAATTGTTTTGAATGGATTAAAAAGTGTAAGAAGTGTGCATTCTTTTTTGTAAAGGAATGTTTAGCTTCGTTTCCTTTGTAACTTGTTTCAATGGATCACCCATTCATGTAGTGGGGTCTTGACTTCATTGGCATGATAAATCTACCTTCATTAGAAGGAAACAAGTGGATCTATACTTCCATGGATTATTTAACATGTTGGACTAAAGCAATAGATTTAAAAAAAGATAACGAGATTTCCATCTTATCATTTTGTAAAGGTATAGATTGTAGGTTTGTTGTTCCAACAACTATCATTTTAGATAATTCCTTAGCATTTCTTGGTACAAAGGTAACATAATGGGCTGTCAAGCATGGTATTTATTTGAGTTCTTCATCTAATTATTACCCTCAAGGTAATGGATTAAGTGAAATTACTAACAAAAATCTTTTAAAGATCATTAAAAGAACACTCAGGGAAAACCAAAGAGCTTCGCATCTGATTTTGAATTTAGCACTTTGAGCTGATAGACTGACTCCTAAGACGTCAGTTTGCAATTCACCGTACAATCTTATTTATGGATGTGACAGAAAAATGCCTATTTCGGTTGAGTTGTCTACATTGGATTTACTACATCAAATGGGATTACTTGAGAATGAACCAATGCAGGTTCGGTATATAGAATTAATTGAAAAGTAAGAGCTAAGAGATCAAGCTCATCTTAACATGGAAAATTATCAGAGATAGATCAAGAGAACATTTGATAAAAAGGATAAGTTCAGAGTGTTTAATGAAGGAGACATTTTGCTGAAATGGAATGTTGATTGTACAAATCCAGGAAACCACATGAAGTTTGATATAATTTGGAGTGGTCCTTACATGATTTCATCTTATAAGAAGAACAATGCATTTCATCTTTCAAGGCTCAATAGAGAGTAAATTCCCATTCTTGTGAATGGTATGTTTCTTAAATACTTTTATGTAAAATCCTTATAGTGTCTGGTTAGAGTAGGATTTCCCTTTCAATAAGTGTAGTTCATGTAGATTGTAATTTTTTTCAATTCAATAATTCCATTCATGTACATGATCTGGTTTACCAGATCATTTCCCAGCTTTAGTTTTTTATTCATAAGGGTCATCTTTTTTAGAAAAAGGTATATTTTGGTTATATGGTTTGACTCCACGCAAAATGGACTAGAGAAAGGCATTGGTGTATAAGCTAGCAGAAATATTTCATGATAGGATCTATAGAAATGTTGACAATTTTTACGATTGTGCAAAAATGGGAAACTGGACACCCCTGTTTTTGATGGAAGAATTGTGATGGACTCTAACTAGGGGGCATAATATACTTAATTGGTGTTTAGGTAAGTGAATCAGCAAGGAGAAATATAGCTATGAGTGTTGTTGTAGAATGTAACACCTCACATATATTGTTATCCCATGTTGACCTTCATTAAAGATGCACAAATTCTTTGAAGAACTAAAGTACAACCTTGAGGAAGTGGAGATAGAGGCAGACTTGAGGAGTTAGACTCTAAATCAGAAAACATAATGTTTGTTTTCATGCAATGTTCATTAGAAACTATGACTTATTTACTGAGCTTGTTTAATTTCCTTGTACCACATTACAACCATAGATATGAAAGTAAAAGAATTTACGCAACTCAATTCAATAAATAATATCAGTTATTCATTAAGTAAATTCAATATTTCCCACACAATAGTGTGATGTACTATGTTAATCAAAAATAAATGCCGTACATGGATATGATAGTTAAAATAAAAAGAGTTATTAGAAAATACCCATCATGCATGGTTGTTTTTTGAACTTTGGGATTTCAGTTCTAACTCCTCCATCTTCATGTTCAACATCCAACAACTAGAGTGTACATGAAAAAGAAAAGGAAAATAATATTAGTTACAAGCTCAAGGTTTAATCTAAACTCATATGTTATCTATTTTCAATCAAATGAACCATTTGAGATCGAAAATCATAATGTGCATTAATGCAGCAGTTTCAAATTTGAAAATTACTATCTAACAAAATCTCATGATATTCGCATGAATTATGACAAAGTAGAAAGAAAAGAAAAAGAGAGAACATAAATACCATGGAACACAAGAGAGGCCAAAAAGCCTATTGTTTACTAACTAATTGGTTTAATTATGCAAGTACATGTAATAATTGAAGAAAATAAAATATTTTGCATGATTTGAATTCTGTACTATTGAGTATATGTTCCATTCAGGATACAGAAGAAACTTTCATTCATGTCTTTCACAATTATTAAGGTACAAGATCTGCAAGAACAAATGAAAAGAGTAGTCAAATAAATGATCGAGTACACTTGAATCAGAACAATGCATGGAAATTATTTCAATTTTAGATCAAACCAACATGGAAGGGGATCATGTTGAATATCAAAGAAAAGATCATTTAAAAATTTATGTCCTAGATTCATTTTTCTCACAGAAGAGTACAATGACATATTACAAGCTAAGATATAAGCATTATCTAGTTTTTAAGTTTTCCAAAAACTTTCAAGATAGAAACAAATAAAAAGCATAGTAGTGGAAAATATTAAACCTCATTTTCCTGATACAAGATTACAAAATATGATCAAATTGGAAATCAAAGAGACACTCTTATATGCTATAAGTACAAGTGTATTATTTGAAGCTGAAAGCTTAAAGGAGAAATCTATATATATTCATGTTTTGCATAGTTCGCCAAGTTACAAATAAAAAAGTCTAACTGATTTTAAATTACAAGATCAAAGTGAAATCTTCAAATAAATGTCATCAAGTACAATTATCAGGCTAAGAAAGGAATTTTCAACAACAAAAATTTACCCAAACATCAAGGGAAAAGTAGACGAGATGATCATATTTCTTCATCCAAGAAGCTTCATTATTATTTCATCATGTCCTAAAATAGAAATAGCTTTCCAACTATCAAATCACAACTTTCCAAGTTCACGTATGCATGCCGTGTCCCATCCTGTCTCCCCTCCACGCTACAACCTTCTACGCTCCGCGCACCCCCTATTGCAGCTTTGTAAGATCAATTTACAGCCAAGTTCGTACTTAGGAAAATTACAAGTATTGAGTGGACCAAATAAGTGTACAGATTCAAAAAATATTACATTTTACTTGGGTTACTGTCATATTTGCAGCATATAAAGAAGTAGCAAGTATTTTTTGACAAGATTGCAGCAAATGTTTCAAAGATAGATGGTTTGATTTCTTTTTCATAATGATTAATTATATGTAAAAAATATTAAAACTCTCAAATTACAAGTATAATTGGTGATTCAGAATCAATTCATGAGAAGAGATCAATAATAACAAGTATAATTTTAATAACACAACGATATATTTTCAACAGTCAGAATACAAGCTCCTCTAGATGTAGTTTCAATTATGCACATGAAATGATGAGAATTTCAGCATAGAGTAGACACCAAGACAAGTCAATTTTCAGCCACATAGAATAATCATCAAGCTTATTGTTTAAGTTTACAAAGTCTCTATACCTAGAGGAGAATAAAAATCTACAGAGCTTGGACCAAAAGGAAAACATTATTCAAGTGAGAATGATGTCTTAAAACTGTTATGTCAAATATTCATCTAAAGTTGCTTCCCTTTTCAAGGTTTAGAAGTGAAGTACAGTTGTTCACTACAGTTTAATAATTCAGAGTTATAGTAGTTCCAAGTGAAGAATTTTTAGTAAGATATAAACTTGAAACAAATTTTAGCCAACACATAAGAGGAGAAACTGTTGTATCATCTAAAAAAACATCACAAAACAATATGGAAAAACAATTTATTGAAAGCAATTTAAAATCTTTCCAATGGTTTTAGATCATAATAGAAAATTCTATCAAAATATTTCACTTTGTAAAAAGCAATGATCTAGATTCAATATTTCTTGGTTCAACGATTCAAATCATTAAGTTTTTGATGCAGATCAAACTGAAGTCTCAGTCAAAGTTTCACATATATTTCTTAAAAAAACTGATAACACTATTCATTATAGTCATCATAAGATTTGAAGGTGTTAGCAATGAAAATGCACTTGTTTTTTGAGTTGGATCATCAAGTAATGCAAGGGAAAGATCAAATCATATCTCCAATACAAAATTTAATAGAAGCAAATCGACCCAAATTTGAGAATGGGTGAAATTATAGAATGAATAAAATAGAGAGGTTGAACCGGTTTGAAATAATGACACCAGAAGGAAAACAGTCAAAACCCTTAGCTTACAATGATAAATAAGAGATCTAAAAATAAATTATCACAACAATTTTTAGGCATGAGACCAATGAGACATAGCACGAAACCTAGTGAAATGTAAATCAATCTGATCCTGAGTTTTGCAAAACCTACCAGACAAATCAATGAAACAAAATCTATTATCATAGGCACATAGTGGATCCCCCGTTGTGCACCCCCCCCGGCTCTCTTGGTGACCCCCCCACCCACTAGCCACCCCCACCCCCCCCGTGATCCCCCCCACCCCTCACCACCTAAAGCTAACGTTTTGAGTGTTATTTCAATGTAGAACTACAGAAAATCATATGGTGGTTGGGGTTTCTAGAACAATAAAATGCAGCTATCAGTAGAAAATACAAAACTTCAAAGATAAAAGAATGGATACTCATCAACTAAAATGGAAAAATCCCATAGTATATTGTGCAAAAACAAACCAATGGCTCATATTCAACCAGATCGTGGGAAAAGAACCAAATATTTGGCCTTTTTTGAGTAACAGTTTGAAGAAGAGAAATCCAAATCCAAAAAATGGCAAAAGAAAATATTTTGTATGGAAATGGCCAGGGTGTTCAAATAAAAGTAAAACCCCATATTAGATATATGGAATGTAACCAGAAGCTGAAATGGTATAGTTAGATTTGCACAATAATAATACTTTCTTGATATTCAAACGTACAAGATATTACAAATAAATAGGAGAAATTGATCCTATTTTCTAGGAGGTTGTTCTAACAACACTCCTCACATTTCTTATTTACGTGAATTTGGTTTAACAACCAAATCACATTCAAATAACTATATGAGTTGTTATTACAAATAATTTACTCCACATTATTATATTTACGAGTATGTAAATATAATTAACATATCTAAATAATGTGAGCACTAAATAAGTATTCCTACCATTCCCCCCATTAGTGAGAACATGGGAGAAAAACAATCACACTTCCTTCTGCAGCGTGCCGCCCATGCGTGCTCATGATCTGGATGGTTTTTCAGGACAACCAAAAACCTCAATATGGATGGTTTTAAGGACAACCAATAACCTCAACATGGATGGTTTTACAGGACAGCCAACAACCTCAATAGGGATGGTTTTACAGGAAAACCAACAACCTCAATATCATGATGCTGCTTTTCTTTTGTGCTTTCATCTGTCCACTATGCTTTTACATCAAGGAATTATGTAGGAAACACAACTGGCATATTACAAAACCACACAATAGAAGATATATTGAAAAAATTCACATTACTTCCTATAAGAATCGTAATGTTCTTAATCGTAGTCTCTATCATTGATCATTGTCACTCGATCTTGAACAGCATAGAAAACTGCCACTGCCACTGGAAGCTTTCCTTGACTAATTTGTTTTGGGTGCAGAATGGGAATGGAACATTGGTATGTATTCCCCCTCACAATGTGAAATTCCACTCATATAGACACTGAGAAGAAAAATGCATCGAAGAACATATTCTTGAATGGATCTTGCTAGTTAGGTTTTGCTGCACATGGTCACTAATGCTAGTGAACGTATTCATCTAGCTGACCATCTTTCAAAAAAGTATGGCAGTCAAAGGACTAAGTTAATCAGAGGATCACTAAAAGTCATCTGTGCTCCAACACAACTCTCTTTCCAACATCCATCAAATACCACACAAAACAGGAACACTGCAAACTGAAGCACATTGAGAAAATGGAAACAACACTGAAAATCATATACTCGCACCATACATATGCCACCATAGCTTCTGCGCGGCCCCATCGTTGGTGACTAATGAGAGGTCGTTGTTCGACCTCCTTCCTCCGATGCCTCCTTCCTCCATCTTCACGTTGCTAGCTCCGCTAGATTTGATCATGGAGCTCAAATGCATATTAAAGGACATCGGATTCCACTGATAGTGCGTCCAGTTGAAATGCAGGAACTTTTTTTTTTTCAATTTTACGACTCTTTGAACTATTTACAATGACATGACTAGACTTGAAAAGAGACAGAAAATTGATTGACTCTTTATGAATGACACCCTAATAACAACTTTTTATAATAAATATAATGAATTTTCACAAAATACGAGACACAATTAAACGATTGAAAAACCAATTAAATATTGGTTTTTATAAGACATGAAAGGACTTAGACAAATTTAATGGGCAATAGAACTTAATATTGATAACTAAGACCAACTATAAACTATTATTGACTCAATCTTAAATACATGACAAATGATAACATTAAAGTTATCCATAATGAATCGACCTTTTATATTGTATAACTAAACATTACTAAGATATTAAAGGACTCCCAATCAATAAAACATATTCACAGCTTTGAATACCTTATTGTATAATTTATTGATTCCACTCGCTAGATGGCTACACGTGCACACAGACTAGAGGAAAATATATACTATATACTTTAAACCATCTGAATACTTCTTCACAATACTACCATAGAGAATGATCATCCCCAGTACTAACTGCATTCACAAGGAGATTATTTGACCAACATATTGCAGCAGACTACCATGCAGATTGAATAGGACGAATTAGATCTACATGTAGAAAGATGACACGCATGAACTGAGGCCATGGATTTTACTGATTTGATCAACGCAAAAATCTTATATAGATTTCCACATTTATATCTTCGAATGAATTACCAATCCCAACTCACATTTTTTTTTATAGTATTGCAATCAAAACAAATCTTTTTTCAAACTGCAAGTTTCAAATATTTAAGACTTCAATATGCGGGTCATGTCCAGAAAGAGAATAATGCGCATCTATACTTGGACGAGCTTGAAAATTCAATGTAAATATCTCAATGAATAGGTGGTGGTGAATTAATAAATACCCATATCTGTCAAATGTGCACAGGTGTTTGAGGTCCACCGTCTAGCTGATAATGCTTTATAGGCTGACTCTTCAATAAAAAGATATACGCAGGTTTGAGCCTCAAGGATGATATAATTCCTTGGACAAAATCACTTTTCCCTTCGTACTTAGATCCTCCTCGGCTGGGCGATGTGATTTATGAGATCACAGTTCTTATAACTAGCAAACTATGTATATCTTAAAATGACAGTCCCGTAATGCTCAAACGGATTCCAATGCTTTTACAATGCAAACTAATTCTAACATGCACCTTCAGGTAATGACTAAATGATAAAATTCAATTTTCCATACACGGGACAGGAAAAATACTAACCGCCCCTTCAATCAATTTACACTTCCATCACATACAGAGAATCAAACTGCTCCGATACCAAATGAAATGGTATAGACAAATTTGCACAATAATAATACTTTCTTGATATTCAAACGTATAAGATATTACAAATAAATAGGAGAATTGATCCTATTTTCTAGGAGGTTGTTCTAACAACACTCCTCACATTTCTTATTTACGTGAATTTGGTTTAACAACCAAATCACATTCAAATAACTATATGAGTTGTTATTACAACTCATTTACTCAACATTATTATATTTACTAGTATGTAAATATAATTAACACATCTAAATAATGTGAGCACTAAATAAGTATTCCTAACAGAAGCTTACCTTTGGTAGATGCCATAAAAACTAAGAATGGCCTTTTCCATAGAAAGTAACAAAAGATCGTGAAATAAGATGATGAAGAATGCAATTTTACCAGTTGTTGGTCGAATACACCAAAATGCTCATTTATAGTGGAAAATGATAATAACTAGAAGGTTATTCAAACTCACATAAGTATCATAATACCAAATAATAAATAGAAACCATTAGTGTTCTAGAAGGGTAAGGATATAGAAATATAATCTCAAAAGGATCTTATAGAGAGCTCAATAAAACAAAGAAAACAAAACATCTACAATTTCAAAGTGACAAACTCACCTTCTCATAAATGATGACCATTTTTAGTCAAGAGAAAGAGGCATTCAAACTGAAAATAATCCATAGAAATCATAGAAACTTCAAGTAGAGTTCTTCTTTGCAATGAAATAGAGCTCGACAAAAATGTTTTTCATATAACTTCACAAAGAGCTTGAAGAGATACAAAATCAAACTCAGAACGCTGAAAAGGAAAAGAAAAAGCTCCAAATATTCCATCACTCAAAAATAAAATCCTGCAAAAAATTGGCAGAGAAACCAAATATGAAAATGCTCAAAGTCACAAAGCCTCATAGGCTTCAAAAATGCAAGAAATCAAGCTCAAAATGATAAACTCAAGGCGGAAAAATATATTTTTCCAAGGCTTCACTTGGGGAGTAAAAATAAAAATGAATGAAATGAGTTCAGGTTGAGTTATTTTACTCAACTAAATCTTAACCATTCATGAATGTAACTCAACCTAAGTTCATATCGAGAATCCAAATCAGGGGAGTACAAAGATTAAAGGCTAAAGACTAACACTGAAATCAATGCAAACCTCCAAGCAACCCTAACTCGAATAATTTAGCAAATCAATAGCAACAGATCAAAAGGATAGGAATCGATGTTTCACAATGCAATCTTAAACTTAATAAGAAGTTTTCCAATCTAACCATGGTTAAAAAAAGTACAAATGTGTCATGTAGCAGCAAAACCCTAACTCTAACCCAAGTTAATGGATACCACTGACACAATGATGGGGTTAGTACTCATGAAAAAGGGGGGTCTTCCCTTTAATTATAAATATTTTACTATAATATGTGGTATGATAAAATTTAAAAGGCCAAATGACTAATGTAAATATCATGGTCAATAAAAACTTTTTTCTCAAGATTCAAAGAATCAATTCTTGAAGCAGGAGCATAACTTTTAAAGGCCATAACTTTTAATCCGACTGTTGGATACTCTTAAAATTTTCCACGGTTGTATATATTCATTTGTTTCATGATGTGGAAAAATTCCCTACAATTTTGTGTCCATTTTGGCATATTTT
This sequence comes from Taxus chinensis, assembly GCA_019776745.2. Lineage (NCBI taxonomy): Eukaryota > Viridiplantae > Streptophyta > Pinopsida > Cupressales > Taxaceae > Taxus > Taxus chinensis. Next base: position 132,332,641 of record CM034151.1, read on the forward strand.
TGGGGTTGAATTCATTCATGTAGTGGTGTAAAATTGGCTTCGAACATTTTTTTCTTTTGACTAGGACTTAGATTTTTAATAACTTTTTCTAAGATTTATAGAATAAGACTAAATTTTATGTGATCCTTAATTTACAAAGGAATATTTAGCATGCAAAATTTTGGGTGCATATAAGGTGTATTACTAGGAGGTAAGTTTTGGCATTTTAGGATTTTTTTTGCATTTTAGCTTTTTTTAGAGAAAATGTTAAATAAAAGGAAGATTGTAATGATCTAAATGATTAGTGTGGATTCCATAATGAGAAGAAAGATATTTTCAATCTTATTATTATTATTAAATTGTTTGAATGTGTTTTGGAGGTATTTCATCCTCTTGTAGTTGAATCCACATTAATGGGTATCAATGAAGGATTTTTATCTTGCGGGAATAGTTAGGGTAATATATTACATTTGTCTGTGTAATGTTTTGGCTCTATTTTATATCATCATGGCTAGACGCAAGAGGTGAGGTTATTCCTAGATGAATAGGCATGTGTAGGAGCTACAGAGACAAGTTTCTGAGCTCACAAGAGAAGTTACCCACCTTAAAAGGACACATGTGAATGAGGATGCAGACTCAGATAGTGAAACAAAAGAAGTACCTTCATTAATGAATGAAGGAGGAAATGAAAAGAAAAATGAGAGAGATGAAGACACCTTGAATTATAGACCATTTAAGGAGATATTGATCCAAACTTTAGAGGGAAAGAATGATGACATCAAGATTCATGTTCTTGATTATGGTGTAGGATTATGACCAGAGGAGTTGATTGACTTGTTAAATCACATGGAAAACCTCTTTGAGTGGAAAACCCTTTAAGAGGAGAAGAAGGTTAAGTTTGCATGTAGTGAGTTGGTCGAACATGCATTGATCTAGTGGAATCACCTATAAAATGAAAGATAGAGGAAAGGAAAGGGAAAGATTTGAAAGTGGACTAAAATGGTAAAGAAGATGAAAGAAAAGTTTCTTCATGTAGATTATTCTCAGAAACTATTTCTAAGGTTTTAATACCTAATATAAAAGGATTTCAACATTGAATAGTATACCAATGAATTTCACTAACTGTCAATTTGGGTAGATCATGGAGAGTCTAAAGAATAAAAGGTTATAAGGTATGTAAATGTGTTAAGTTATACCATACAAGATGAATTGAGTATGCTCCCTATCCATATCTTGGATGATGTTTAACAACTCATATTAAAAAAAGAGGAATAATTTTCGAAGAGGTGTGAAGAGAGGGCCATCATCATTTCCAATGAGAAGTAGAGGTAGATTTGATTTCACGAAAGGTGAATAATCTAATGTAGAAGGGCATGAAGAATATGGTCAAATCCATGGTAAATACTAAAGAGGTAGGGGGTTTCAGAGGGGAAGATCTTATAGTGGGGGATGGGTTCAGAATAGTCCCCAAAGGTAGTATATATGTTACTAATGTCGTGAAGAAGGGTACAAAGATTTTGAATGTCTGCACTCTCCTAAACAGGATACATAGCAAGGAGAATAACCACGAGTAAACTTGGTTAAATTTGAAGAGGAAGAATAAATGGAGGTTGTTCTAGAATTGGGTGAAATAATCATGATAGAGAGGATGATGATTGTCCAAAGGAAGGAGGAAGAACAGGATGGCGCTGGTGTTGATTCTTGGATGCAGAAATATATTTTTCAAATAAGATGCACCTCTAGAGGTAAGGTATGTAAAATTACTATAGATGGTGGTAGTCATGAAAATATTATCTCAATTGTGATGGTTGATAAACTTGGCCTGAAATGTGAGAAACACCTATACACACCCAAATTTGCACGTGCTACATTGTTAGAAATAGTTCAAAGCTCCCCAATGATGATTCATATCTTCTCCAACGGTGTTCAAGCTCCTCAATCTGTTTGTAGTACATATTTGTATCGTAGTTTAACTTAGCAATTATCTACTTTTATGTGGCTTCGCACTTTGTTTTTCCTTTATTTTTTACCTTTTGTTACAAAAATTCCACCTTTCCTAGGCGGCGGTTACACAACCGCTTCCCTATTTGGGGAGCAATTGTGTAATTGCCACTCTATTTGGGTGGCGGTTGTGTAACCTCCACCTTGCGTAGGGTGGTGGTTTCATGGGAGTTTCCTGAAATTTTCCATGTGTGAATTAGACACGTGTTAGCACTCCAATTCACTTTTAGTGCACGTTTCTGTGTCAATTTAGTTGATTTTAAGTGTGATTGATTTTTGCTAAACTCCTCTTCCACTTCTAAATGTTGACTTACTATTTAACTTCCCTTCCACATTTTGATGTGACACCCCATGGCTCCCAAGGGTGTTAAATAACTTCCTAGCCAACCTTCTATAAAATAATCACTTATTCCAAAGTAAATGGCCAGAGATTATTTGTGTAGCTTGCTTAGTTGAGCTACCACAATCTCAATAGATACTAGATAGCAAAGCTTTATTATCTTACGTTGCCTTTCTTCTTCCTACATTGTAACTAGATTGTCATCAAAGTTCCATTTCTCCAGCACTTTCTTCTTGTTGCTTCCTAAACATTCCCAATTATCTAGACTCACATGGACACAAAATATTAGTAAAAATAACTGAGTGGACAAATTGATACCACAACTGACATTTCTTTTGCATCGTAATTCCAGTTTCAGGGTTTTCTATTGAGTTTCCTCATTTATTCATTTATTTATGAAAGTACACACACTTATCAACTAGATTATAAGAAATCATTTTATTTATTACAAATAGTTAGATCATTTCTTAAAAACTTTAACATCTTCTATAGAAGTTTCTAGTCATATATCTTTCCCTTCCTATCCCTATGAATTTTTTAGGGATGAATGTCTAGAGGAAGCTTGCTATATCAGCATAGATAGTAAAAAATTGGTTGCAACTTGTGGTTTCTGTTGAATATTCTCACATTCTACCCAGGAATTTGTAGGGGAAGAAAAGCTTCTCATAAGATTCAAATCTTCCCGTGTTTCTAAGATAGGAAGAGGATTTGATTATCCACAATTATTAATTGGAAAAAGCTTCATTTAAAGTTAGAATAGATTTAATACACTGTTACATAGATAAATAGTAAATCCAACTATTTAATTGTATAGGATTTTTTAATTAAATTAGAGGGAATTTATTTCTTCATTTCTTAATTTTCCTCTATTAATCTCAGAAATCTAGAAAATACAAAAAAGATAGTTTAAATTAGATTAGATTGTTGTTTATTGCTTTATTTCTTCTATACTTGAAACTACAAAAACATAGTGTAGCTTTCATTTATTTAGATTAGCTTGTTATTTTATTTAATATATTAAATTACACAAATGCAGACATGACCATTACAGGGCCACAACCAGAGAGTGTTTACGGTTGTGATCTAAGGGTCCTCCAACCAAATGGGCTTGAAGACCAAATAGACTTAGACATTGGATTACGCTCACTAGATTTTAGAACATCCCTACATCCACCCGATATCGTCAGAGAGTTGAAATTACTAAATGAAGCTGCTTATAGAGCTTTGAAATTCTTGACTAAACCAACCAACTTCCCATAGATCTAGCAGAACCACATCTCTCTTTCATTTATTCCATGACCTTTTCAAGACATCATTACGAAGTGCCTGTTGGATTTAACCATATCCCTCAAACATTATATAGTATTTCCATGGAGCTCGACATTGATTGGAGTATTCTTGTGGCTATTATTTCTAACCCATCCACTAGAATCGGTCAAGTTAGAAGGGCCTTTCTTTCCCTTGATGAGTAGATCCCAATATTTTGCATTAAGGACTTTAGTCTGGCTTGATAGCTTGTTCATCCCATTGCCACATATTTTCATCCACATATCACATATTCTCTATATTTCACTACCCATAGCCATCCAATCATTCCACATCGGTTGTCCCGATATGACAACAGGAAGTCAAGCACGAATGAAGGTCATATGTGCATTTTCCATTGTAAAAATTGGTGCACCCAACATGAAAGAAAAGTTATTTATGGTTCCTGATTTCATTAATTTCTTTCATCTACCCTTCTCCTCTTTTATTATTCTATGGGTATTTATATACCCATGAAATATTTTTGGGTGAGGATTACATTAGAATTATTTTAGGTCTTGAAACATATTACCGCAGAATCAGCATGCCATAGTCACCCTCATTATCAGGGTGGGCTGCTAATTATTCTTCCATTATATCTTCACCCCACACTCCTCTTCCATAAGGAATAAAAAAAAAACATCTTTCAGGATTAAGGAGCTTGATCAACAAGAGTTATCAAACTCGAATGATATGACACTCACTAGAGGACAAGGCTTCTTTCCTCAGGTATTTTCTAGACCCAAGGTTAGCATTCAGTCTGATCCTTTCACTTTCTACCTCACTTCTCATGATGTAATCATGGTGCGATTCTCTCAAAGTCAAGAGCATTTCAATTCCATGGACCATTCCTTGGAAAGGATTCAAGAGTATTTTAATTCTCTTCTTCAAAACAATACTACTACCCCTCCCTGTGCAATGGAAAATATACCCAACAAGGTGTGGCCTCTGAGAGAAAAATTTATAATAGGACATCATGTACCCCTACCTCCTAACAAGGAACAAAATACACCGAAACAAAAAATCACATCATCTTTGGGTGATGTGATTTCTACACTGGTAGATACAATTAGGGAGTTATAAATTTCCCAGTCATCTCATACCTCACCTTTTTCCAGGAAAGGCAAGATACCTTACCATGCTCCCAATCCTGGTTATGTGCCTTTTGTACCATCACATCATATTATTTACATGGGTGTTCCTAGCCCTAGAGATATCCTCACTAGATCAAGCATGTTAGGAATTCCCCCTCACACCTCTAATGGACACCATCAATAGGCACAAACTATAAGTGTGTTTTTTAATACCATCCCAACTGGCAATGTGATGTTCCCTGGTTTTTTTCCTCTCACTCCATACAAGAATAATGTTCCCCCGTACATACACATGTATTCTAAATCATCGTAGGGGACATGTATTATTTTCTTGGTTCATATGATAAGCCACAAGGGATGCCTTATGCCTCTAGAAATGTTTACGTTGTGCAATACCAGCCTCTTATGCCTTCTCCGCCTCCTCATCAAGGTTTGTCCATAGTAGAGTCCTATGAATTGGGCACATATAATGACTATACTAAGGAGCCCCTAGACTTTACTATATGAAGCATAATTCTTCCACGACCACTTCCCAACTTTCAAAAGTTTGAAGAGGAGGAGAATCCAAACATGCATATTAAAATAGATGTCATTACCATTAGCGAGTTACTCCCATGGGATGTGGTTGTGGCTAAGATCCTCCCCAAAACCCATGAGGTGATTACTCTTGATTGGTATTGCAACATACATGAAGCCTCCATACAGTCCTTTAAGCAACTTGTATCTATGTTCGTAAAGGCATTTAACATGAACAATTTTCTAAGAACATGAATCATGGAATTCATTTATATAAAACAAGAGCATAAGGAATCTATTTCTCGTTTCATTCAAAGATAGTTACATGTTATGTAATCTTTGGTGAGTGCTCCCAATATGGATCAAATGAAGATTTTTGATCTATTTCTTCATTCCCTTAACCGGGAAAAAAATGAATAAGTAAAAAAAATGTCCCCTTAGGAGCTACGAAGAGGTACTAAAGGGTTCTCTTCTCATTGATCAAGTGGCAATATATAGCGGTCGAAATACCTACAGTTAAAATGGGATATTGATCACTCCCTTCCAGGGTAATTAAAATTACCCCAAATATTCTAAAAACAATCAAGGACTTAAGGTTCTTAATAAGAAACGTGGGAATACAATGGATAGTGTAACCGATTAAGATACACAGTTGAATGTTGTTAACACTTCAAGCGCAAATAATGCCAATAGCAATACAAATGGAAATAATCAGAGCAGTAAAAATTTTAATCCTTTCATCAATGCCATGGATTTTGACCATCCTCTACCTTCACAACAAGTTTAAGACCAAGGCCTCAATCAATACCCAAACATGTATCAAAATCAGTATACAAATGAAGGGAAAAGGCCTATGAACTTTAACTTTAAATGATTAAGCAACAACCTGAACTTTGGAATGCAACAAAATGATATTCATAGACCTTAGGATTATGATTCTAACCTTTATTGTGGTTTCCATGGGGCCTGAGGGCATGATGCTAGAAATTTCTATGACTGTAAAAAGTTCATACAACACCTACCAGAGGACCAAAGGAAACTGTTCAAAGATAGTTTTTTGGAAAATCCTATGACACGAACATAGACTGCTAGCATGGGGCTTGTTTTACCTCAAAATACTCCTCTTAGGATATTTAGTGATCCTCTTCCTATGCATCTAGACATTGAAAATTCAAACCCCCACAACACAAACAATGGTAATGAAGTAGGTAATAATGACCACAAAGCTTCCACTTCTTCAAATCCACTGGTATCGCCTCTTTTGGATGGTCAGAAACAAACTAATATTGTGGGTTTTGTCGAATTAGTTACTTAACCTCAAATTAACACAGCTACAAGAACCCATGATTACTAAACATAGCCTATTCCCATCTACCCATATATGTCAGATGACACTCCAATACTTCTGAGGTTGGTAAGGGCATATGATCTGATTATAGACTTAACCAAGACCTTTTCTCACATCTCCTTCTTGGACTTGTTGAAGAACTCTCATTCTCACCGAGACGCTTTATTTGAAGCATTGGGTCTTAGTAAATAAATTTTACCCCTCCACTGGATATAAAAATATTCCATATATAATTTGACATTTATCCTCCTGGGAATCCTGAAAGAGATGTTGAATTTGTCTTCAACATCGATAAGATGCCCGCCGATATCGAGCTGACACATAGAGGTGACCCAATGTGTTATTTGCATGTATGGATCTATAATAATTATGTTAAATTTGTAATGGTTGATGATGAGTAAGTTGTTTATATTGTCCCCTTTTTGTTCCTCCGAAATTTAGGCTACGGGGAAACAAAATGCTCCTGAACTAGAAAATCGCTAAGAGGCTATGGCAGTCTCAAAGCAATGTCCATACGGATGATAGTTCTCCTAGTTACTCTTGTAACTAAGATAATTCTAGTTGTTTTTTATATTATAGATAGGGAAACCAATTATAATACGATAATTTTTCAACCTTGGATCTATCGGATGAAGGAAATCCCTTCTAAACTAATCCAAGAAGTCAAATTTTTGCATTTGGGGAAAGTGTTCATCGCTCAATTTGACACAAATCCTTTTGTTTTTAACCTAGCTAACTTGAAGAAGAAATTTGGGGTCCATGGTGATTTTGGACTCCTTGCCAATCAAGTATTAAACAAACCTAAATATACAACACCAAATTCTACATTGATTCCCACTATGGAACTCAAAACCTCTATTTTAATTGATGGGGTGGTCGCTACTAGAGATGAAACTGCTATTTTTGAGATGATATCAAAAAATAAACATAGCTAAGATTGTTGAGTTTTTGGATAATGATTTTCCTATTCTCCTCACTTTTAACCCCTTGGGCATTAGACATGCGTTATTTCTTTGATCTTTTCCATCTGATGTGATTTTCATGGTTGAGGTCTCAAAAGTGGAGGAAGAAGGTACTAGAAATGATTAAACATCAATCTTCCATAGTAGGTGTTGGATGCTCAACAATGACGAAGTGAAGTTTCATTTTGGTGTTGGGGAAGGCATGACCCTCACTTCCCATGAAGGGAAGGCTATGCCTTTTTCCTATAAGCTCAATTTAGAATGCATGAATAATGGTGCTGAGTATGAGGCTCTTATCCTTCGTCTCATTGTAGCCAATAGAATGGGTGCTTACAATATTAGAGTTTTGGGTGATTCTTAACTAGTCACCAACCAAGTTTCAGAAGTTTATGAGACTAGAGGCTAAATGCACATAGCTCTAGCTCAAATAACTTCACAAAGGCTTCAAGATAAATACAAGATATACAATACAAACACTCAACGTTAAAAAATCCATATTGAGTTTTATCAAGAAGTTATAGTTTTAACAAAATACCCAGAAGGAGAAAATGCAATGGATTAACATCCTTGAAGGTTGGGTACCTAGATAAAGGAAAATGAAGATAACACATGAACGAGATTACCAGAGAGTTTGGAATTTTCTAACAGTGTCTGAAAGTAATTACAGGTACAAGCTCAATACAACGAATACCCAACAATCTCATGAAACACAAATGCACAAATCCATAGAATAAATACGTATAGGGATGACCCAGTTCAATAAAAGGGAACACTGGTAAAACTAGTAGGATGAATATCAAGCTTACCTTGCAAAAGAAGACTCAAAAGTTAGGACAACGAATCCTTCATCTGTACAAGTGAAAACTTTGAGTTGCCATCAAAGCTTTAAAGCAAAAAAATAATATGCCTTTAAGAAACCACTCAAACCCTTGAGAAAAGGGAAGCATCAGAACATAGATGAATATAAAGATGAATACAAAGATCAAAGCTAGCTCTGAATAAATAAGTTATGGCAGTACGATTTAATGAGACCTCAAATAAAACAACATAGAAACTCAAAAAAATTTGAAAGACAGAGAGAAATAATGCTCAGAAGCTCAAAACTAATGAAATGATAATGTTTAGAGTGTCATAAAATTGATTTACTGAAGAGAATCAAGCTTCCAGATTAGTCATCAATGAAAACCTAAAGAAAAATTTTCAGGGCTTCACCCTTTTAAATGGGCATATGAATGGAATGATCAAGTTTAGGTTACAAATGCACTTTCCCAAAAACCAATCACGGTATAGCCAAACATAACTAGGGATAAATATCAATGGCCAAGATCAAATCATGTGGTGATCAAATGACCAATATTCTAACTGCAACCACCTACCATGCTAGCCAAGGTTTATAGATGAACGATACAACATCAAAAAGGACGAATAAAAATGATTGAGATCTTCTGCCAACTCCTATGCATTTTTCATATTCATTAAACAGGAGATCAATGATCCACATTTTTAAGTATAGAAGATCAATGTTTAATAGAGAAAAAAAATATTAATTACAAAATCAAAACCCTAACCAAGGGTACAAAAGAATCAATGATCAAAATTCATGCACTATCAAAATCAACGTTCCTCATCACAGGGAGATAATCCAACCCTGATTCAAACTTAACCTTGATTAATATATTTTCCAGTAACCAAACATAAGGGTCGGGTGATCATGTAAATAGGGTACCAACCCCATAATAGTCCAAAACATCACATTGACCTTACTAAGGTCAAACACCATATAATTTTAATTAGTCAAAAGTTGTGATATTCATTAATCAAAAGCTCGAAAACTATATCATTTGCAATAGTTTTAAATAGAAGGGACCGAAGATGATGATAAAGGTGGCGAATAATTGAAAACGGTGTCTATTAATCACCTTTGTTAGTCAAAGCCATGTTGCATGCCAATAATCAAATCAAAGTGTCGAGTATAACCAGACCAAGGGTGATTATAATCAAACCAATGTGTAATGATTTCTTAATCATATTGTATGTCATGTTTAGGGAAAATAATGCATGGAGGGTTGTCAAAAACATGATGTAGCATGGATAAGTGAAAGGAACAAAGAATTATTTTCATTTGCACATGAATCAATTTCACATATGACCACAAGAAAACAGAAGAGACATCAACATCTAAACTTGCAAGTGGACCTCATAGTAGATGGAATAAATGGATAAGGTTTTTGTAAAGTGTTACAAGTAAAAGAATTATTTTTACTCACATAGGGAGATTATTTTTGCATGTGCATCCAGGGAGCAGAATTAAAGAGTGCAAAATTTATAATTGCAAGTGGATCAAATTATAAGTGTCAAATCAAGCACTAGAAGATAGGGGTTGCATGCACATTGGAGGAGACTTACACAATAAGCAAGGGCTATTATAAGCCAAATTATTCATTTTACTTTATTAAAAATAGATTGGTCATGCACAGTTTAACTGAATGTATTTTTGTAATCAAGGATACTAATGCCACATTGTATTAACATCTCTATCTTTATTCCTTTATTTATTCATGAAAAATGGGTAAAATTAGCATGCAGGGGTGAGTACAAATTTTAGCCTATTTTTAGGATGGGATGGGTGAATAATTTTTCTATATATTGTGTGTAATTGCAAAGCACAAGGAGGACATTTTGTGCATAGGAGTGCTAAATAAAATTTTGCCAATTTTTCCCCCTTGAATGAGAATTGATTTATGCCTTTCCAATTATTTGCAGTGGTGTGTATATCTCATTAATTCTTTTGAATGTCATTTTTCCTGATTAATCATCTCACCTTACTGGAAATTTAGTAATTTCTACATAATATTAATGTATATGTTTATCTTGTTGTATTATTGTGAATCATTCTCTCAATACACAGTTTTTTAGCTTAATATTCTCATAAAAAATTATTGGTTTGTGCATCCAAAATTCATTCTCAAATTGATTGTGCATATACTCAGTCAAATCCCTCAACAAGTTTGGTGTATCGCCCCAATTTTCAATTCAGTTAAATTCATCTTTTACCCTAAAAACACCTAAAAATTAGTTTACGATACATAAAAAATGAATCGGCCTTAATACTAAAGACTCACCTCAACAATAGGTATACCCATAGACTTGATGTGTTTCCATTGTATCTATGAAAGTGAGAGATCCAGAGCAAGATTAGAACACTTGTAGCATCTCTCAATAGGGTGCACTTTAGAGAGATAATATTCTTTGGCACATTCAATGGGACAACGTGTAGGATCTATAGGAAAATTACAGTAATTTACATTAGACTTACAGAAAAAGAAAGTCACTTTTGGAGCACAAGCTACAACAATTTATTCTAAAGATCAAGAAGATTTATTTGGTGACTTCATAAGGCTGATTTTAGACCATTTTTACACTATGTTCCATGCCTAAAGTGACTACAAGATCATCGGTAAGAAGAATTACTTCTGAGTTTATTTCTCTACCTTTGAATTCTGTAAGAAGAGGAAGAATTGGAAATACCTTCCTTTACAATAGGTCTATTTTTGGCAACCCTCCTCCTAATCTTCCTTCACCACGTATTAATCTTTTTGTTTAAATCCCAGATATTCCAATGGCTATTTAACCACTTACGAATTTTTTGAGCTTTACTAATGGCATCCCTTTAGTGATTCTAGTTTATCATGATATTCCCAATGCTGCCATGAAAAGTGTACCTTTATTCCCTAATGAAAATCAGATTACTCCCATAGAGCACATCAAAGATGTTGCATCCATTTGTGTTGTCCATAATATAACTCATGAATATGTAGCCTTAATAATTTTAGCTACATCTTTTAAAGGACAAACCTTGCAATGGTATAGATCCTCAGAAATTGGGAGCATAAGAACTTGGGATGAGTTAGGTTATAAATTACTTAAGCAATTTCAAGATCATTGTGATCATTTATTCCTCAAAGAGAAGCTATCTACAATTAAAATATCCCTCATGAATTTATGGCTAGTTTCAATATTCATTTTGCACGAACTTGGGAAATATTTCTAGCAAGTTCTAAGCCTCTAATTGACCATTCCTTTCTATACTACCTTAGAGCATTAAACAATGATATTTCAACTATGATTGAGTCTATGGGAGGAGAGACTCTCCCAATAGTTTTTGATATTTCCATTAGGGATGAAAAAAAACTTATTCAAGTTCACAAATCACCACCAAGGCCTTCAATACCTCTTATAGCCAATTTATTACCTATTCCACAACATATTACCATTATAGAGCCAACTATTTTAGCTCCAATAGATGATGTATTCAAGGATGTTCAGACTATGGGTACTAAATTGAAATCAATTGAAAAACAATTAGCTAATCCTAGCAGGCCCTATCAAGCTCTTTATTAGCAAAATTAGCAAGGTCAACAGAATAGACATCCTTATCAGCAAAATAATAATTATAGACATCCATATCAGCCAAGGCAGTTTGACCCAAAAGCCCCTAGTACATCTAGTGCTCTTATTCTAGTTAACATGGTTTTAGAAGAATGGTTTCAACCTTGTAATCAACCTCATTCAGCTGAAAAATTTCCAAATGTAATCCTGAATATAAGTGTTATTGCACAACCTCAACCTGAAGCATTATCGATGCCTCAAATGGAGAGTGGGTAGCAATAATCTCATTGTCAGAAATCACCCAAGAAAAATCTCATTATCTTTGGAGAGGAATATTTTATTGTAGTCACAACTAGGTCCCAAGAAAAGGATCAAGAGAGAGAGAATCAACAAAACAGACTTGTTCTTCCCATAGTCACTGACAAAACAACAACTGCACGTCAAAACATTGCTAATAGTTTTGTTGTTCCTAAAAAATAGTAAGTAGTTCTACTCAAAAATATCAACCAAAACTACTACAGTCCAATCCCAGAAAACTCTTCATACCTCAGATTTCAAAAGCTGCTGAAGCAGAGTAAGTTTTTGCTAAGGCTTATGCTAAAACGATAGAATTTGTTTCAAAAATGGTTGCTTCTTTTAACATTGTAGATGTAATGAAGAAGCATAATATTAATATTTCACTATGGGATACTCTAAATATTCTTAGAGAACAAAATTTACTCTCTCACAAGTTTGCTAAGCTACAGATTTTGTCAAACCCAGCAGAAAAGGAACCCTAGAAAAAAGACATGGTCCTTGGAAGAATGGATCAAGACCACATTAAATAAGTTAAATGGATGGTTCAAAAGGTCATAAATTATCATGATATCAAGAAATGACAACCATTTTATCTATCTCTTATTATTGGAGATCATTTAGTTTGTAACTGCATGGTTGACAGTGGTGCAAGTAGCACAGTTATGCCTAAAGCAATTGTAAAAAATTTGGGCCTGGTGTATGAGCCTACAAAGAAAATCATGTTGCAACTAGATGGGATAGCAACTAACATATTTGGAATTATTAGAAATCTAGAGCTAACCTTACATGCTTTCCCCAATGTTACTACTTTATAGGATGTGACTGTTGTAGATTTACCTCCCTATTTTGCCTTATGTTTATCATGATATTTTATAGCAAAAATAAGATGTTATATCTCTTTAGATTGGTCATTTTTGTTCTTTACTATAAGGTATGGAACCAAAGTCACTGTAAATTCAGATCCTCTAGCTAGATTTCATATTGAGCATCATGCTTCAAATGCTACAGCAAATTATGCAGCTTTACGCCAATCTAATTTTTATGTTACAGCACATGTTTCCACACTAGACAGTGTTTCTAATCTGTTTATAGATGAAAATACTCAAAAATAACATGCTTATGACCCTTTCAAATAAGAAAAATAATATTTATTTGTTGTTTATTGCTTGCATGTTGAAAATGCACCAATTCCCTTGCTATAAACAATACAAAAAACAACAAAATGGTTATGGAAGCTTCACTTTGATGGGGCTAAAAATAAGAAAGGACAAGGTGCAATTTTAATGCTTACTTCTCCTTCAAACAAAAGGTACTCCTCATCATTAAGTATGTAGTTTTCTTGAATTTGTAATGTAGCTAAATACGAAGCGTTAATTCATGGCTTGTAATGGGCAAGAAAAAGCGGTATCATTACTTTAAAAGTTTTCGGTGATTCAGATTTAGTTATTAAGCAAGAGAGAAACTTTTATGTGTGTAAGAATTCATTGCTAAAATCTTACAAACATAGAGTTTCAAACTTAATGGATGATTTTGATGCTATTAACATTCAATCTATCCCAAGATCTTAAAATAAGCATGCATATAGGCTTGTAGTAGTTGGTGAAAGCTTTGATGTAGTAGAACAGATCGAAAATATAAAAGTACAACCACATATAAAGCTGATAATTAGACCTCTAGTACCTGATAACGAAGAAAATTGACAAATATTTGAAGATGATGAAAAGATCTATAGGTTTTTGTAGCAAGAAGCTGAATTTTTTGTAGTAAATCAGGAAAAAATGCAGCACTTCTATGGTGACTAGATTGTTCATTTGAAGAAAAAAAATTCCTCAAGGATTTGTTATACTAGAGGACATTTTTTAGTTTTGACGATCATTTAAGGAAAGACAAAGGTAATATTTCAACTCATGCACATAACTACGAAGAAATCTTAGTGGATGATGAAAAGAAACTATTTATTGGAAAGGTATATTCCTCAGCTGAAAAACAATCATTTATCAAATTATGTGAAGAATTCAAAGATGTTTTTTTCTTGGAAATACCAAGATCTAAGAGGATTTGATCCACTTTTAGCTCAGTATATGATCGAGTTACAGCCAAATTCCAAGCAAGTTAGGCAAAAGCAAAGTCCCGTAAATCGAAAGATTGAGCCATTAATGAGAAAAATGTTATCTAAGCTAATCAAATAAGGTATTATTATCTTTCCAGTTAAGCATTCAATTTTGGTAGTTAATATTGTTCTTGTTCAAAAAAAGAATGGAGAAATTAGGCTATGTGTGGATTTTAGAGACCTTAAGAAAGCTTCATTTAAAAAGAATGGAGGTCATCTCTCCTCTCCAACATATTTTTTTATCAAGATTGATTTTTCACTTGAGCCTATGCCAGGATTAAATGGTCTTTTGTCTTATCTATGCTCCAAACCCTAGAATTGGGTTCTCGATTCATTTAGACTGTGCAAATGTTGTTTCAAAATTATGGATCTTGTATTACAATCAATGGCACCTAGTCTATCAGGTTTGGCTTGTTTGGATGAATTAGGAAAATTTTACCCTAGCCCCTTCCCTTGGTGTGTTGTCTGCTGAAGGATTTAGCTATCTTCTTACTAACAGTGCTTCTCAAGGACTTGTGAAAGGTATTGCTTTTCCTTCTACTACTTAGCATCTTATTAATGGTCATTTTACCAATTATTCTTTTCTCACACTTTTGGATGATGAGCAATTTGTTCATCTTGATTTGGATTGTTTATACACTTTTTGTCTAGCTTTTGGCTCTGTTATTCAATGGGAGAAAACATAGTGTTACCGGCAATTTTAAAATCCTATTCCCACATGCTTGGATAGTATGTAACAAAACTTGATTAATCTTGGGGTACAATTTCAATTTCTTGCGATTCCTTTCATGTATTAGGCTACTTCAGTTCAAATATGGTCTTATGTGGTCTAGTGGGTTGAACTAAAGATCTCTTATTGGATCCTTAAACCTCTTTATCTTGTAGGTAAATTTCGTATTTCTCTAAGGTTTTGGCCATCACACATGTGTATTAATCTTCATGTTGGGCATCATTAAATGATGCTTATGCCAAACTCGAGAAGATTCTTTGGGATTTCCTTTGGGGAAATACTAAAAGGAAACATGTGGTCTATGTTATCCAAAATTCACCCTCGAAGGTAATTTTGATAACTTGCACAATTTCTTAAGACTTGGAGAGGCAGAAATGATAAAAGCTCAAAACATTGGATTTTTGGGGACCCCCTGGTTTTTCTCTAACTTCCCTATCTATAGAAAAATCCAAGGAGATAGAAAAATTTACAACAATCTGAAAAAATTAAGTCAAGGGCCTATTTAAGTGCAAATCGGGTCTAGTGTCTATGGGTGGAACCAATGTGGATCGTACTAGGGTTCTTCATACCTAGTCTGGAACTAAAATTCTAAGGAGGCAATGTATTGTGCCTAAGTTAGGTTAGCGCGTCCCAAGCAACACAAGTTTACTCGGGCCTTGATTTCTCCACAAAGCTAAAATAGCCGATCAACAAAGCAACCAAGAGCAATACGAGTAGGGCAGAAAAAATGTTCTGGCACAACTAGATCAAAAGAAACTGAAATTCTCGAAAACCAAAAATAGCCACAACCATTTCATTACGGAAAAGGTTGAAAATAATTTCCCTGACAGTCAGGACACGTGGAGCCGAAATAGCCAAAATTACCACACTCAAAGCAATGCGGATATGTCGGGAGTCAACGGCCAGCCTGGCCCAGTCAATGGTAGATGTGCAAGGATATAAAAACATGAATCAGGAAAAGCAAAGAAAGGAGGCTTGCACAGTACAAGTACCACAGGGATGTGAGTTCCCCAAAAACCCGCAATACAAAGAGAAAGTGGAATGCCTGACCCCTGATCTTCAAATAGTCATAACGTTTGAATCAAAACTCAGTTTTTCACAAAAAAAAATAGAATTAAAGAGGTTAGATGGGTGAAAAGAAAAGTAACATCTCCAGATCCAAAAATTAAATGCTCATTCCCATAAAATGCAAGAAATCTCTTGCAAACTCAAAATAGCTTCTCACACTTAGAATGCCATATCTTTTGCATTTCTCAATAAAATCATGAAAACTTGGTCTCATTGGAATTGTAGATCCAATTCCAATGCACATAAATTGATAAATATAAAATTTGATGTGGATTTGATAGATAATTTTGAGGAAAACGGACTAGGTTTAGAATAGTGTTTTAATTGGTAGTTGGGGATGCATTTAATAAACATGGGAAAACATTTTCCACTACTACTAGTCATGGGACAACATGGGGAGACTTTTAAAAAAAACATAACATCATTTCACTTCATTTATTACCTCTTGCAAGTGTTTGAAAGGTAGATTTTGGGACTTCAATCTTCCCTCTTCCAAATTCTATAAATTGAAGTGTGGACTCATTGTAAAGGGGGATAGTTTTTTAAGTAACGAAGCAGTGTCATTTTTGTTTTTTGAAGTCAATGTGTTGTAGGCCCTTATAGTGGACTCCTTACATTGTGATCCAGGCCTTTATTTTATTATAGATTGAATTACGCAAATCCATGAAGTAATAAATTCAAGTTTTTGGATGTATCTTCCCTTCTTGTGTTTGTTTGCATTCTTCTTGCCTCTTAAATCTTATTGCGAATATATTATGTATATTTTATACTCTTGCAGGGATTAATTATCATTGTGTTTATATGAAATATTATTTTGAATGCAGTTGCTAGACTATGGAGAACTATTATCACCCTCTCTAGTATGTATTTTGCTTCCACTTTATTTTGCAAAGTATTTGGAAGGCATGGGAATCTCTCAAACCACACCTTCTTTGGGTTGGCAATGGTTTTAGATCTGGAAGTCCCCTTAATTAGGTCTCTCTTTGGTGGTCCTCTCTCTTTTCTTACCATGATTCTTCTTTGGTGATGGCCACTTCAGCTAAAGCCCTTTGTTTTTTAAAAAAGGAATTAAGTATGTTGGGGACTTTTTCAGCAAGTACTCTCGTTCTTGGCTTTCTTGGGAGACTTTAGCTTTAAAATTCCACCTTCTTTGTATAGGAGTTGATCCTATCAAGAAATTAATTATGTATATTCCTAAAGATTACTTTCACAAGATAGGGTTTACATCTAGTGTTCCTTGGTGGCGAGACTTGAATTGGACCTCTGTTACCCCCTTTTGCAAATATAAATCCTCCCTCATTTACTCTCTTTTTGCGCCTCATTCAGTTGACATTGACATAATCAGTAGCCGTTGGTCTCTTGCTTCCTCGACCTCGGTGTGGTCTCGACGATTCCAAAGGGTTTTGTCGGTCATCGTTGAACCCAAGAACCCACATTTCTTTTGGTTCTTTCTTCACCAAGGTCTCCCCGTTGGTTCTTGTCTCAATCATTTTGGGATTAACCTTGTCTGTTTGTGTTGTAATCAGTCAAAGTTTATCAAACACATTTTTATAGTTTACCCCATGCTTAAACGGTCTCGAGATGGATTCACACCCTTTTTCAACTCTTTTCTCCATATTTATTCTCCTGGAAAGTGGTTCTCTTGGGGGATTGAGCCATGTTACCTGCAATTTACAACAAAATTTGGCACATTTTCAGAAATAAAATTTTGTTCCACTTATGGAAAGATAGAAAAAATGTTATTTTTAAAAATAATCATTTGGATTATGAATTTGGTGTTACTAATAAGGTCGCTATGATTTCTTTTTTTGAGGTATGCTTTGGATTCAAAATCAAGGGGAAAAAGTGCATTTTGAGGTGGAGCATCCCTAGTGCCTCTTCGACCATTGGGGTTCGATGCCTTGTGATGTTAGTCGGGTGCCCATGGATACATCTTTGTATCATTATTCGCCACCAAGAACCATTGTTCGCCTTCGTCTACTCGTTGTTGGGGAGGGCCTTACCATCTGCGGAGCCATCCTCCACCAAGACGTTGTTCCCCTTAATCGAGGCCACCCTCGCCTGTAGCTACTCCTCTTAGTGGTTTTGGTTGGCTTGGTGTGTCTCAAGGGAAATTCCCTTGGTTGGATCTGGCCATTTTTCCTAAATGCATTGACGATGCGCCTAATGCTAAACAAAAAAAGGGTTCTAGTTGGGATTTCTGAGAGCTTGTCTCTGGCAAGTCTCACCTTTCTGACTCGGGTTTGGGTGACAAGCCTTATAGTCTGCCTCCACCTCTGTCACCTGTCAGTCATGTTCGATGGTGCCGCTCTGATTTCGGTGTTCTCTTTTTTTTATTGACATTCACACTTTGTGGTTTTAATGCTAAATATTTGTGGTGATTTGGCCTCTCTCGAGATATCTTTGGCTTGATGTAATGGAACTTATGGCATTTTTGGGTGTAACCTTTTCCACCCATATTTTTGTATAATTAGCATTGTACATCTTTTGTTTATAATATAAATGTAGACTTTCCAATTTAAAAAATCAATATAGATTTCTGTCTTCCAATCTCTTGGTTAAATTTAGGTGTAATCATTACTAAACTTACAATCAAAATGTACATGATAACAAAAACCATTGCGTGTTTTATTTCATTATGGTGATGCTCTATAAAATCACAGCTTCGCGTGAGTATGTGGAATTATTAACCAGCAGATTGCGCCGCTTTGTCGGCATTCTTAAGTGCCGCTTCACATTTTACACGACTGTCACTGAACGTGTTGGTAGTTTGATTTAAGAGCGATAGCGAAATTGGGCACATCACATCCATTTTGTCGCTGTATGGTGCCGATACCATGCTTTTGAACCGAACCCTCGATTTCAATCTCACTTCCACCTCTGCCCCTCCCTTTCCTATGTCTTCACCCAGATTCTTCAATGCAGCCTCCGAGATATTGAGCGAATCAGATTTCAAGAGGGGACGTAATATGGTGGTATTTTTGTGCCGCTGGTAGAACTTGGGTACCGTTTCACCCCACGCAATTATCTCTCCTCCCCTTTTGTAATAAGCAGAGATTTGGAGGCCGGCGTAGGTGATGCCTCCCTTTTTATTTGAATTTCGGATAGTGATCTGCAATTGTATGGAGCTGTCCAGATTGGTGCTTGTGACGTTGAATTTATTAACAGCGGCCACCTCTGCGTAGAATTTGGGCCTATTGTCTGGATATGCCACCCTTATGAAAATCCATACTAGAAAGCCAAGTATCAAACATATTACAACCGAAATATACAACCAAAACCACGGTAAGTTAGACTTACACCGCATCCCGCTCGCTTTGATTGCCACTGAAAACTGAGGAAGTTATATTTGTAAACCGAACAATTACACGAACAGCACTTTCAACACAAAACCGCGTGTGATCTTATGAATGGGAAGGACGTCGTAAATATAGAGCCGACTCTGGTTATGTTGAATCAGATTGTGTGTCCCAGAAATGAAGACGGATTACTAATTTGTTTTTCAACGGTCGGCGCATAACTACCCTGCACCTTAACATTTTTTGGTCTCCGCTGAACTTTAACTGCCGGACAGTCAATGCCGACGTGCCCGCAAGTTACGTTCAGCCGTTTTTTTAGGTCAGTCAGCTACAGAAAAGAAGGCATTAACGAAGCTTCTTGTCACTTATCATGGAGTGCAGCGAACGAAAAGATAAATAAAAAATTTAAAGCACAGCAGCATCTTCAAACTATTAAATTCAAAATTTCCACTTCATATGGAATTGGAGATTATTTATTGACAACATAAACGTGACTTTGCCTTAACTCATAATTAATAATAAGTTTTCCTATACTTGATCTTCGTAATTATTCGAAACGCGTCATATGGATTCCTCATGTCAGATTAAATACTAAAATCCTACGAAAATTGTGTTAAGTGATAACTAGCTAATCGCAATTTTTATATGTAGAAATTGGATTTACATTAACAATAAACTAAACCGCAAATGATGTTATCTAGATTACATAAACATAGAGTAATTAAAGTACTTGTGAAATTACGGTTACACATGCAAATAAGCTCAAATCACTGAATTTAGAGGCATTTGTTAGTACGATTTTGTAGGAAATATGTTGAGAAGGTGTGACAATCAATTCCTTGAGAAATAAGGTGAAAACAATATGTTAAACAACTTCTACAAAATGTAACTAGAATCATGGAGAAAAAATCTTATGAAAAATGGTTTTAGCTATGCACTTCGGTGAATTTAATGATGTAAATGTTTCTATCTTTACCTAATCTATTAAATCCTCTTATCTTACCCACTTCTTTCTCTAATAATTTGGAAATTGACGTCTCCATTGTAAACCCTATTCTTCCCTAAATTATTGGCAAAATTCATTTTACGAATAAGGGGAAGTTAATTGTGCTAGTGTTATCCCTCTATTAAATTTGATGGCCCTCGTGGTTTCAAAAATCTTAAGACAAACTCTGAACAAGTCAATAGTATATTTGATGTTTGTAAATGTCTCAACCCTTATCTTTTCGATGCATGTAACAACTAGTATAAGTTAAAATGATTATCTGTATTTTTGCATTTAAATTTTGGCATACGAAAGTTTTAGAATTAGAATAGATTATGTGCTTACAACTTCAATGTAGCATATATAACCTAGTTTATATGATTTATTGATTGACTTAAATGCACTAACGCACTTGTGTATTTATAGACTTCTTGAATACAAAATAAAAGAGTATTAGTGCAAAAGTTAAGAAAATGTGTGAGAAAACTTGACAAAAAGGGTACAATGCTCAAGAAAAATATAACAATATGAATATAACAAGATGAATATAACAATAAGTAAGAAACAAGTCATATATTCATGTGTCTAGAGTAATGGTGACTAGAATTGTGTATATAGTGTTTTTGACATTCTAATAGAATTTGGGCTTGTATAGGAGATAAGTAGTTATTCTGTAGGATTTTCGATATTTTGAATTTCATGTGTCTAGAGTAATGGTGACTAGAATTGTGTATATAGTGTTTTTGACATTCTAATAGAATTTAGGCTTGTATAGGAGATAACTAGTTATTTTGTAGAATTTTTGATATTTTGAATTTCTTAGTGTTATTTTCAAGGGACTAATATAACAAGGAAGTGATGCTTCAAACGTTACCCATGGGGAGTGAGAAAAAATGGAAAGTTAATGTATGTCAAGTGTAAGACAAATAAGATTTTACAGAATTAGTAAGAAAATGATACAACTCGAAGGAATAATTAAAAGTAAAATTGGTTAAAATTCTTCTAAAACATAAGAAGAACAAGTCGAAATTCAAAATATATGTGCAAGAAATGTTTTTTAAGATCGTAAACTGAATTATTATCAGTAGAAAAATAACTTCACCTACCCCAAAGAATTTGAATAGTCTCACATAGAAATGGAGCTTATAATTCCCCAATTCAATGTGTGTTCATGCGCAAACAAACATACATATAATATTAAACATTATAGGGGATTCGCAAACCATAACATTTCCTATCATTTGAGTAAATATGGTATTTAATATTAAATAAAATAGACCCAATATATCTCCCTCTATTAATAGGTTAAAATATAAAGGGTTTGATAATATATACTATAGGTAGGGTATGTTGACCTGTAGGCAGTAATAGTTGTGGCAAAGATGAAGAATTCTTAATTTAAAATCATTTTCATTATGTGCTTTTTCAAAGTAGTCGCACATTTGTTTAAGAGAAGTAACCACACTACATAACTCTCAATAGTTGGGACATCCTTCATAATATCATTCCTAGGGTATTTTTTCAATTCATTCACATTTTATACGAGAATTTATATTGATAACACTAATATAAATTTCACTTATATTACTGTACAAAATTTGCTTATTATGGAAAATATAAATAGAAATAAAAGGATATATTAAATAACACATACTGATGTGTTTTCCTTTCGATTATAATAAAAAATTCGATATGAAGAAAGAGCTATTTGACACAAGAAGAAATGATTTCTTTCTTGGTAAGGAGAATGCTTACATTTACGTATATTTATACATGGAGGAGAAGACTCTAGAGAGGAAGATCCTAGAGGAGGAAAGAACTAGGGAAGGTCTTATCCAAAGGGAAAAGAGGAGAATAGAAAACGTTATCTACCAAACTTTATTATTTTCTAACTTTCCCCCTTAATACATTTTTTTTATAAATGTACCTCCAAAATAGTTCAAAATTTTCTTTCCCAAGGGACTTTGTGAGAATATCTACGATCTGAGCATTTTTTGGGAAATAATAGAGCTTGATATGGTGGTTCAAAACTAGATCTCAAATGTAGTGATGTTCAACCTCTATGTGTTTCGTTCCCTCATAGAAAACAAGATTTTTCACAAGTTTTAACACACACTGGTTATCGTAGTTAATGATGGGAGAATTTTCTTCAAAAATGCCCATATCTGCTAAAATGTGACGGAACCAAATTACATCACACACAGATCCTGATGTGGCACCATACTCTGTCTCAATGGATGAGACTCCAAAAACAATTTGCTTCTTACTACTCCATGAGAGAGGACCAGATCCAAGATGAAAATTGTAACCTGAAGTTGATTTCTAGTGATTAATGGATCCAATATAGTCTGAGTCTTTATATCCCTGTAAGAAGAACTGGGATTTGTTCTGATACTCCAAACTATAGTCCACTGTACCTCGGACTTATTTTAACACATGCTTCATTGTTATCCAGTGATATTTCTTTGGCTTCTGCATGAATCTAGAAATGTAGCTCATAACAAAGTGAAGATATGGTATAGTTTATATCAAGTAAATGAGACTACCAACAAGTTGTCTGTAGAGAGTACTATCTACTTGAGGTAAATCTTGGAATCTCGAAATTTTCAAGCCTTTTTCCATTGGAGTGGATATAGGTTTACAATTAGTCATGCCATAATTTTTTAGGAGTGTCTTATCAAATTTAATCCGGGAGACAAAAATATAATACTTTTTCTATCATATCTCCAAGCCAACACAATAGTGAAGTATCCCCAAATCTGTCATGTCAAACAATTTCTTCAAATCATTCTTAACATCTTCGATGAGATTGTCAGAACTTCATGTAATCACATCATCATCTACATACAAAATCAAAATGACAATCTCTTTATCTATCTTTTTTATACACATATTTGAATCAGAGGGGCTACGTGTGAAACCATGATGCAATAAGTGATCATATATTTTTATGTACTATGCCTTAGGTGCCTATTTAACTTCGTAAAGAGACTTAATTACACGAAATACACTCTGAGGATGTTGTTCATCGAAAAATCCTTCTGGCCATGGTCATATATACTTCTTCTCTGAGATCACCATTCGAGAAAGCACTTTTAACATGCATCTTCTAAAGTCTCTATCCATTTTGCTACCAATTCTCAGACAACCTTGATGGTTTTGATCTTCGCAGTAGGTGCAAAGGTCTCATCATAGTCAATTCTTTCCTGCTAAGCATAACCTTTTGCAACTAGTCATACTTTTTGTTTGTCAATATATCCATTTACACTATATTTTGTTTTGAAAATACACTTACAACCAACGAAATTCTTACCTATAGACAGATCAAAAATTTCTCACATGTGATTCTGTGTCAAAGAGTCATAGTTTGTATGCATGGCTTTCTTCCACTCTGGCTCAATGAGTGCCTCATGAAACGAATAAGGTTTAGTGCTATCAACCACTAAACTAATGAGTGCAATATTTACTTCACTTCTCACTTGACTTCTCGTACAAACTCCTGGTGAAGTTTCTAAAAGTGAGTTCAAGTGGGAGTCTCTTATGGTGCTTTTGACCCATTTCGCATGCTGACATTACTACTAATGTGAAGAACTAATTTCCAAATTTCTAAGATGAAGTTAAAGTTCTCCTTGTAGCTCATCATTATTTTTTGTAGGATCCTCATGCTCATCATCTAAATGTGTGAGAAATTTATGAGAGGGGATCGGTGTTGAATCTTCCTTTTGTGGAAACAAGTCAAATGTTGACTCGTCACAAACAACGTCTCTACTCTCATATATCTTGTTTGTCTCAGGATCCATAAGGTGATATGATTTGGAGGTGGTATTGTACCCCAAAAATATGCATTTGTGTGTTTTTGTATCAAGCTTCTCCCTCTTCTTATCTGGAACACACATATAAGCGGTGCAACCAAATACTTGTAAATGAGAAATACATGGTATTCTATTATTTCATACCTCTTCCAATGTCATGTCCTTAAAGAAATTTGTAGGTCCTTGATTCAGTAAATACAAAGTTGTCTGGACCTCTTCTGCCTAAAATATGTTCTCCAACTTGGCAGTGGAAAGCATACAACAAGCCATCTCCATTATAATCTGATTGCGATGTTTTGTAAATCCATTATGTTGTGGAGTATAGGGGACAATCAGGTGTTGTGTGATGTCACACTCCTTCAAGAACTCGAAGAAATTATTTGACATAAATTCCCCCCATCAATCTGAACGGATGATATGAAGGGGTTTCCCAGTTTGCTAAAAAACACTACGATAAAAGATTTGGAATTTTTCAAATGCTTCAATCATCTTTAGGATAAATAACACACAAGCCTTGTAAGAATAATCATCAATGAATAACTGGAAATACTAACATACCTTTTAAAATTTAGGAAAGGGTCCGCATAAATCAATATGTACAACCGTAAGATGGTTCTTAGCATGGAATGTGCTTGTCTCGAACGGATGGCAATGTTAGTTACCCGCTAGACATCCAGGAAAAAGAGGTGATTACTAAGAGAGAGGAGGAAGACATCATACCATCTTCTTCAAGCTGAGATAATAGAGGGAGTTAGCTGAAAGATGTTTAAACCTATAATTCCATAGTGCAGTGGACTCCACCATGGAGGCATATAATGCAAGAGGATGAAACTGCATCTAGTGTAGATAAATGATCCTTAAAAAATTATCTAGAAAGTATCTTAACATTTTGAGATTTCAAATAGGACTTCATGCCATTCTAAAGCAGGTACTCCAACTTAAGTTTGTGATTCAATAGCTGTGAGACATATACGATATTCGAGGTTAGGCCAAGAACATAAAGTACCTTTGTGAGAGTACATTTTCTCATCCCAAGAGGAATGGTCACATTGTTGATTCCTTCTACTGTATACTCCTTGTTGTCTATAATATGAACCCGATCACTAGTGGGTCGATTAGTTGGGGAATAAAAAATATTTCTATCTCTAGTCATGTACTTATTAGCACTTGGATCAATCAAGGAAATAATATCTGATGGCTGTGATGTTTGGGATACAAGCACCAAATCATCTTTACGTTGTTGATTCTGGAACATCATCATTTGATTCATCATTTGGTTGTGCTGCAACATGTACTTTTTGATGATTTTTAGGAAACCACTTGGATTTATTTAAATCACCTCATCCAGATGTGCTCTCTTCTCAAGAGTTGCATTGTGTGCAACCATTATACCAATAGTTGGTAGTGTCACGTGCATATTCATGCATCAAATGTGACACTATCGATCCACATGTTGATACTTCTAGGATTTATTTGGTGGATGCTTCTATTGTGGACCTTTACAAGGCCTCTATGTCCTCACTTTCATGGAGATCAATGGTTTGTCCTCAAAATCCTCTTCTATTGATTGAATGGCTACTTGTCGTTGCAAGAAATTTACCAGCTCAAAAAAAGTCACCTCTTTTTTAGTGATGTTCAATGTGGTGATGAACATCTTGAGATGGGACGGAAGACTTCACAGTGTGAGTAGGACAACCAAATTGTCTTCGACCTCTTCTCCAAGTGCAGCTAGCTTGGTTCGTAACTCTTTATAACGCCTGCTAAAAGTAACCCACTTGAGACCCAAGAACAACCTAGGATTTGTTAGGAATATTATGGAATAATTTTTTTTGCTTAAAAAAGTCTACAACCAGGTTACAAGGAAACACGTGTCACTAACAAGTCCCAGAACAATTCTAATTCACTAGAACATATTTTTCCTTTATTAACAATTATTGGAGGTCATAAGGTCCAAATTTTAGGGTTAGAAGGTTCAATAAGGTTCAGAGGGTAATTCCTCACCATACCCACTCTCTAACATGATTAAAAGTTCAACTTGATTTTTCCTAAACTTAACATAGACAAAAAATTCCTAAATTATTCCCAGTGGATAGGAAATTTCCTCACTTTTCCATTGATATAAAGAAGTCCTCCTAAATCCTCATATTTCTCAAGTTATGGGCCGGCGGGCCTTGGGGTGAAAATTCTCCCCAAGAGTGCGTATGCCGGCCCAGGGGTCAAAATTTACCAAAAGGGTGGGTTAGCGGGCTGCAAGGATACTTTTGGAACATTTCCTGCGTGGGGTGAAAAACTATCTTTACGCCCGTGCACCCGTGGGTCCGCAAGTCCATAAGGGACATGGGGCACTTCTCAAGCCAGCGTTGGGAGAGCGAGGTGGTGGGAGACGTTTACGAAAATTTCCAACATGGGGTGAAAAGAAAACATTGTACCCCCAAGTCCGCAAGCCACAAGGGACACGTGGCATCACCTAAGCCAACGTGGGGAAAGCGGAGAAGACATGGAAAATTTTCTGAAAATTTTCTGAAACACAGAATGGAAAAAGGGACTTGCTCCTCCGCCGATACCATGTGATGCCACATGGAATCACCTGATTGGTTGCGGGATGGCAAGGAGGTGGGGAAAACTTAGAAGATTTTCCCAAATTTTTTCAGATGCGCTAAGTTTAAAAAGGAGTCCGCCCCTCCGCTAACACCCCGTGGTGCCACGTGGCAACCTTCGATTGGTTCCGGCTGGTGGAGCGGTAGAGAAAATTTGAAAAAATTTCCTGAAAAATTTCCTAAGTGCTTAAGGGAAAAATTTAGGCTGCAGGCCCACCAAGGAAGTTTTTCCCATTTTTTTATGCCAAAGAAGTAAAACATAATATGGCCATAACTTTTGATAGAGATCTCAATTTTGGGAAAATGAGGACTTTATGGAAATATCTCAATGTCCTCTTTACACAAATATCATTAATTTTTTATTTTGACAAATTTTAAGGGAGCAATTTTAAGAAAACGGCCTGCAGGATTTTACTATGCGAAATGGTAAATTTTAACTTGTGATATTTATTCAATTTGATCTTCTTCCTCTCTCAACATTTCAAATAGACATGGAGAGTTGTTCTTAGGAGGAACTCGAATAATTTTGTGTGGTAGATCTGTTTGATTGAAATCCAATTCGAAATTTAAAATTTTGACAGGAAAACGTCTGTGAAAACTTTGAACCCAGTTTCACATGGTTTTCAATTATTTCCATTAAGTGGTTTTGTCTAATTGAATTTTTTTAGGGCCTACTACTTCAATTTAATCATTTAATTTGTTATTTTATTGTTGTAGGTTCGATTTGTGCATTTTTGTTTAGATAATTGCTAGTTTGAAAGAACAAAATAGAGGGCAAAATTTTAAAGGATCTATTTAATTACTTTCCATCTCCCAAGTGTGGAAATTCATTATAATACTAGCCTAATACATTTAGTTGATTTAATCAAACCATTTACGGGATAAAATGCAAATTCTGATTTCAAATCTTAACATTTTTCAAGGACAGAGTTCTGCATTTTCCTTCATATGCATTTACTTTTTTTCAACTGAGATTTCAAAGAACAATAGATGATAAATTTAAAAATAAAAACAAAAATTGAAAAAGGTAATGCAATCCTTTATTGATTCCAAAATATAACTTTACAACCTTTCTTCTTCTATTTCTTCCAAAACATATATTATATACATAACAAAATAATACATTTTCATCTCACATGTTTCACTTTACCACTTTTCAAACAAGAATTTCATAGTGAATGATAAACACCTATTTCCAATGGAATAACAACATATGGACAAGAAAAAACCACTTCCATTAATTTAAATGAACTCTTACAACTTCCTTTCCATTAGGTTTCAAAATGCAACATAGAAAAACACGTATCTTTCTTTCACAATCTTTCCAAAATAGAAAACAGAGAATAACTCTTTTACATTTGAATATAAAAATTGCAATCAATACAACATCTTTCCATTACAACCATTTACAAATTCATCCATTTCAATGAAATTTCATTTCACAAGGGACTATCAAACTATCTTTTCTCAGCTCCATAATAGAAACATGCATACTCCTCATTCTTCCAATTTGATCACAATAGGAGTAGGGGAAAGGAAACACTCTCCACCCAACCAAGACATCCAATGAAGAGGAGAATCCATCCTTCTTCATTGTCCCCCAAGCCCCAACCAAAATGCAATAAAAGATGTGATCCAACTCATGGCAACAATAGGCTTCCACAAACATAGAAGCAAAATTTTCACAAAGAAACATAGTCCCAAATAGAATGTAGTTTACAATTACATTAAAACATGAAAAACAATACAAAGGCTTCATCAAGCAAGCCAAAGGAGCAAGAAGCTATGGGGGATGCTGTTTATGCCTCCCAAAGGGGAAAATGGGTATCACCACCTGAGAACAACCCACTAATATATATAATATGAATATCATTTCAAAACCATGTCATGCCCTTATGCATTGCCCAAGTACCCCTTATTCGTCACATTTTCTTATGTCTCCTCAACCTCTTATGGCACCCCATAATGAGTAAAGAGATGCAAGTTATTTCTTTGTAAGGTGGAACGCAAATCCCAACTCCCTCCACCCTTATACCTCCCTAAAACCACTTGTGCCTCCCACAAAATAACCCCATAGTCTTCTCCTACACCATTCCTAGGCCATCTACCCAACAACCCACAATATATAACAAAACATCCACACAAGAACATTTACATATATACAGGAAGAGTATTTCAAGAGCCAAGCTCCTACCTCTTCATGATGGAGTTGTTCCAAAACAACAAGCTTTATCCCAATGCCAAGCAATCTAAAACAACCAAGTACAAGCATGCAACAATCTTCCAAAAACCTCTCCAAGCAAGAGCTCCCAAACAACAAGAAAAATTCACCCAAAAAATGAAGTCTCCAAAAGTGAAGCAACCTAAAACAAGGCAAGTAATTCGAATTTTATAAAAGAGGATGAGGAGGATCCATGTAGGATGCCACATCACACATCTTCAACCCCAACCCCCTTAATTCAACTTCATTCTCCAATGCATAAAAAATAAGTGGGTGAAAAACATGAAAGTTTACTTACACACTCCAATCTAACCCACACCCCAAAGGACTGAAATTAAAACATGTAAGAACAGTGCAATTAAAACCTACAATTTGACTTCTAAAAAAAAGTATTATAAAACTCAAATTTCAACTCCCCAACTGTGGGTTTGGGTGGTAATTAAATTTAAGAGGTATGGGACAAGTTTAACTTGTCCCACAAGCCTCCAAAACCAACCTCCAAGGACAAATTCGAATTTCTAAGAAGGTGGAGTGTTTTACACTCAAAAGTTAAGTTACACATCACTTACACATACACATTACTTACACATTCCTACAACACTTTAAAACATGGCCAACAACTCTATTAATTACATTCTTATGACATCTTTTAATTAATTAACTAAACAATATGATTACTCACAATATTAACACCACATTAAATAAATAATGAAAGGGTAAGTGAACCACATAAATCACATGAAAAAATTAAACAAAAGGGACCAAATAAGAGAAAGACATAAAATCCCTTGGTCATAATTAAAGGTGATCACCCCCATGGGAATCCCTAACACACACAAACACACACAAACAAATACTAGTTGCCATGCTGACCTTGTTGAATTCATCTAGAATTCCAATGTGGTTAGTCTTCAATCCTCCAATGTTTGTTGTGATATATTAACATGCAAAACACAAATACCTTCTTCGGCCTTGTGGCCATATCAGAACATCCAAAAGAATATAAATATAATTCCCGAAATCATCTAGATATATGAATCACGAAAAAATCAGAGTAATCTAATAATATCATTTACAGTTTTACCATCAACTATATCATCATTGAATAATTTACATTTCTAGGTCTACTCACAATATTCAAATATCACATGTCTGAACAACATCCATCATATAACCATGTCCAACAATATATCACCATCAACATATAAAATGTCTGTAATCATCATCATGCATCATAGCTGAATCAAGTCAATAATAACCCATGATCTAACATTTAACATCATACTATAATAAATTCCATAATCATGTCCATAATATAATCAGCAGTATCATGATTAGTATCAAAAAGGTGTCAAAGGGAAGTGGGCACTACACTGTTATAATCGATGCAGAATCTCTTCCACTTTCTCATCTTCATACATGCTCATGGTATGCATATTTGACCGAAAATGAAAAATACTCATCAATTTCTTCACTTCATATATAGTGGAGAGAGTATCCTAGGCATGCTTCTATGTTTTCGCATTCTGAATGTTTGTTGCAGCTCATCGAATATGCTTAATGTGACCAACATCAGCGCTTTGGTTTCGTCCTTTTCGTACTTGATATAATCATCATCATTGGTGGGATGAGGGAACTCACCAATGATGATATCCCAAAGATATTCGAAGAGAAGAATTGGTTTCATCTTTGTCTTCCATGCAGTAAAATTGAGGCATCTCACAAGCTGGGCATTTGAAAGCAATATCTTCAGAGCGGGACATGATGCAAAAATAAATTAAATTTTTGAATTATAATGTCTTACTGATGAACAATAGATCTATGATGGGCTCAATACTCTCTCACAGTGAGATGCAAATGATTATGTGGGAGTCCTATCTTGTATTCATCACTTGCTTCATAGGATTTTTTCAAGATCCACACGTACCTTCTTTGCTAGACACCGTACGTAGAACAAGAACCACTCCAGTAGTCCTTGATGCACAAGCACGTCAAATTGTAGATTTCCAATATTTTGAAGGGCGTATAGAAAGGAAAAGTAAATTCCGGTAATTTCTTCTTGGTTTGTTAATGACGAGTTAGTTTGCATATTTCTTCCAACATTGTTCTTAGCAATCTTCTAGCAGTCTAAGTAAAAGTTCCTTACAGCTTAACAAGGTCACAGTGGACACCTCACATATGGCTTTGATGATATTATCTCCACAAGAGGATAACATTTATATGTCAACATTGGCCATTTCAAACTCATACACCTTCCTTTTGTGCACAAATGGTTATTTCCTTCGTAGTCTCCTCATGGCAAAAGATGCAAAAGTGGCTTACATGGCCTAAGCCTTAAGATGGATGTCGGCCAAGCCATAATACAAGGTTTACTCAATTTGTTTTCTCCCTTATGTGGGACAAAATAGTAGATCCTCCACTAAAAACTGTGCAACGTATGGAGATCACGGGAAGATTTTGTTTCTCATGGGTGTGTCTTGTTAATAAGGCTGAATAGAACCGCCACATTAACAACATTTCTAGATTTGGTGTCGATGTACCACGCTACACAGTTGTGTATCTTCACAAGGAAATTGGCCTGAGCATTGGCATCTTCACGCAAATTTGATGTAGGCAATTAAATGCCAATAATTTCACTACGTCCAGCCAAGAAAATATCCAGGTCGTCAATCATCTAATGTTGGCCACGCAGGGCTGAATTAAAGGTCAGGAGCATCCTAGGGAATGGTTTGAGTGGATGTCCTCTTTAATAATCTAGAGCTACATCAAACAATGGGTAACAATACCAACAAAATCATATGTTTTTTATAAATATGTGATATTTTTTTAATTGCAAAAATATTATAATTTTTTTATGTATTATGTTACAATATAATAATATCTATAAATATGTTGATCATTATTAAATCTACAGATAAATTGCTTTAAAGCTAGGTTCTAAAATTAATCAACAAAAAGAAAATTTTTAGATTCAGGCACCCCCTAACTTTTGGCACCCTAGGCAATTGCCTAGTTTGCCTAGGGCTTAATCCCCCTCTGTGGTCACATCTGGATAGAATAGTTGTTAGACATCTATGATTTGCTTCGCCTTGCAAAAATAAACAACCAACAGTTGGATAGTACTTAGAGTGGTCGGCCTACCTTTTTTTTCAATATTTGATTGCCCACGCATGTGGGACAAATCAATAGTACCTCCACCAAATTAGGTAGGCCATGAGAAACAAATGTTTTTCCCTATCAACCGTGTTCTGATATCAATGAAGGCAGAGTTATTTGACACAAGAAAAAATGATTTATTTATTGGTAGGGAGAATGCTTACATCTATGTCTATTTATACATGGACGAGAAGACTCTAGAAAGGAAGAACTTAGAGGAGAAAAGAACAAGGGAAGGTCTAATCCAAAGGAAAAAGACAAGAATCCTCATGAAAAAGACAAGAATAGTAAAAGTTATCTAGAATAATGTGGCGGAGCCTGTCTTTCATGTAGGTTCACAAGGAGATAGGTGGATTTGAACTGGTGACCTCCAAAACAATAGGCAGGAGGCCCACCACCATGTGACAACATTTATTCAGTTTAATTTTGACTGTTTATAAATAAATATCTCCCTTGCAGATGTGTGTGAGGGATAGGTAGAACGAAACAAGGTATTATTTTATGATACAATAATATTTTAACTAGAAATATAATTAAAATTTGTTAAAATGTCAGATATTGAATCCAAGGGGTAGAAATAAAAATGTATAAAAAAATATAAAAAAATACAAAATGGGTTGTTTTGATATATACTAAAATAAGGGGTATTTTATAACCAAAAAATTATATTTGGATAGGTAGTTATTTATTAAAGATTGAGATTTATATTTATAAATAGGTGTTTTATTTAGTATCCTTTGAATGTAGATTATGGGTGATAAGTTTACATAGTAAGTCCCTCATGGTAAATACAAATAACTTATATGAAAAAATTATTATCTCATTTCCTGGTTAGTTAAGCATTTACCAAGTTAAAAATTAAAAAAATTAACGTAAAACTATAAAGAAAAAAGACATCGTATTATCTCCCAACTGAAGGGATGTGGTCACTAGTAATTATAGTTTCATGTGATCTACAAACATGTAGTCCAACACGTGTATTATAGATACATGCACAATAAAATGTGTGTTCATATCTAAATCCACAGTCAATAAATTATACAAATATAGAAAAGACAAAGCAAAAAAGAATACAACGTGTTTTCTTTAAATTGGTGGGAATGCCTCTTTATTTTGTTTAAATTTTGAACAAAACTTATTTATCTTCATGATAAGGCCAATGTTCTAAATGTAATATTGGTGCGATGAGACCATTTAAGATATCTCTTGCATCCCATTGAAATGTAGAACATTTTTCGAAGAATGAAACATGACACTAAATAAAAATAATATCATTATTTAAACAATTATGATTAATGGAATAAACATATCAATAAAAAATATTTAAATAAAATATTACACACACCATGTGTATGATATGAAATTATGTTATTTTATTTAGATACGGTAAAAGTGGTTTTGTTTTGAAAGGACCAAAAAAACCTCGTACAAAGGAGAGAAAGATAAAGCATTTAAAACCCAACAAGAAATCCTCCACCAGCGACTTACTGAAACATCAAACCATGAAAGGTCACAACCAAACAAGAAAAGAAAGGGAAAAAAATCCCCTAAACAAATTCCATCAGGAACTCATAACACACCGAGAATGACTATGAGTTGTTGGTGCTCATTTTGATCTGTCACCATTTTGCCCTAATTTTCCTCAATATGGGTGTTCTAAAAACCTTTACCTCCATTTGGAATACCTCAAGTTGTTTGAACAATCCATTGTCATGTCCATCATTGAAAAGTCTTCAAGCTTGCCCTAATTTTTTCAAAATCCATGGACTTTGCCATTCTTCCTATTTTTCCCCCCGACCATGGAAGCTTGAGAATGATCAATTCATATTTGTATGCCTTTGAAAATCCAAATCCATGGTCAAAAGATGCTCGGAACTGTGATTCAGTTGGTTTTGATTTGAAATTTTTTCATCCTTAGTAAAAAATTGGGTTCTGAGAATGAATGGTGAATTTCTACATTTTTTTACAGTCTGACGGGTGTCTTTTTCCTATCAAAATTATTCCTCAGCATTGAAAGGTCATGTGGCTTCCTTTGGTTTGTTAGGGGATGGTGGGAAAATGCTTTAAAAAAATTTCCTGTAGCCCCACTCAAATCTGATTGGTTCTTTTGGTGCTTACGTGGCTTCTTTTGATTGGACGGGGCACACTGGGTTGTTTTTCTCAACATGATATTTTTGGCTACTTTTACGAAAATTTTGAACCCACCCCACAGCCCCGCCATGCTTTGATTAAATTAATTTTTAAGTGACAGGGAAAAAGTCTTGCCATGACCCCACAGGAGGACACGTGGCAAAGACTAATGGCAGAGATGCGGGCCATCAGAGGTAAGTTGGATGTTTTTCCCTTTTGGCAAAATGGAGTAAAATTATAGAATGGAAGTGCACCCCCACATAATCATTTTTGGAGCCTTAAGGTTTTTTGAAGTTGTGCCATAACAACACGTGGCATGCTTGTGCTCATCCAAGGTCTCAAATTTTGGGAAACATCTCAAGATGCACCATTGTGACACATAGAAGTTTGAAAAGTCTAAGGGTCAAGGAAATGGACCATCAAAGGCAACTTGAATTTTTTGCCTCTTGTCATCAAGAGGATTAAAATCTCAAAATGGCTTGCAAGCCTGATAAAAAGGAGGTCAAAGTTGGCATTGAAAATGTCAAAAGGTAGGGAGGCGGGCCATCAGGGGCAATTTGTATCTTTTTCCCCTTGATATTCAAATGACTAAAAACATCAAAATGGCCTGCAAGCCCGATATAGGAAAGGTCAAAGCTTGCTCCAATCAATGGCGGAGGTGC
Organism: Taxus chinensis; assembly: GCA_019776745.2. Taxonomy (NCBI): domain Eukaryota; kingdom Viridiplantae; phylum Streptophyta; class Pinopsida; order Cupressales; family Taxaceae; genus Taxus; species Taxus chinensis. The sequence continues at coordinate 132,367,642 of CM034151.1, forward strand.
AGATTCTCGAAGGAAATTTGGAAGAAAAGAGTTGAAAGTGAGAAAGGAAGCACGGTTCCACTGGGATCCACATTAGGATACATGTTAAGCCCATTTTTCAAGGACGAAGCTGCGGGGAAAACTTGGAAAATTTTCCATTTTCCAAAAATGAAGTGAAATAGTAGAATTTGGCCATGGTTTCATCAGGACCCACCTTAGGACAAGTGCTAGGCTCATTTCTCAAGGGCAGAAAAACATCAAAATGGCCTGCAAGCCCGATATAGGAAAGGTCAAAGCTTGCTCCAGTCAATGGCGGAGGTGCAGACTCTCGAAGGAAATTTGGAAGAAAAGAGTTGAAAGTGAGAAAGGAAGCACGTTCCCACTGGGATCCACATTGGGATACATGTTAAGCCCATTTTTCAAGGATGAAGCTGCAGGGAAAACTTGCAAAATTTTCCCTTTTCCAAAAATGAAGTGAAATAGTAGAATTTGGCCATGGTTTCATCGGGACCCACCTTAGGACATGTGCTAGGCTCATTTCTCAAGGGCAGAGGTGTGGAACAAAATGGAATTTTTTTCTATTTTTTGAAAAGGTTGTAAAAATTCAAAGGAAACCCTCGAGCCTGTTTTTAAAATTGAATCTTCCACATGGACGGCCCAAATTCAAAGCAAAGATCAATGACAGCTGTGTGTCTGAATCTGATTTTCCACTCCTTTTTCCTGAAACGCTCCTGGAAGTGCGAGTCTTCATGATTTCTTGGTGTTTCGTACACGCCAAACAGAGAGGAGAGTTAATTTTGATATATAAGTTTTGTGGGGGAGATTTGGAGACGTCTTCTGCCATTAAAATGGTCTGACTCTTAGGCTCGCTATGATTTTCCATTTTTCTTCTCCCGAGCACACAAAGAACTAGATTTGACAGCTTAGGAGTGGAAGTGGTTAGTGATTTGAAGGAGGAGTGTTCTACCAGATGAAGGAGTTGAATGTTTAGATTTTCGAAGAGATCTGCCCCATGAGCACTTGATAACTTTTTACAAATCTGATTCTAGGAATTACGATCGAGATCGTGGCAAGAACTGGTACATTAAATGTTTTTGTCTTTTGGGGAAAAAGGGGATCTGTTGTAAATGTTATAAATGGCATAAATTTTCCATTGTTAGAGGTTGAAGAAAATTCCTAAGGGGAAAATTTAACTAAACCTGTCTTTTGAGAAGCCGTCTGAGAAGCTTGTATATCTCTTTTGTATAAAGTTTGATCTTGTCAAGGTGGTTGCAAGTGTACAACCATTGACAAACTCTGATATTGTTCCAGAAACTTTCCCCTATTGATAAATTTAATCAAACTCGAGTTATTTTGTGTTAATCTTGAGCAAACTGTGTTTGTTTCATTTCTGAATGTCTGCAAATAGTTTTTCTTATTCCTATTACAATCTTTTATCAAAGTCTATATTAATCACATAGGTCTCAATCCTTGTGAAAGGTTAGTGGAATCTGCAATCTCATTTCTCAGAAGAGCTTTCATCTAGGAGTGAAATAAATGATTTAAAATTAGTTTTCTTTCACTTTTTGACAGATATTGTTTATAAGCCTCTGGGTGTACCTCAAGTGTGATTGATATTAGATTTTGATGTTTTATTCGGTCCTATAACTTGAGCCTTTGTGTTAAAATCTCATAGATTGTGTGAATAATTGCTAATATGGGCCTCAATTGAAGTACATATTCTGGTTAAAGGAACATTTTAGCTATTCTAAAGTATTTCTGTTGTCTAAACTTTCCATTTTGTAAGAGTTCTCAAAGATTTGGAAAATCAAGTTCATTCTGCCTCACCTCCCACCAAAATTTATTTAAAAATAACCAATCCTACCCATACTACCCCTGTTTGTCATGTGTGTCTACAAATGCATAAATTTTACTACCAAAACATGTAGAAACAATCAGGATTCCAAATGTCCTTAGTAGCCTAAACTTTGCCTAGAGAATATCTCCACTATCTAGAGTGACAACTCGTGAGAGTTAGATTTTGTTGCATTGATCATATTTTCTTCAATGTCTCCTTAAAAAATTCATTAGGAAGGACATATCCATCTCCTCCATATATAATAGGCTACAAAAAGGTTCTCTCACATTGGTTGAAAGGCACAACCATAAAGTAGTGAGGATAGATCAAATCCTCTTGAGGGTGCTATCCATTTCTCCACATCTGAGTGACTACGGGCAAGTTAGATCTCATCCTCGGCTACAAAATGACTCACTATGATCTATCTGTCTCTAAGTTTCCTGCCAAACCTGTGATGCTGCTTAGGCTTTGAAGGAGAGTCAATTTGGATACCAAAATGAGTATTATGGTAAAGTTTTGGCTAAACCATCATCCACTAACCTCCATCATTATCGGGATCCAATGAGTCAAGGAGGTACACCACTAAGTGCCTACCTTCTTCCTCTAATGTTCCTCAATTTTGTTCCGCATTAAATTTTTTGAGATTCTGATCCATTGCTTACCGTGTTCAAATAAAAATTTGAAAACCCTAGTTATTAAATCCCCCCGACACATCCACTATCAATAGTCAATCCGTCAAATGAGGCAACCTCCACGCTGGGCACTCCCGCCCTTTGTTGTCCACCATAATACACTTGCGACTACCCTGGAGAGACATTAAATGCAAAATTTGAATTTGAACTGGATGACCAGAACATCAATTCAATGCATCTTGCCACTGGGAATATTATAGAAGCCTTCTCGCTCCTCATGGCTTCTACATAGGTAAGAGGTGGTCATTTCAAAGTGCAGGCCACAACTTCATCTTACTCGTTATCACCGTCGATATTCTCACATGGATCTTCAACATACAGCTCCTCCTCAACATCCTTCACCTCTCTAGCATTCAATGAAATAGCTGGTAATAAATCCTCTAGCCGAGCCATCAGTTGAGGACAATCCCCAAGATTTAAAATCATTTTCATTATGTGCTTTTTCAAAGTAGTGGCACATTTGTTTCAGAGAAGTAAATTATGTTTCCAAAGTAACCACACTATATAACTCTCAATAGTTGGGACATCCTTCATAATATCATTCCTAGGGTAATTTTTCAATTCATTCACATTTTATACGAGAATTTATATCGATAACACCAATATAAACTTCACTTATATTACTATACAAACTTTTCTTATTATGGAAAATATAAATAGAAATAAAAGGATATATTAAATAACACATATTGATGTTTTTTCCTTTCGATTATAATAAAATCTTTAGTATGAAGAAAGAGCTATTTGACACAAGAAGAAATGATTTCTTTCTTGGTAAGGAGAATGCTTACATTTACGTTTATTTATACATGGAGGAGAAGACTCTAGAGAGGAAGATCCTAGAGGAGGAAAGAACTAGGGAAGGTCTTATCCAAAGGAAAAAGAGGAGGATAGAAAATGTTATCTAGAAAACTTTATTATTTTCTAACTTTCCCCCTTAATACATTTTTTTTATAAATGTAACCCCAAAATAGTTCAAATTTTTCTTTCCCAAGGGACTTTGTGAGAATATCTACGATCTGAGCATTTTTTGGGAAGTAATAGAGCTGGATATGGTGGTTCAAAAATAGATCTCGAATGTAGTGACATTCAACCTCTATGTGTTTCGTTCCCTCATAGAAAACAAGATTTTCACAAGTTTTAACACACACTGGTTATCGTAGTTAATGATGGGAGAATTTTCTTCAAAAATGCCCATATCTGCTAAAATGTGACGGAACCAAATTACATCACACATAGATCTTGATGTGGCACCATACTCTGTCTCAATGGATGAGACTCCAAAAACAATTTGCTTCTGTCTAAAAAAGTGGATATAGGTTTACAATTAGTCATGCCATAATTTTTTAGGAGTGCCTTATCATATTTCATCTGGGAGAAAAAAATATAATACTTTTTCTATCATATCTTCAAGCCAACACAATAGTGAAGTATCCCCAAATCTGTCATGTCGAACAATTTCTTCAAATCATTCTTAACATCTTCAATGAGATTGTCAGAACTTCATGTAATCACATGATCATCTACATATAAAACCAAAATGACAATCTATTTATCTATCTTTTTGATACACATATTTGAATCAGAGGGGCTACGTGTGGAACCATGATGCAGTAAGTGATCATATATTTTTATGTACTATGCCTTAGGTGCCTATTTAAGTCCGTAAAGATACTTAATTACACAAAATACACTCTGAGGATGTTATTCATTGAAAAATCCTTCTGGCCCTAGTCATGTATACTTCTTCTCTAAGATCACCATTCGAGAAAGCACTTTTAACATCCATCTTCTAAAGTCTCTATCCATTTTTTGCTACCAATGCATAGACAACCTTGATGATTTTGATCTTCATAGTAGGTGCAAAGGTCTCATCATAGTCAATTCTTTCCTGCTGAGCATAACCTTTTGAAACTAGTCATACTTTTTGTTTGTTAATATATCCATTTACACTATATTTTGTTTTGAAAATACACTTACAACCAATGAAATTCTTACCTATAGACAGATCAAAAGTTTCTCACATGTGATTTTGTATCAAAGAGTCATAATTTGCATCCATGGCTTTCTTCCACTCTGGCTCAATGAGTGCCTCACGAAATGAATAAGGTTTAGTGCTATTAACCACTAAACTAATGAGTGCAATATTTACTTCACTTCTCACTTGACTTCTTGTACAAACTCCTGGTGAAGTTTCTCAAAGTGAGTTCAAGTGGGAGTCTCTTATGGTGCTTTTGACCCATTTCACATGCTGACATTACTACTGATGTGAAGAACTACTTTCCAAATTTCTAAAATCAACTTAAAGTTCTCCTTGCAGCTCATCATTATTTTTTGTAGGATCATCATGCTCATCATCTAAATTTATGAGAGGGGATCGGTGTTGAATCTTCCTTTTGCGGAAACAACTCAAATGTTGACTCATCGCAAACAACGTCTCTACTCTCATATATCTTCTTTTTCTCAATATTTATAAGGCGATATGCTTTGGAGGTGGTATTGTACCCAAAAAATATGCATTGGTGTGTTTTTGTATCAAGCTTCTCCCTCTTCTTATCTGGAACACACATATAAGCGGTGCAACCAAATACTTGTAAATGAGAAATAGATGGTATTCTATTATTTCATACCTCTTCCAATGTCATGTCCTTTCAGAAATTTGTAGGTCCTTGATTCAGTAGATGCAAAGTTGTCTGGACCGCTTCTGCCCAAAATATGTTCTCCAACTTGGCAGTGGAAAGCATACAACAAGCCATCTCATGATAATCTGATTGCGATGTTTTCGAAATCCATTATGTTGTGTAGTATAGGGGAAAATCAAGTGTTGTGTGATGTTACACTCCTTCAAGAGCTCAAAGAAATTATTTGACATAAATTCCCCCCCTCAATCTGAGCGGATGATCTGAAGGGGTTTCCTAGTCTGCTAAAAAACACTATGATAAAATATTTGGAATTTTTCAAATGCTTCACTCTACTTTAGGATAAAGAATACACAAGCCTTGTAAGAATAATCATCAATGAATAACTAGAAATACTAAAATACCTTAAAAGAGGTAGGAAAGGGTCCGCATAGATCAGTATGTACAACCGCAAGATGGTTCTTAGCATGGAATGTGCTTGTCTCAAACGGATGACAATGTTAGTTACCCGTTAGACATCTAGGACAAAGAGGTGATTACTAAGAGAGAGGAGGAAGACATCATACCATATTCTTCAAGCTGAGCTAATAGAGGGAGTTAGCCGAAAGATGTTCATACCTATAATTCCATAGTGCAGTGGACTCCACCATGGAGGCATATAATGCAAGAGGATGAAACTGCATCTAGTGTAGATAAATGATCCTAAAAAAATTCTCTAGAAAGTATCTTAACATTTTGAGATTTCAAATAGGACTTCATGCCATTCTAAAGCAAGAACTCCACCTTAAGTTTGTGATTCAATACCTGTGAGACATATAGGATATTTGAGGTTAGGCCAAAAACATAAAGTACCTTTGTGAGAGTACATTTTCTCATCCCAATAGGAATGGTCACATTGTTGATTCCTTCTTCTATATACACCTTGTTGTCTATAATATGAACCCGATCACTAGTGGGTTGATTTGTTGGAAAATAAAAAATATTTCTATCTCTAGTCATGTGCTTATTAGCACCTAGATCAATCAACGAAATAATATCTCATGACTGTGATGTTTGGGATACAAGCACAAAATCATCTTTACGTTGTTGATTCTGCAAGATCATCATTTGATTCATCATTTGGTTGTGTTGCAACATGTCCTTTTTGATGTTTTTTAGGACACCACTTCAATTTATTTAAATCACCTCATCCAGATGTGCTCTCTTCTCCAGAGTTGCATTGTGTGTAACCATTATACCAATAGTTGGTAGTGTCACGTGCATATTCATGGATCAAATGTGACACTATCGATCCTCATGTTGATACTTCTAGGATTTATTTGGTGGATGCTTCTATTGTGGACCTTTACAAGGCCTCTATGTCCTCACTTTTGTGGAGATCAATGGTTTGTCATTGAAATCCTCTTTTATTGATTGAATGGCTACTTGTCGTTGCAAGAAATTTACCAGCTCAAAAAAAATCACCTCTTTTTTAGTGATGTTCAATGTGGTGATGAACATCCTGAGATGGGATGGAAGACTTAACAGTGTGAGTAGGACAACCAAATTTTCTTCGACCTCTTCTCCAAGTGCAGCTATCTTGGTTCATAACTCTTTGTAACGCCCACGAAAAATAACCCGCTTGAGACCCAAGAACAACCTAGGATTAGTTAGGAAAATTATGGAATAATTTTTTTTGCTTAAAAGAGTCTACAACCAGGTTACAAGGAAACACGTGTCACTAACAAGTCCCAGAACAATTCTAATTCACTATAACATATTTTTACTTTATTAACAATTATTGGAGATCATAAGGTCCAAATTTTAGGGTTAGAAGGTTCAATAAGGTTCACAGGGTAATTCCTCACTATATGCACTCTCTAACAGGATTAAAAATTCAACTTGATTTTTCCTAAACTTAACAAATACAAAAATTTCCTAAATTATTCCCAGTGGATAGGAAATTTCCTCACTTTTCCATTGATATAAAGAAGTCCTCCTAAATCCACATATTTCTCAAGTTATGGGCCGGCGAGCCTTGGGGTGAAAATTTTCCCCAAGAACGAGTATGTGGGCCCAGGGGTCAAAATTTAGCAAAAGGGTGGGTTAGCGGGCTGCAAGGAGACTTTTGGAACATTTCCTGCGTGGGGTGAAAAACTAACTTTACACCCACGCACTCATGGATCCGCAAGTCCACAAGGGACACGAGGCACTTTTCAAGCCAGCGATGGGAGAGTGGGGTGGCGGGAGACGTTTGGGAAAATTTTCCAACATGGGGTGAAAAGAAAACATTGTACCCCGAAGTCCGCAAGCTGCAAGGGACATGTGGCATCACCTAAGCCAACGTGGGGAAAGCGGAGAAGACATGGAAAATTTTCCCAAAATTTTCTGAAACACAGAAAGGAAAAAGGGACTTGCTCCTCCTCCAATACCATGTGATGCCATGTGGCATCACCTGATTGGTTGCAGGCTGGCAGGGAGGTGGGCAAAACTTAGAAGATTTTCCCAAAAAAATTTAGATGCACTAAGTTTAAAAAGGAGTCCGCCCCTCCGCTAACACCCCATGGTGCCACGTGGAAACCTTTGATTGGTTATGGCTGGTGGAGCGGCAAAGAAAATTTGAAAAAATTTCCTAAAAATTTTCCTTAGTGCTTAAGGGAAAAATTCAGGCTGCAGGCCAACTAAGGAAGTTTTTCCCAGTTTTTGACGCCAAAGAAGTAAAACTTAATATGGCCATAACTTTTGATAGAGATCTCAATTTTTGGAAAATGAGGACTTTATGGAAATCTCTCAATGTCCTCTTTACACAAAGATCATTAATTTTTGATTTTGACAAAGTTTAAGGGAGCAATTTTAAGAAAATGGCCTGCAGGGTTTTATTATGCGAAATGGTAAATTTTAACTTGTGAGATTTATTCAATTTGATCTTCTTCCTCTCTCAACATTTCAAATAGACATGGAGATTTGTTCTTAGGAGGAACTAGGATAAGTTTTTGTGGTAGATCTATTTGATTGAATTCCAATTTGAAATTTACAAATTTGACAGCAAAATGTCTATGGAAACTTTGAACTCGGTTTTACATGGTTTTCAATTATTTCCATTACGTGGTTTTGTCTAATTTAATTTTTTTAGGGCCTACTACTTCAATTTAATCATTTAATTTTTTATTTTATTGTTGTAGGTTCGATTTGTGCATTTTTGTTAAGATAATTGCCAGTTTGAAAGAACAAAATAGAGGGCAAATTTTTAAAGGATCTATTTAATTACTTTCCATCTCCCAAGTGTGGAAATTCATTATAATCCTAGCCTAATACATTTATTTGATTTAATCAAACCATTTACGGGTTGAAATCCAAATTCTGATTTTAAATCTTAACATTTTTCAAGGACAGAGTTTTGCATTTTCCTTCATATGCACTTACTTTTTTTCAATTGATATTTCAAAGAACAATAGATGATCAATTTCAAAATAAAAACACAAATTGAAAAAGGTAATGCAATCCTTTATTGATTCCAAAATATAAATTTACAACCTTTCTTCTTTTATTCCTTCCAAAACATATATTATATACAGAACAAAATAATACATTTTCATCTCACGTGTTTCACTTTACCACTTTTCAAACAGATATTTCATATTGAATGATAAACACCTATTTCCAATGGAATAACAACATATGGACAAGAAAAAACCACCTCCATTAATTTAAATGAACTCTTACAACTTCCTTTCCATTAGGTTTCAAAATGCAACACAGAAAACCACGTATCTTTCTTTCACATTCTTTCCAAAATAGAAAATAGAGAATAACTCTTCTACATTTGAATATACAACCTGCAATCAATACAACATCTTTCCATTACAACCATTTACAAATTCATCCATTTCAATGAAATTTCATTTCACAAGGGACTATCAAACTATCTTTTCTCAGCTCCATAATAGAAACATGCATACTCCTCATTCTTCCAATTTGATCACAATAGGAGTAGGGGAAAGGAAACACTCTCCACCCAACCAAGACATCCAATGAAGAGGAGAAGCCATCCTTCTTCATTTTCCCCCAAGCCCCAACCAAAATGCAATAAAAGATGTGATCCAACTCATGGCAACAACAGGCTTCCACAAACATAGAAGTAACATTTTCACAAAGAAACATAGTCCTAAATAGAATGTAGTTTACAATTACATTAAAACATGAAAAAAAATACAAAGGCTTCATCAAGCAAGCCAAAGGAGCAAGAAGCTACGGGGATGTTGTTTATTCCTCCCAAAGGAGAAAATGGGTATCACCACCTGAGAACAACCCACTAATATATATAATATGAATATCATTTCAAAACCATGTCATGCCCTTATGCATCCCCCAATTACCCCTTATTTTTCACAATTTCTTATGTCTCCCCAACCTCTTATGGCACCCCATAATGAGTAAAGAGATGCAAGTTATTTATTTATAAGGTGGAACCCAAATCCCAACTCCCTCCACCCTTATACCTCCCTAAAACCACTTGTGCCTCCCATAAAATAACCCCATAGTCTTCTCCTACACCATTCGTAGGCCATCTACCCAACAACCCACAATATATAACAAAAGATTTACATAAGAACATTTACATATATACAAGAAGAGAATTTCAAGAGCCAAGCTCCTATCTCTATCATGATGGAGTTGTTCCAAAACAACAAGCTTTATCCCAATGGAAGCAATCTAAAACAACCAAGTACAAGCATGCAACAATCTTCCAAAAACCTCTCCAAGCAAGAGCTCCCAAACAACAAGAAAAATTCACCCAAAAAATGAAGTCTCCAAAAGTGAAGCAACCTAAAACAAGGCAAGAAATTTTTATTTTATAGAAGAGGATGAGGAGGATCCATGTAGGATGCCACATCACACATCCTCAACCCCAACCCCCTTAAGTCAACTTCATTCTCCAATGCATAATAAATAAGTGGGTGAAAAACATGACAGTTTACTTACACACTCCAATCTAACCCACACCCCAAAGGACTGAAATTAAAACATGTAAGAAAAGTGCAATTAAAACCTACAATTTGCCTTCTAAAAAAAAAGTATTATAAAACTCAAATTTCAACTCCCCAACCATGGGTTTGGTTGGTAATTAAACCTAAGACGTATGGGACAAGTTTAACTTGTCCCACAACCCTCCAAAACCAACCTCCAAGGACAAATTCAAATTTCTAAGAAGGTGGAATGTTTTACACTCAAGAGTTAACTTACACATCACTTACAAGGTCACTTACACATTACTTACACATTCGTACACCACTTTAAAACATGGGCAACAACTCTATAATTACATTCTTATGACATCTTTTAATTAATTAACTAAATAATATGATTACGCTGAATATTAGCACCACATTAAATAAATAATGAAAGGGTAAGTGAACCACATAAATCACATGAAAAAATTAAACAAAAGGGACCAAATAAGAGAAATACATAAAATCCCTTGGTCATAATTAAATGTGATCACCCCCATGGGAATTTTGAACACACATAAACATGCACAAACAAATACTAGTTGTCATGCTGACCTTGTTGAATTCATCTAGAATTCCAATGTGGTTAGTCTTCAATCCTCCAATGTTTGTTGTGATATATTAACTTGCAAAACACAAATACCTTCTTCGACCTTGTGGCCATATCAGAACATCCAAAATAATATAATTATAATTCCTGAAATCATCTAGATATATGAATCACGACAACATCAAAGTAATCTAACAATATCATTTACAGTTTTATCATCAACTATATCATCATTGTATAATTTACATTTCTAGGTTTACTCACAATATCTAAATATCACATGTCTGAACAACATCCATCATATAACCATGTCCAACAATATATCACCGTCAACATATAAAATGTCTGTAATCATCATCATGCATCATAACTGAATCAAGTCAACAATAACCCATGATCTAACATTTAACATCATACTATAATAAAATCCATAATCATGTCCATATTATAATCAGCAGTATCATGATTAGTATAAAAAATGTGTCAAAGGGAAGTGGGAACTACACTCTTCTACTCGATGCAGAATCTCTTCCTCTTTCTCACCTTCATACATGCTCATGGTATGCATATTTGACCAAAAATGAAAAATACTCATCAATTTCTTCGCTTCATATATAGTGGAGAGAGTATCCTAGGCATGCTTCTATGTTGTCGCATTCTGAATGTTTGTTGCAACTCATCGAATATGCTTAATGTGACCGACATCAGCGCTTTGGTGTCAGCCTTGTCATACTTGATATAATCATCATTGTTGATGGGATGAGGGAACTCGCCAGTGATGATATCCCAAAGATATTCAAAGAGAAGAATTGGTTTCATCTTTGTCTTCCATGCAGCAAAATTGAGGCATTTCACAAGCTGGGCATTTGAAAGCAATATCTTCAGAGCGGGACATGATGCAAAAATAAATTAAATTTGTGAATTATAATGTCTTACTAATGAACAATAGATCTATGATGGGCTCAATACTCTCTTGCAGTGAGATGTATATGATTATGTGGGAGTCCTATCTCGTATTCATCACTTGCTTCATAGGATTTTTCGAGCTCCACACATACCTTCTTTGCTTGACACCGTACGTAGAACTAGAACCACTCCAGTAGTCCTTGATGCACAAGCTCGTCAAATTGTAGATTTCCAATATTCTGAAGTGTGTCTAGCAAGGAAAAGTAAATTCTGGTAAATTCTTCTTGGTTTGTTAATGACGAGTTAGTTTGCATATTTCTTCCAACATTGTTCTTAGCAATTGGAATACGTGCAATATGTTACTTTCTCCTTCACGATTCGTAGCAATCTTCTAGCAGTCTAAGTAAAAGTTCCTTATAGCTTAACAAGGTCACAGTGGACACCTCATATATGGCTCGGATGAGATTATCTCCACAAGAGGACAATGTTTATATGTCAACATTGGCCATTTCAAACTAATACACCTTCCTTTTGTGCACCAGCAGCTATTTCCTTTGTAGTCTCCTCGTGGAAAAAGATGCAAAAGTGGCTTGCATGGCCTAAGCCTTAGGATGGATGCCGGCCAAGCCATAATACAAGGTTTACTCAATTTTTTTTCTCCCTTATGTGGGACAAAATAGTATATCCTCCCCTAAAAACTATGCAATGTATGGAGATCACAGGAAGATTTTGTTTTTGGTGGGTGTGTCTTGTTAAGAAGGCTCAATAGAACTGCCATGTTAACAACATTTCTGAATTTGGTGTCGATGTACCATGCTACACAGTTGTGTATCTTCACAAGGATCTTGGCCTGAGCATTGGCATCTTCACGCAAATTTGATGTAGGAAATTAAATGCCAATAATTTCACTACGTCTAGCCAAGAAAATATCTAGGTCGTCAATCATCCAATGTTGGCCACGCAGGGCCGAATTAAATGTTAGGAGCATCCTAGGGAATGGTTTGAGTGGATGTCCTCTGTAATAATCTAGAGCTACATCAAATAATGGGTAACAATACCAACAAAATCATATGTTTTTTTATAAATATGTGATATTTTTTTAATTGCAATATTACAATTCCTTTTATGTATTATGTTACAATATAATAGTATCTATAAATGTGTTGATCAATATTAAATCTATAGATAAATTGCTTTAAAGCTAGTTTCTAAAATTAATCAACAAAAAGGAAATTTTTAGATTCATGCACCCCATAACTATATATTGGCGCCCTAGGCAACTGCCTAGTTTGCCTAGGGCTTAATCCCCCTATGTGGTCACGTCTAGATAGAATAGTTGTTAGACATCTATGATGTGCTTCTCCTTGTTCAAACAAACAACCAACAGTTGGATAGTACTTAGAGTGGTCGGCCTACCTTTTTTTTCAATATTTGATTGTCCACGCATGTGGGACAAATCAATAGTACCTCCACCAAATTAGGTAGGCCATGAGAAACAAATGTTTTTCCCTATCAACTGTGTTCTGATATCAATGAAGGCAGAGTTATTTGACACAAGAAAAATGATTTATTTCTTGGTATGGAGAATGCTTACATCTATGTCTATTTATACATGGAGGAGAATACTCTAGAAAGGAAGAAATTAGAGGAGAAACGAACTAGGGAAGGTCTAATCCAAAGGAAAAAGACAAGAATCCTCAAGAAAAATACAAGAATAGTAAAAGTTATCTAGAATAATGTGGCGGAGCCTATCTTTCACGTAGGTTCGCGGGAGATAGGTGGATTTGAATTGGTGACCTCTAAAACAATAGGCAGGAGGCCCACCACCATGTGACAAACATTTATTTAGTTTAATTTTGACTATTTATAAATAAATATCTCCCTTGCAAACGTGCGTGAGGGACAGGTAGAACAAAACAAGGTATTATTTTTTGATACAATAATATTTTAACTAGAAATGTAATTAAAATTTGTTAAAATGTTAGATATTGAATCCAAGGGGTAGAAATAAAAATGTATAAAAAAATATTAAAAATACAAAATGGGTTGTTTTGAAATATACTAAAATAAGGGGTATTTTAAAACCAAAAAATTATATCTGGATAGGTAGTTATTTATTAAAGATTGAGATTTATATTTATAAATAGGTGTTTTATTTAGTATCCTATGAATGTAGATTATAGGTCATAAGTTTACATAGTAAGTCCCTCATGGTAAATACAAATAACTTATATGAAAAAAATTATAGATACATGTCTTTTCTTTATAGTTTTACGTTAATTTTTTTAATTTTTAACTTGGTAAATGTTTAACAAATAACCAGGAAATGAGATAATATTTTTTTCATATAAGTTATTTGTATTTACCATGAGGGATTTAGATATGAACACACATTTTATTGTGCATGTATCTATAATTTTCCTCTGTATGTGTGCTCTGAAATATTTTTTCTCTCTATATGGGTGTTCTAAAAACCTTTACCTCCATTTGGAATGCCCTTGAGTTGTTTACAGAATCCGATTATCATGTACGTCCTTAGAAAATTCTTCGAGCTTTGCCCTGTTTTTGCCCTAATTTTGGTCAAAATCCACGGGCTTTGCCATTCTTCCTATTTTCCCCCTCCGACCATGAAGCTTGAGAATGATCAATTTATATTTGTATGCCTTTAAAAATCCAAATCCATGGTCGAAAGATGCTCAGAACTATGAATTCAGTTGGGTTTTTGATTTGAAATTTTTTCATCCTTCGTAAAAATTGGGTTCTGATGAATGAATGGTGAATTTCTACGTGTTTTTGATAATCTGACGGGTGTCTTTTCCTGTCAAAATATTCCTTATCATTGAAAGGTCATGTGGCTTCCTTTGGTTGGTCAGGGAATGGTGGGAAAATGCTTTAAAATTTGGTCCCGTAGCCCCACTCAATCTGATGGTCTTTTGGTGCTTACGTGGATTCTTTTGATTGGATGAGGGCACGCAAGCAGGTTGTTTTCTCAACATGATATTTTTGGTACTTTTGTGAAAATTTTGAAAACCAACCCACGGCCCTGCATGCTTTGATTAAAGTAATTTTTAAGTGGTAGGGAGAAATTCTTGCCATGACCCCGCAGGAGGGACACGTGGCAAAGACTAATGCAGAGATGTTTTTCCGGAGGCTTCGAGGTGTAAGTTAGATGTTTTCCCTTTTGGCAAAATGGAGGTAAAGTAAAATTATATAATGGAAGTGGCCCCCAAATAATCATTTTTGGAGCGTAAGGTTTTGGAAGTGTGCCATAATAAACACGTGGCATGCTATGCTCATCCAGGTATCAAGTTTTGGGAAGGGAAACAATCTCAAGATGCGCCACATTATGACACGTTAGAAGTTTGAAAAGTATAAGGGTCAAGGAAACAGACCATCAGAGGTGGGTAACTTGGAATTTTTTGCTCTTGTCATCAAGAGGATTAAAATCTCAAAATGCTTGCAAAGCTTGATAAAACGGAGGGTAATTTGGCATTGCCAATCGTCAAAGGTTGGCCGCTGGCCCCTCAGGGCAAATTTGGATTTTTTTCCCCTTGAAATTCAAATGACTACTAAAAACATCGAAAATGGCCTGCAAGCCTGATATAGGATAAGGTCAAAGCATTGCTCCGTCAATGGCGGAGTGCGATCTTGAATGAAATTGGAAAAAAATTTCCTTTTTGGGGGAAAAGAGTTGAAGTGGAAAGGAAGCACAGTTCCGCTTAGATCACGTTGAGGACACATTTAGGACATTTTTTAAGGATTGGAAGTACAGGGAAACTTGGAAATTTCCCTTTTCCAAAAAAGAAGGGGAAATAGTAGAATTGGCCATATGGTTTCACAGGGACCCACATTAGGACATGTGCTAGGCTCATTTTTCACGGCAGAGGTGCACGGAGAAAAATGGAATTTTTTTCTATTTTTTGAACAAGGTTGTCAAAAGTCAAGGAACCCCCCAAGCCTGTTTTTAAAAATTGAATCTTCACCGTGAGACGGCCCAAATCAAAGCACAAAAGGATCAACAGTAGTTGTGTGTCTGAATCTGATTTTCCTCCTTTTTCTAAACGCTCCTGGAAGTGTGAGTCTTCATGATTTCTGGTGTTTCGTTACACGCCAAACCAAAAGGAAAAAAAAGGGGTAGAGGTAATTTTGATATTAAGTTTTTGTGGGGGCGATCTGGAGAGGCTTTTGCCATGAAAAGGTCTACTCTCAGGCTCAATATGATTTTCTATTTTTCTTGTCCAAGCACACAAAGAAAACTAGATTTGACAGGATTAGGAGTGGACAGTGGTTAGTGAGTTGAAGGAGGATTGTTCTACCAGAGATGAAGGAGTTGATGCTTAGATTTTCGAAGAAGAAGATCTGCCCATGAGCACCTAACAACTGTTTACAGATCTGATTCTAGGAAGGACATCTAGATCGTGGCGAGCACTGTTACATTAACTGTTTTGTCTTTTGGGGAAAAAAGGGGGGCTTGTTGTTTGTAAATGTTATAATGGCAATTAATCTTTCAGTGGTTTAGAGGCGAAGAGAAAGAAAAATTTCCGAGGGAAAATGTGACCTAAACCTGTCCTTGAGAAGCCATCTGAGAAGCTTTGTACTCTCTCTTTTGTATTAAAGTGATCATGTCAAGTGGTTGCAAGTGTTTATAACCATTGAAAAACCTCTGAATTGTTCCAGAAACTTCCCCTATGATAAATTGAATCAAAAGCGATTTATTCTGATAATTCTTGAGCAAACTTGGTCTTTTCGTTTCTGAAGTCTGTGCAAATAGTTTTCTTTGTCCTATTGCGCAATCTTTATCAAAGTCTATCTTAATCACACAGTCTTCAATCCTTGTGATATTGTTTAGTGGAATTGCAATCTCATTTCTAGAAGAGCTTTCATCTCGGATGTTTGAAATAAACGATTTAAAATTAGTTTTCTTTTATTTGTTGACAAATATTGTTGTAAGCCTATGGGTGTACCTCAAGTGTGATTGTATTAGATTTTTGATTGTTTTATTGGTTCCTATAACTTGAGCCTTGAGTTAAAATATCATAGTGTGTGACAAAGTGACCTAATCTAGCCTCAAATTGAATACATATTGGTTTTTTTAAGGAACATTTTAGTTGTTTGAAAGTATTTCGGTTGTCTAGGAATTCCATTTTGTAAGAGGTCTCAGAGATTTGGAACATCAAGTTAATTCTGCTCAACTCCCACCAAAATTTTATTTTAAAATAAACCAATCCTACCCATACTACCCCGTTTGTCAGTGTCGGTCTACAAATGCATAATAAATTTTATACTAAACCATGTAGATGAACAATCAGGATTCCAAAAAAGTCCTTAGTAGCCTAAACCTTGCCTAGAGAAAAGAATAACTCCACTATCAGCAGTGAGAGTGACAAACTCTGAGAGGTAGATTTTGTTGCATTGATCATATTTTCTTCAAGGTCTCCTTAAAAAATTAATTAGGAAGGACATTCCCCATCTCCTCCATATATAAAGGGGACGACAAAAATTGTTCTTTCACATTGTGAAAGGCACAACCATAAAGTAGTGAGTGCGGGGTAGATCAAATTCCTCTTGAGGGGGCTATCCAATTCTCCACATCTGGTGACACGGCAATTAGATCAAGCCCCGGGCTACAAAAGTGACTTCAATATGATCTATCTGTCTCTAAGTTTACTGCCAAACTGTGATGCTCTAGGCTGAAGGAAGAGTAAATGTAGTATACAAATAAGAGGAGTGTATGGTGGCACAGTTGGGCTACCGATCTCTTAGGCTAAACCCTCATGACACTAACCTACCATCAGTTATCAGGATCCAAACGAGTCCAGGAGGGAAAACCCCTAATGCCTACCTTCTTCCTCCAATGTTCCTCATTCAAATTTGATTTTGTTCCGCATTAAATTTTTTGGGATTTCTGATCCATTGCTTACCGTGTTCATAAGAAATGAAAACCCGAAGTTATTAACTCCCCCCACCCGTCCACTCAATAGTCAATCCGTCAAATTGAGGGCAACCTCCACCGCGGGGCACCCCGCCCTTCGTGTCCCAACCATAATACACTTGCGGATAACCGGGA
>CM034151.1:132385799-132401958 GCA_019776745.2 Taxus chinensis
TAGCAAGGAAAAGTTAAATTCCGGGGTAAATTCTTATTGGTTTGTTCAGACGGAGTAGTTTGCATATTTCTTCAACATATGTTAGTAGCAATTGGAATTACGTGCAATATGTTACTTTCTCCCTTCACGATTCGTAGCAATCTTTCTAGCCAGTCTAAGTAAAAGTTCCTTATAGCTTAACAAGGTCACAGTGGACACCCTCATATATGGCTCGGATGAGATTATCCTCCACAAGAGGACAATGTTTATATGTCAAACATTGGCATTTCAAACTAATACACCTTCCTTTGTGCACCAGCAGCTATTTCCTTTGTAGTCTCCTCGTGGAAAAAGATGCAAAAGTGGCTTGCATGGCCTAAGCCTTAGGATGGATGCCGGCCAAGCCATAATACCAGGTTACTCAATTTTTTTTCTCCCCTTATGTGGGACAAAATAGTATAATCCTCCCCCTAAAAACTATGCAAGGTATGGAGATCACAGGAAGATTTTGTTTTTTGGTGGGTGTGTCTTGTTAAGAAGGCTCAATAGAACTGCATGTTAACAACATTTCTGAATTTGGTGTCGATTGTACCATGCTACACAGTTGTGTATCTTCACAAGGATCTTGGCCTGAGCATTGGCATCTTCACGCAAATTTGATGTAGGAAATTAAATGCCAATAATTTCACTACGTCCTAGCCAAGAAAATATCTAGGGTCGTCAATCATCCAATGTTGGCCACGCAGGGCCGAATAAATGTTAGGAGCATCCTAGGGAATGGTTTGAGTGGATGTCCTCTGTAATAATCTAGAGCTACCATCAAATAATGGGTAACAATACCAACAAAATCATATGTTTTTTTATAAATATGTGATATTTTTTAATTGCAATATTACAATTCCTTTTATGTATTATGTTACAATATAATAGTATCTATAAATGTGTTGATCAATATTAAATCTATAGATAAATTGCTTTAAAGCTAGTTTCTAAAATTAATCAACAAAAAGGAAATTTTTAGATTCATGCACCCATAACTATATATTGGCGCCCTAGGCAACTGCCTAGTTTGCCTAGGGCTTAATCCCCCATGTGGTCACGTCTAGATAGAATAGTTGTTAGACATCTATGATGTGCTTTCTCCTTGTTCAAACAACACACCAACAGTTGGATAGTACCTTAGAGTGGTCGGCCTACCTTTTTTTTTCAATATTTGATTGTTCCACGCATGTGGGACAAATCAATAGTACCTCCACCAAATTAGGTAGGCCATGAGAAACAAATGTTTTTCCCTATCAACTGTGTTCTGATATCAATGAAGGCAGAGTTAATTTGACACAAGAAAAATGATTTATTTCTTGGTATGGAGAATGCTTACATCTATGTCTATTTATACATGGAGGAGAATACTCTAGAAAGGAAAGAAATTAGAGGAGAAACGAACTAGGGAAGGTCTAATCCAAAGGAAAAAGACAAGAATCCTCAAGAAAAATACAAGAATAGTAAAAGTTATCTAGAATAATGTGGCGGAGCCTATCTTTCACGTAGGTTCGCGGGGAGATAGGTGGATTTGAATTGGTGACCTCTAAAACAATAGGCAGGAGGCCCACCACCATGTGACAACATTTATTTAGTTTAATTTTGACTATTTATAAATAAATATCTCCCTTGCAAACGTGCGTGAGGGACAGGTAGAACAAAACAAGGTATTATTTTTTGATACAATAATATTTTAACTAGAAATGTAATTAAATTTGTTAAATGTTAGATATTGAATCCAAGGGGTAGAAATAAAAATGTATAAAAAAATATTAAAAATACAAAATGGGTTGTTTTGAAATATACTAAAATAAGGGGTATTTTTTTAAAACCAAAAATTATATCTGGATAGGTAGTTATTTATTAAAGATTGAGATTTATATTTATAAATAGGTGTTTTATTTAGTATCCTATGAATGTAGATTATAGGTCATAAGTTTACATAGTACGTCCCTCATGGTAAATAACAAATAACTTATATGAAAAAAATTATAGATACATGTCTTTTCTTTATAGTTTTACGTTAATTTTTTTAATTTTTAACATTGGTAAATGTTTAACAAATAACCAGGAAATGAGATAATATTTTTTTCATATAAGTTATTTGTATTTACCATGAGGGATTTAGATATGAACACACATTTTATTGTGCATGTATCTATAATTTTCCTCTGTATGTGTGCTCTGAAATATTTTTTCTCTCTATATGGGTGTTCTAAAAACCTTTACCTCCATTTGGAATGCCTTGAGTTGTTTACAGAATCCATTATCATGTACGTCCTTGAAAATTCTTCGAGCTTGCCCTGTTTTTGCCCTAATTTTGTCAAAATCCACGGGCTTTGCCATTCTTCCTATTTTTCCCCCCGACCATGGAAGCTTGAGAATGATCAATTTATATTTGTATGCCTTTAAAAATCCAAATCCATGGTCGAAAGATGCTCAGAACTATGATTCAGTTGGTTTTGATTTGAAATTTTTTCATCCTTCGTAAAAAATTGGGTTCTGAGAATGAATGGTGAATTTCTACGTTTTTTGATAATCTGACGGGTGTCTTTTTCCTGTCAAAATTATTCCTTATCATTGAAAGGTCATGTGGCTTCCTTTGGTTGGTCAGGGAATGGTGGGAAAATGCTTTAAAATTTGGTCCCGTAGCCCCACTCAAATCTGATTGGTTCTTTTGGTGCTTACGTGGATTCTTTTGATTGGATGAGGCGCAGCAGGTTGTTTTTCTCAACATGATATTTTTGGCTACTTTTGTGAAAATTTTGAACCCACCCCACGGCCCTGCCATGCTTTGATTAAAGTAATTTTTAAGTGGTAGGGAAAAATTCTTGCCATGACCCCGCAGGAGGACACGTGGCAAAGACTAATGGCAGAGATGCGGGCCTTCAGAGGTAAGTTAGATGTTTTTCCCTTTTGGCAAAATGGAGTAAAATTATATAATGGAAGTGCGCCCCCACATAATCATTTTTGGAGCCTTAAGGTTTTTTGAAGTTGTGCCATAATAACACGTGGCATGCCTATGCTCATCCAAGGTCTCAAGTTTTGGGAAACATCTCAAGATGCGCCATTATGACACGTAGAAGTTTGAAAAGTCTAAGGGTCAAGGAAACAGACCATCAGAGGTAACTTGAATTTTTTGCCTCTTGTCATCAAGAGGATTAAAATCTCAAAATGGCTTGCAAGCTTGATAAAAAGGAGGTCAAATTTGGCATTGAAAATGTCAAAAGGTAGGGACGCTGGCCATCAGGGGCAATTTGGATTTTTTTCCCCTTGATATTCAAATGACTAAAAACATGAAAATGGCCTGCAAGCCTGATATAGGAAAGGTCAAAGCTTGCTCCAGTCAATGGCGGAGGTGCGGACTCTTGAATGAAATTTGGAAAAATTTCCTTTTGGGAGAAAAGAGTTGAAAGTGAGAAAGGAAGCACAGTTCCGCTAGGATCCACATTGGGACACATGTTAGGCCCATTTTTTAAGGATGAAGCTACAGGGAAAACTTGGAAAATTTTCCCTTTTCCAAAAATGAAGTGAAATAGTAGAATTTGGCCATGGTTTCATCAGGACCCACCTTAGGACATGTGCTAGGCTCATTTTTCAACGGCAGAGGTGCGGAGAAAAATGGAATTTTTTTCTATTTTTTGAAAAGGTTGTAAAAAGTCAAAGGAAACCCCCAAGCCTGTTTTTAAAATTGAATCTTCCACGTGGACGGCCCAAATTCAAAGCAAAGATCAACAGTAGTTGTGTGTCTGAATCTGATTTTCCCCTCCTTTTTCCTAAAACGCTCCTGGAAGTGTGAGTCTTCATGATTTCTTGGTGTTTCGTACACGCCAAACAAAGAGGAGAGTTAATTTTGATATCTAAGTTTTGTGGGGGAGATCTGGAGACGTCTTTTGCCATTAAAATGGTCTGACTCTCAGGCTCAATATGATTTTCTATTTTTCTTTTCCCAAGCACACAAAGAACTAGATTTGACAGCTTAGGAGTGGAAGTGGTTAGTGAGTTGAAGGAGGATTGTTCTACCAGATGAAGGAGTTGAATGCTTAGATTTTCGAAGAGATCTGCCCCATGAGCACCTAACAACTTTTTACAGATCTGATTCTAGGAATTGCAATCTAGATCGTGGCGAGCACTGTTACATTAAATGTTTTTGTCTTTTGGGGAAAAAGGGGATCTGTTGTAAATGTTATAAATGGCATAAATCTTTCATTGTTAGAGGTCGAAGAAAATTCCTAAGGGGAAAATTTGACTAAACCTGTCCTTTGAGAAGCCATCTGAGAAGCTTGTATATCTCTTTTGTATAAAGTTTGATCATGTCAAGGTGGTTGCAAGTGTATAACCATTGAAAAACTCTGATATTGTTCCAGAAACTTTCCCCTACTGATAAATTTAATCAAACTCGATTTATTCTGCGTAATCTTGAGCAAACTGTGTTTGTTTCGTTTCTGAATGTCTGCAAATAGTTTTTCTTGTTCCTATTGCAATCTTTTATCAAAGTCTATCTTAATCACACAGGTCTCAATCCTTGTGATAGTTTAGTGGAATCTGCAATCTCATTTCTTAGAAGAGCTTTCATCTAGGAGTGAAATAAACGATTTAAAATTAGTTTTCTTTTATTTGTTGACAAATATTGTTTGTAAGCCTCTGGGTGTACCTCAAGTGTGATTGATATTAGATTTTGATGTTTTATTCGGTCCTATAACTTGAGCCTTAGAGTTAAAATCTCATAGATTGTGTGAAAAAGTGCTAATCTAGGCCTCAATTGAAGTACATATTCTGGTTAAAGGAACATTTTAGTTGTTCTGAAGTATTTCGGTTGTCTAGACTTTCCATTTTGTAAGAGTTCTCAGAGATTTGGAAAATCAAGTTCATTCTGCCTCACCTCCCACCAAAATTTATTTAAAAATAACCAATCCTACCCATACTACCCCTGTTTGTCATGTGTGTCTACAAATGCATAAATTTTACTACTAAAACATGTAGAAACAATCAGGATTCCAAATGTCCTTAGTAGCCTAAACCTTGCCTAGAGAATAACTCCACTATCTAGAGTGACAACTCGTGAGAGTTAGATTTTGTTGCATTGATCATATTTTCTTCAAGGTCTCCTTAAAAAATTCATTAGGAAGGACATACCCATCTCCTCCATATATAATAGGCTACAAAAATGTTCTTTCACATTGGTTGAAAGGCACAACCATAAAGTAGTGAGGATAGATCAAATCCTCTTGAGGGTGCTATCCATTTCTCCACATCTGAGTGACTACGGGCCAATTAGATCCCATCCCCGGCTACAAAATGACTCACTATGATCTATCTGTCTCTAAGTTTCCTGCCAAACCTGTGATGCTGCTTAGGCTTTGAAGGAGAGTCAATTTAGATACCAAAACGAGTATTATGGTAACATTTTGGCTAAACCATCATCCACTAACCTCCATCATTATCAGGATCCAACGAGTCAAGGAGGTACACCACTAAGTGCCTACCTTCTTCCTCCAATGTTCCTCATTCAAATTGATTTTGTTCCGCATTAAATTTTTTGGGATTCTGATCCATTGCTTACCGTGTTCAAATAAAAATTTGAAACCCGCAGTTATTAAATCCCCCCAACACGTCCACTATCAATAGTCAATCCGTCAAATGAGGCAACCTCCACGCGGGGCACCCCCGCCCTTCGTTGTCCACCATAATACACTTGCGACTACCCTGGAGAGACATTAAATGCAAAATTTGAATTTGAACTGGGTGACTGGAACGTCAATTCAATGCATCTTGCCACTGGGAATATTATAGAAGCCTTCTCGCTCCTCATGGCTACATAGGTAAGAGGTGGTCATTTCAAAGTGCAGGCCACAACTTCGTCTTACTCCTTATTACCGTCGATATTCTCACATGGATCTTCAACATACAGCTCCTCCTCAACATCCTTCACCTCTCTGGCATTCAATGAAACAGCTGGTAATAAATCCTCTAGCCGAGCCATCAGTTGAGGACAATCCCCAAGATTTACCGTCTGTGAGGGAAATGAATAACTGCAATAGGATGAAACCACAAAGCCAGTCCACCTGCAAGTTTTACAATAACCCTTGATTTCTCTAAAATGATCTCCTGCATAACTTTGTATTTTGAGGTCTTGAGGACTATTTTTCTCGGTACCTAGCCTCTAACAGGTACGTTAATGCATAGCCAGGAAAAGATTAATCGTGAACGGTTTCTCGTCGCAGGGTATAAAATAATTAGCACTCCCATTGACCTAAAAATGCCTAGGAAGACATCCAGGACCCAAAATTCTAGAGGAAGACCAGGAAAGTCGTTCCACATGGGGAGGCAAAGAAAAGAGTAATCTATTTTCATCCTAGGGAATCACCTACCATGGTCCTTCAGTGAGCACTCATTGAAAATACTCATCCTTTTAGAAGCAGAAGATGAATCTATCCCCTCCCAATGCACGCACATCCATCCTACAGGACCATTTCCTCTTACACCATTCCATTTAGAACGAAATCTATATTAGGCCTCAACCCACCAAATCATCCAGTGCTTACACACTTGAGACTGCTCCTTGATCTATCCAGCAACTCCTCAGGGATTGCTAGCTGAGGATAACCCTTAGTCTATGAAGGAAAAATCATCAAGGGATCCGTTGAAGTTCCTCCAAATAGACGCAAAGCCCAGAAGAGTGACATGGCGACAAAATCATCTTGCACGTGTGTTGCTGCTACTATGGCGAGAAACATATTTAGTTATGACTGCTAATCGGCGTAATCAGAAATTATGTTATGAAAATGAGTTATTTATCATATATTTAATAACATATTTCTTTATTGTTATATGATCATGTGGATAAATAATTATAATTTTGTGGTGTGAGCTGTTGTAACAACTCACATAGAGATTCTTTAGGAGATATATATTTAAATTAGTATGTTAGAGTGAGATTTTTGGTTACAACAACTCATGTTAATATATATATATTTTTAGAGTATAACATATATGTAATATTCTCTATTGAACATGTATTAAATTGATGATTAGACAGTTTATTGAATATTAAATTGTTTATAATTCAAACTTAATTTATATTTGGTATCAAAGTGATTTAATTCAGAAGTGGGAGTCCTTTAAATATGCACAATGTTTTAAAAGAAATTAATCATAATATTTATAATGTGTATCTTTTTCTCTGTGTTAGTCACAATCCATTGTGGGACCTCTCATAGTGTGTTGTCTCCAAATAGATCGAATTTATGTACAATCAAGGATCATCTAACTATCATTCTACTTTATTCACAACATAAGCGTGGTGGTGATATTTTTTATTAACATGGATAAACATATTTTTACTGGGATCCTACCCAGATACCAAAGGATTGAAATCCCAGATTAAAACACTAACACACCAAGAAACAACAAGAAACACATGCCCAACAACGAAAGAGACAACTAGGTAGGAGAAACAATTTTCTTGTAAAATGAATTTTTAATGTTTTTTGCCATTTTCAACCCATCTGAAATCTCTTCAACGGGAAGAATAACTTCAAGAGATTCTATCATAAAGTATGTGTTGTTTTCTTAAGGAACATGAGGTGGGATATTCTCCTTATTCACTATGCAAGGATTTGGTTCATCATTTTTGTTTTTCTAAATTTCACCATTTGCGATCCCCTTATTTCTATCCACTAGAATATCTCTAAAAGGATTTTCTACCACTGATTCAACCACTTCCTCAGAAACTGCATTTAAATACAAATCTCGCTTAGCATCAAATATGAAATGTTCTTGGATGGAAGTTTTCCACCAATTTTTTTTCTCATTTATATGCTTTTTCATCCCACAATCAACAAAAATATGTCCTAAAGTGAAACAAATTTTACATCTGAAGGATAAGCCTTCATATTCTAGAGGTTGTTTCCATGTTATATTTTGAACTTTGAGCTCAATATTAGTAGGAAGGATTTTAGAGGTGTCAAGCTATACAAGGATTCTAACATAGGATTTGTGACTAAAATTAGAGGTCTGTGAGTCAATATTTAAAATGTTTCCCAAAACATTTCCAATGGATATCATACAAGTACGGTTTTAAATTTGCAAAGGTAAATGAGGAAGTCTAATGCATACAAGTTTGTAAGAAAAGGATTTAGTGGTTGGGTTAAAATATGGGAACCAGGGTTTCATGATAAGGTATCATGATTGACATCACCATAGATTTCAAGATATAGTGTCCTTATCATCTATTGAAGAAAAAAATGCAATAAATGTTCCTTTTACACAGGGATAAATATCTAACCATCTAATAAGGAGTGGAATCCAATACTTAGAGATCCTATCATGGATGACAGGTAAGCTGGGAAAGAATCCACTGAATCTATAGATCATGACATGGTCCTGGTAGTAGCATTTAGAATTGAGAACTTCATCCCCAAACATGATGTTGGGAGTGGTGTCAACAAGGGTCATGGGTTTAGGAGATCTCCTACCCTACAATGCCTCTTTGAATGAGTGGTCATCTTTCTCAAAAATAGGGGGTGAATTCATTCTGAACCACCTCAGATCCCAAAATATGGGAAGAAACAGATCAAATAGGGGATGAAATAGGGGGAAAATCCCTCTTTCCGTCGTAGACCACACAAAATGTTGATGCAATAATAACCCTTTTCCTAGCACTAATAATGCCATCTCTAGATCTAATCGTGGCCCCTCAGATCATTCAATGCTAAGGAGAGTGTCGGTGTGACGCTTGAAAATCACCACGCCAACCCAGGTAAAAATGACCACACTTCGCTAGAAAATTTATGATAATTGTTTTATTACATTAAAGAAGTTAATAAATGTTAGTTACATTAATCATGACTATAAAAAGCTTATTTATTTAAGCAATACATTTCTTGTGGAATAAATTTCAGTTATTAAATCAATTATTATAATCTTATCAATTTTACCATTTCACTAATTTGTCCCGAAATTAATTTTATTTAATTAAACAATCACTTTGTTTAATTATGCTCACTAAGTTAATACTAAATTTAAAACAATCAAATATAATTTGTTCCCCAACCTTAACTAATTAAATATCACCTCACAAAGGTTCATTTAAATTAACTTTAATAACATTCCTAGCACAACATTAATCATTTCCTAGCAAAAATTATTCCTAAGCCACCCCTTTAATTATTTACCCTTATACATACACCCATTAACCCTTTTAATTTTCCATTTAATACATTAACCCATCCCAATAACAATATTAAATTAAAGGACTTAGTTAAAATACCTCTTACCCATCTAATTTCCTCCATGCTCGATAACATTCTCTTAGGGCTTTATTTCAATAATTTTCCCATACATTATTAAATTTATGCACCTATCACTAAGGGATGAGGATTAAATCTTAGTTGTAGGATTCATTTAATTCCCTCGCTTAGATCTTAGCATTCCTTACTTTTCCGTAACTTTCCTTATGAGTTATTTCTATTTCTTTCTAACCCTATTGTACCTCCATTTGCATAGCTCAATCTACATGACAGGAAAGAATGGAGGCTAGAGGGCATGGTGACGAACTATGTTTGCTATGGTGGATGTGCGATTGCATTGGGAGGGTTTTCTCTCCCATATTCCATGTTCTCTCCCTTTTTATAATTATTTTCCATAGATTATAAGTCTGAAAAAATTATTTTTATAAGGTATTTGCTTATATTCTGGTTATGAGAATACTCCTTTCTACCTAGAACCGTAAATGGATATATATGTACATATATTTATTTATTAAGATGTATATTTTTTACGTTTTGAAACTTTCGGAGGAAAATTGGCCCCAAAGGGATATGCACGAGCTATAGACATAGCGGCATGGCCATTTGTAAATATGTATGTATGTATGTATGTATGTATGTACATACATACATACATACATACATACATATATTGGTAGGGTGGGCGGCATGGGCAACCTGACCCCTCTTTTCGTAAGAGTGGGGTGGGTTGGCCATGCCACCCACCACTGTATACTAATTTTGGAATGGGTGTCATGGCCAACCCAACCCCCTTTTACCAAAGGGTGGGGTGGCTCGTTCATGCCACCCACACCTCACAAATTTTATCTTTTTATAAAACGTTTACATCAAATGAAACTTCATTCAGCTCAAATTAAATATTATTTTATTTTTTATATAAAATACAATATATATTGAATATATATATATATACATATATATTCCATAATATATATACACATATGTATAAATATATATTTCTATATCCACAAGTACATGTCCTTTTTGAAATATTTTCCATTTGATTAAGATACGATTTTATATCAGGTTGTAGACCTATGTATGATTATATATATATATATATATATATATATATAGATGTATATATATATATATATATATATATATATATTTCTTACATAGATGTATATATACATTGATACATGTATATAATTTTAAGTTAAAACTTCTATAACTAGGAAACATATTTTAATAAGAAAAGTCATTACATTTTCCTGGTTTATATTTTCAGAGAGATCTATAGGAATAGGTAGATTTTTCTCAAAGTACAAGAAAACATGTGACTTATTTAATTCTACAGAGAAGGAAAAAGAAAGTAAAATACATCTCTTTGAAACTTTACAAGTATAAGGAAGGAATCCATGATATTTTATAGATAAAACAGAGAAATTTTTCTTCAAACAGTTTACAAGATTTTCCAACTGAGGACAAACTATAATTTCTAATATTTTACAATGTTTTCAAATAGTTTCAAAACTTACCTAATAAGAAAATTTTACAACCATTTCCCAAATAATTTCAGACTGCTTTTTTTTTTCCAATTTCTTGCAAAGTTTATAAATAACTCCATAATTTCCTTATAGGCATATTTTACAAGAATTTAAAAAAGAATGGAATCCCTTGAATCTGTAACTTCAAGTACATACAAAATTTTCAATACTTAAAACAAATACCGTATCATATCAAATTCTTTTACAAGACATAATGAAGGAATTTAAAATGCAAGTATAATACAAGCTCTCGACCAAAATGGTTGAGACATCATGACTAATATTAAAAAATAATCCCTTGCAACTCCATTTGATTTACAGAACCAACAACTTCTTCACTTCATCTTCAACACACACAAACAAAGTAGGGATCTAGGCAACGCTCTCCTCCCATCTAAATTCCAATGCAGGGGTGAATCCAACCCCCTCATTGGCCCCTGATCTCCAACCATGAGACAATGTGGAATGTTCACAACCATGACAACAAAACATTGGCTTCAAAATTACAATACACACACATAAGCAAATGTTCTAACACATGGGTAAACAATTAAAAACTTGCAACATTTAATCAATCACAAAGGCTCAATCAAGAGCCCAAGGAGAAGGGATAGTTGTGGCCACCTCCTTATACCTCACAAGTGCATTAAGGGTCCACCCAAGAACCTCCACAGTGCATATCACAAAACACTCTCAAAATCCCTTATCTCTCCTTGATGCAAATATGCAAAATGCAGTAAAATTTAACCTTTTATCTTCCCAAAGGTGGAGCACCTGACCCACTCTCCCTCCTCAAAACAACCTCACAAAATCCCCTTTTATCTCCCCATTGGCCACATATCCCTTTCTCCCTACACCTTCCTTAAGGGAAAAAGTACACAAACCTGACAAACATACACATACAAACATTCATTCAAATTGCACTAACAAAAACAACAATAATGAAGAATAACATGAGTTAAGCTCCTACCTTGCCATTGATGGCAACTCCTTTGTTCAAACAAATTCACTCCAAATCTTCTCCACAAGAAAACACTCCAATCAAGATCATCCAAACTCCAAAGTCAAAAATCCAAAAGAAATTTCTTCTCCAAAATTCTTGAGCCAAAAATATTGAAGTAAGAATAACAATAATGCAAGTAACAAAGCAAGTCAAAAAGTGAGTAACCCCAAAATCTCAAAAAGATGCATATAAATAGATAAGATGGAGTGATAGGTTATGTGGCTCCATGTAGGATGCCACATCATCACTCTCAAATCCGCATCACAAAATACTCAAACAAACAAAGGCATCATAAATAGGTAGGTGAGGAGATTACTTAACCAAGTTTACACACAAGTTCACTTTTGCACATGTCAAAGTTAAATTTAGAGGATCAAAATGTGATGGCAATAATTGAGCCTTTCCTCTCAAATTATAATTATTAAGGGCCTAAATTGACCCCTTGGGTCATAGGTTAGGTTAGGAGGGAAATCTAAAGATTGTGCGATAAGTAAAACTTGTCCCACAATCTCTCAAAATGGGGCTCAAAGCCCTAATCCGAGATTATGTTTAGAAATGGCACACATACCAATGTCAAATTTAAAATTCAAATAAAGAGGTGAAAGAAATATATTCCAAAAACTCTTTGCCCTACCAAAAGCCACATCATCACATTAACCATTAACCCATTTAATTATCATAATTAAGCCAAGGCACAAATTAAACATAAGAAACATAAGGTGAAAAATTAGCTCCCTCTAACAATTACATGCTCAATTAAGGGTTAAATTAACAACATAGAACATAGGATTACAAGGGTACATTAGCACTTTAATTAAGATAACAATATTCATAGTAAAATAATATCATAACGACAACACAATTAAAATAAAACAAAAACATACCTATCGATGGTCACATGTAAGTTAATCCCCCATGGAGACCTCCGAATAGATGAGAAACAAGAAGATGACACAAACATAAACACAAAAACGAAGGCTACCAAGGTGACCTTGTTGTGAACATGCAAGATTCCATCATGGTTGGCCTTCCTAGTCCCTCCATATTTTGAGTGATTTCAGTTCCTCCAACCACAAAACAATACCCACCTTTGACCTCAAGGACGCCTCAATACATCATAGAAATAAAACACATATAAATCATCCATCATATAATCCTCAGCATACATCATAGTTATGTCATTATCAATATTATGAAATTCTAACATAAATTAATCATTTACAATCACTAATAATCACAGTTCCTATTTTACAAAACCATTAAATTCGTATACACATTGATCACCTAATATCATCATAAAATTAATAAACCATAATATCAATGTTCACATGATTAGATGATGTATATAAACATAGTCACAACTGATATGAATCCAATATGTCAATATAATAGTAAAGCAACGTTAAACAACATGTAAATAATTTCTACCAATTTCAGCTAGAATCCATCCAATCCATGATAAAAATCAAATCACCATAATAATCAAATGTGCATATAGTCAATAAATGATAACCAAAATACTATGTCAACATCCATGTCTCTAAGCAACTGGAAAACAAGAGCATAATAGAATAATTTTTGAAGAGGAGTGGGATCTAAATTCCCCTCTCGTTAGACTTGACTTCCTCCCGGAACTCACGGACAGTGGTAGGGAAACAAAGCATACAAATGTAAGTCACACCTTCCATGGGGTTTCTTTAGTTTGAATCAAAAGCTTTTCCCTTGGAACCCAAGCTCGGTCCAACACTATTGTAAAGGGAGAAGGGAGACTATTAGGCACAAATTCAAACCTCCTCCAAACAATATTGCTAATATTCAAACCTATAGAGTAATTTCTACGAGGTTAACCAATTTACCACACATAAAATTTAAACAAGAAATTCTCCATGGAATCCTCATAAATGACAAGTAAGGTCCATGAAGAATAGGAAAAGGTGTTTACACAAGGTGTCCCTGTAGCCACACATGGGTACAACACATGATAAGAAAGAAAAGGGTAAGAATTTTTCTTAGGTCAAATTACACTTCAAGGTTTGTTATTTTAGACAAGATTAAAAACTACCAATCACGAACTTCAATTTTGCACGAGAAAACAAAACCTTCATATAGGGCCAAAAAATTCAAGGCCACACAAAATGAGGCTTAACAAAAAAAGAAAAACATATAATTTTAAGAAAAGCATTTACAAGGATGCAGATTATTCATTGTAAGTACTCAATATAATTAGAAATAATTACGTTAAATTTTTATTGTAACACTAAGCATGATCTTGGCCACAAGCTTTCCATAAATTTAATTTGAACCTGAATATCATAACACACTACCACTAATCCTGATCTAGAAAACCCAATCAATTAGACAACATTTCCATTTTGGTGATAGGAAATCTTTTTGCATTCTATCATATTGACACAAAAGATTCCATTAACTCTATATAGCAAACAAAATTTATTAATTAAACCTAATGTAGCTCAAAATAATCTTAAATGAACACAAAATTAATATTATAACACATAGGAGTACTCAAGCGAGCTAGAGGAAAAAATAGACAACAAGAGGGATCTAGATAAAAATTTACTGGAGCAACACACCAGACATTCTTGTAGACACTTATGAAAAAAACCCACCCCTTCTTTTCCCAAAGGACAAGGGGGTCCACATCATGGTTCCTCAAAAGGAGGGTGTTGACAATTTTAGGACTTGTGTAAAAATTGGTAACTCGAAACCTTGTTTTCGAAGGAAGGAATTGATGAATGGACCTAAGTAGGGGGGTATATATAGTGTAATTGTGTTTTGAGTGAAGTGAATCAACAAGGAAAAATGCAGATGTTATCTAATTTTTCCCCTCTAATGAAATCAGAAAAACATGACCTCACACAAAGAAAATGGAGGGATCATTTCGGCCATGGGAGCTCACATTTAGAACTCGAACCGAGTGAGTTGAAGTGATGTGGAAGAATTTTGATTCGACAGGAAAAAATTCCAAGTCAACTGACTTAAAAGGTCCAGAAGACATCAAAGTCCGAAGTTTGAAATTTTGACTTCAGACATTCGGGAGTTCAAAGTTGGTAGCAGGGTCGAGTGGTGAATAGTGTCATGCAGGGAGAAAAAGAAGTCTGAAACTCGAAGTATGAAATTCAAACTTTGAGATTTTTAGTTTTTAGAGGTTTCATGTGCTAGGCGAATGAATAATACCCACAAACCCCGAAACCTGAAACCTCGAAACCCATACTTCTGAAACTCCCGAAACTTTCAAAATTGAAAAACTTGAAACTCTCAATAGTGTTGAACTCCTAAAAACATGAAACCCAAACCCCTAAAACTCTTAAAATCCTAAAACCTAAAAAACCAAAACCAATAAAAAACAAGAAGCTCAAAACCCAAAGTCCAAATTTTAGACTTCAATTTTTCCGCATTTCCAAACATTGAGGCCCCAGTGATGTGAATCACAACTTGAAGTTGAAAACATGAAGTCCAAAATTCACACTTCGGGGTCTCAAAATTTCAGAATATTTTAGCTCGAGCAATGAATATTTCCACGGAATATGATTTCGAAATCCAACCTCCGAAGTCTGAAATTCAGACTTCAGAGGTACAACATTTCAATACACTCGAGCTAACCTTCCAACTTAATAGTATAATAACATCCAAAGTGGAAACTCCTGAAGCTTCGAATCCCAAAATTTTGAAATTTTATATGTTAGAGGGTGTTATGCATAGTTAGAGTCTGAAACAGAAGATCAACCACCCACATTTATCGTAGAATGGCACCTTCATCTTCAAATGGCCATAATGTTGTATCGAGAGGTTGGATTTTCACAAAATAGGACTTTTAGGAAATATCTTGGTGTCCTCTACACAACTTAGAGGAATTACAATCCACCATTTAAGAGGAATGGTTATATATTTCTTATTTCTTGTGAGACTAAGTTATTCAAAATGAGGTAATACAATCTACCATTTTAGAGGAATGTTCCAAATTTCTCGCCTACCCAAATGATGAAGTTGTGGGCTTCCTTTCTTTCCCTAAAAGGAAAATTACATGGAGGTATGGGTTTTTTACTGCCACCTGCTATTATTGCATAAGGTTTTGGTAATACTGTGTTTATTTTGCAGGTTGTTCAACATCATTCTTGGTGCATCATCTTCCCTTAGAATAGGTTTTATTTTCATATATTTTCTCTATCTATTTCTCCTTGGAAATATTATATTTGGGTTAGATCTGCAACTCTCTACGGTTTGGAGTAGTTGGAACTAGGATAGGATAGGAAACCAGCCTTCTCCAGAGGGTTATCCCGATCTCAAGGTCTGAGACTTTGGGATAACTACATGTTTGACGAATCACACTGACTTCCTCA